>LPNX010760385.1:317123-482729 GCA_001517045.1 Pseudotsuga menziesii | reverse complement strand
TGTGTCTATAGTGTAAATGTTTGTTAATGTTAGGGTGTAGCCATACCCCTAGATGCTTAAAAAGGATAAGCGTAATTATATGACTAGAAGCTAAGTGAGAGAGGGTTATATTATTTAGAAATAAGTGTTGGGTGAAAAAAATATCCAAGGATCTCATAAAAATTATGACATGGCCTAATACAATTAAAGGTTTGAATAATTCAATATAAAAGTTATTAGAAATAAATCTAATTGTACTTTTATGTATAAATTATAGAAAGGTACCTTATCAATATTCCATCCTATCATGTGATTAGAGGTACTAACATTTGAGTTTATTTAGTTGAAGTTAAAAAAAAATTATACCCCATCTCCCGAAATAGTAAAAAGGAGATTCAGTATGTTATAAATGGTATCAGAGAAGGTTTTCAACACTAGGTCCTAGTGGACTAGCCTACGTACATGTATGTTGTGTACCTTATGAAGAAATGACTATTTGAATGGCTGATTTTGTATTACTTATTGGCATGCATGCTATAGAAAGAATATAGCCTAATGTTATGACCGTCGAGATACATAAACTAGTTTTCCTAGATTCATGAGCTTGAATGCATGTAAGCTAGATTGCATAAAATGGAAAGCTTAAATAAATGCATGGAGAATGAATTTTGGTCAAGATAGACAATGTGACATGTTTGATTTCATTAGATTGTAAATATTTGCGAATAAAAAAAATTGCATTACCATGCTAACAGTAACTTAAATTGGCGTACCTATGCAAAGACATACTTATGTTATTTTACATGCATAATGTTGAGTAAAGTGCAAGAATACGTATCTTGTTAAATATTTTGCTAAGAGGTTAAGTGCATGGTACTAATACATCCAGTTAAGGATTTTGCAAAGAAATATGATGAAGTAAAGTTAGTCATAGCACTACAAGTTTAATGTAAACTCAAGCTTATAGAAAGTAATGTATGAATTCTGTTTAAGGTGCAAGTCAGTAAAAAGTAATTACAACTAAGTTGTTGAGAAAATAATGCATTGGGATTATACAAAAGAATATGTTGTTGCATCAAGAGTTTATGGAATTCATAATAGGGACTTGCTATTATATTTTATAGTTTCTTTATGAGATTATGATGCAAATAATTTATGGCAAGAAATTGTGAATAAAGTATGCAGGTATATATGGTTGTAGGAAGCACCGTCAAATGGGAATCAGTAAGATAATCAAAAGCAAAAAATAAATTCCTCGATGGAAGAAAGGTAACATCTAGAATAAGTATGATTCAGTGATTATCATGAAAAATGTTAGCAAGATGTTATCATTTGAATAATCAATTGCATTTATGGAGAAATGTTATTTAGATACTTGATATGCTGAGAATATACCTTATAAGAAAAATAATAAGATGTAAAGTCAATAGATTTGTTAATTTTTATTGAAGTACTTGAGTATGGTGATTATGGCATTTTTTGAGAATAATCAATGGCATATCTATGATATTGCAATTGATTCATAGAATTTCTGGAATGGTGTACATATGTTTTTAAAGATACCAAAAGTATCAAGTCATGAAAAGTGATGATATGATGTTTAGAATATTGAATGTATAATATTGTTAATCAAGTGCTAGAAGATTTAGATAAACATACCTTGATGTTGAGCGAGTAAGCTCCGGAGCATCAAGATTAATGAGTTTCCATGTTGATATGGTGTTGGGCCAGTGGGCTCAAGATCATCAAGAATGTTCATAATTATTAAAAGTTTGGTTTGATGTGGACTTGGTAGGCTTGGGAACATCGAGTATAATCAATGATGATTATGATATTTCATGTATTCAATGTTTATTTTTGAAAATGTACTAAATATATGTCATTGTCATTGACAATGCCTTGAGGTTATTACAGGTAATGAGTAGTGGCGGTACCAATAAGACCATAACTTAAGAATTGAATATAAACTTATAAAACCTGCAATAAGAAGAATAAACTTAATACAATCAAAGATTGAACAAACAAAGAGTTATGATATTTTTGAGTTGATCATGGGGGGCACCCTGGGTTATAAGCCTCTTAAACTTTTAAGAAAACTTTCTACATTAAAAGTTAAATAATAGAGATGGACATGGAAATAATTAGTTACTTATTAATTTTAATTAAATTATTGTATGGTTATGAGTAACCTTTCTATGAATGGAAAAAACTCTCATTTAAGTTAATTGTAAATCTTTTACTCATCCCTAAGGGGACAAGTGGCCAAATGGGGAAAGGTAGTTACTAGCCAAGAAAGGCCTAGGAAAAATAAAAAGCATGCATACGGGGAAAAATGAACCCTTGTCGTTTGAAACAAAAAAAAAGGAGAGCTTTTAGGCTTTGTCGAAATTGAGCTATCAGGCTCTGAGATAAAAGTGAGATACCAGGATTTGTGGTTAGTGTGAGCTGTCAAAATCTGTGTAATTTTGGGTAAGCTACCAAGTTCTGGGAAACTTGAGAGTCATTAGACTCTGTGGAATAGAGCTATTAAGCTATGAGAGCTTCCAGGCTCTGACAATAACTTTCCCTAATATATATTTGGCGGCACTTGAATAGTAAATACTAATAAGCTATATATGAATTTTGGAGAAAACAAATAATAATAATAAACAAAAGAACCTAACTATGAATTGATAAAGTTAGAAAACAACCTTTGATTAAAATGTAAAATTCCTTTTATATTGGATGCTTTGATTAAGTACTTGGTGATGAGTTTCTAGGCTCAGGAAAACTATATCTTTTAGTCTCTGTGATATTTGAGCTTTCAGGCTCTGTAAAGTTAGATCTTCTAGGCTCTTTGCAAGAGATAAGCTCGAGAGTTGTAAAAGGTCGATGAAGGGTATCATCCATCTGTTGGATGAATTATATATATGTTGAGGAGGTCTGCACGTGAACTAGTGGTTCAGTAAGGAGATGACCCTTGTGTGTGTGTGTGTATTATTTTAGGTATTTTATGCACCATGATATGATGGATGATGAAACATAGGATGACAAGTTATATTCTGAGGTGAATCCTCGTGTGATAAATGTGATAAAAGGATTGTTGCTATGCGCATTAGTAATGCTTTTGATTTGGTACATGTCTCGGGATATGTGAGGAAATTATGATTATGCACATGTAATGTTAATTTAATATGATTACTTATGTTGTGAAACAAGTGGAAGTGAATAAAGGTACTTGAAAAGAAGTACTACCATACCCGAGGTATGGATGTAAAAGTTGAATATAACAAAGTTATATGCCATGAGCTATAAATGCATGAATGATTTTCCAGAGATCATGGTTTTTATATATTTCATGTATCGCTAACAGATGTTGTAGGTACATCCTTGAGGGTGAATTCTAAAGAGTTGTCATGAAAAGCAGAGACAATATGTTCCAAAAGAAGTTTCTATTTATGTTTCTATCGACTTTAAATGAATCATATATATGCATATGTTTGGTGATAAATGTCGGAAACAACTTGTAATGCTTATATAAAGAATACGTTGATAAAAACAAGGAATGTTCAAGATATCAAAAGAGGTAAAGGAAAGCAAAGTTAACTGAAGGACATTTGAAAACACAATTGAAGTTGATGACAATGCTTAAAGAGAATGAATGTCGAGGATGATGTACCTTCAAGGGGGGAGGATGTAACATCCCTTCTGCTACGTCGATTCCTCTGCAAAATAAAATGCCATTAAGGGAAAATAAAGCTAAGTAGAACTACTGACATATTTTAGAAAATACAAATTATCATTAGATTAATATGGCAATTTAGGCCATTTACATTATAAGAATTAAATTTAGATTATTATTATTCGATTATAAAAGAGGGCTTACCCCTTATTTGAATGAGGTGAATATTACATATTGAAATATCAAAAGACCATAACCATTTTCTTTATAAAAGTCTGTTAGGGTTGGCATGTAGAGAGAGGAGACAGGACAAATCCAAAAACGTTGCCAAGAGATGGAACCGAACTTGTTTAGGGAGGAGAGATCAGGCCCATGAGAGGAAATTGGGGGGTAGATACACTACAACAAAAACCTGTGATTAGCGTCCCTTTTAGATTCCTCTTTAGCGTCCACTATCCCTTTTAGTGTATTTTTCATCATTTTTTGGACAAAGTGGATGCTTTTCCACAGGATTGCGCTTTTAATGGCATTATTTGCATCCCTTTTTAAAAGTTGACGCTATTTTGGACACTAATTAGCATCCCAAATAGCATCCCAATTAGAGTCCTTATTAGCGTCCCAATTAGTGTCGCAATCAACATCCCAATTAGCATCCCAATTAGTGTCCCTTTTTAAAAGTTGGTGCTATTTTGGACGCTAATTAGCATCACAATTAACGACCCAATTAGCATTCCCATTAGAATCCCAATTAGTGTTCCAATTAGAATCCTAATTAGCATCCCAATTAGCGTCCCTTTTTAAAAGTTGGCTTTATTTTGGATGCTAATTAGCATCCCAATTAACGTCCCAATTACCGTCCCAATTAGCATCCCAATTAGAATCCCCATTAGCATCCCAATTAGCATCCCAAATATCGTCTATTTTTAAAAGTTGGTGTTATTTTGGACGATAATTAACATCCCAAATAACATCCCAATTAACGTCCCAATTAGCGTCCACAAAATCATCCCATATAACGCCAATAATAGCCTCCAAAAAAACATCCTGAATAGCATGCACCATATATGAATCCAGGGTTAGTGACATGAATTGCGCCATGAATTTCGACAAGAAAAAAATTCAACATAGAGCCAGGAAATGCTACACCTGGAGTTGATTTTCTAAATGCCAAGTATTGCTGTTGAGTTGATTTGCTAAACGCTAGTACCGCTGCTAAGTTCAATTCCCTTAAAATATAAGGTTTGACTATAACTGCCAACTAATATTCTACCTGAAATTTGAGGATATATGCCCCACTATTTCCATAAATCTAGAGAGGATTTCTTGGAAGCATGTAGCTTTCAAGTGTTCAATCTATGACCCAAATATGCTTTGACATCCTATACTTTGATATGTGTCTCTCCTTTGTCCCTCCTTTGAATACCACCTGTTAAATGACTACATGGAAATGCTCGATTTGATGCCCTTGAATATGGGGTTGATCTTTATTGTTGATCTTCAAAATATGGGATTTGAATGCTAGTAATGTGGACCTGCTACTTTGCTGGATGGAGGATTCGACACCATAGAGTCCCAATGATATTTCCTTCTACAAACATCTGCAAATCCCCATTGCTAATATTACTCTTGATTACTAGATATTTTGTAATATACCCTGTCACTTGTTCACAGTATTACATTTTCAATATGCCACGAATTTTAAGAGCCACTACTACGACAAAGGTATTTGCCTTGTTTAGATCATTACTAAGAGCTGGTAGAGAATTCAACGTTCCAACACATAGGTATTGATAGGCTAAATATGAAAGTGGAAAAATATCAAATGTATTTTTGATAACCATTCAACAAGGAATTGATGCCAATAGGATGGTTTCATATGTGAGAAGTATAACTCTTGCATATTCCTTAACTGTTAGCAAATTCCATTTCAAAGCTCCTCCTTCAGGTGTAGGATGCAAGAAATTCAACTCTATATTTTCACCTTCAAGTTTTATTTGGCCTCCACTAACCATAAGGTGATTTTTATAGGTATGAAATATAAGAACCAAACCCTTTATTGAGCTTGCCATTACAGGCAATTTTCCCAATATATTCCAAATATGGTATCCTTGTTATATTTATTGACTTCATTTTGCTAGTGCTTGATTGCATAAAACTTGATTATTTATCATTACAACTAAGTATGTTGTTGGTTCACTGATTTTGTCAAGCAATTATACTATGTTGCATGTAGAATGCACTGTACTGCTAAAGGGAACCATTTGAGACAACCATAACTTGACAATAAATTTTTTAAATATCGATGTGCATATATATATTTTCATATTCTAGTTTAGTGTAGAGATATTCAACAAAATATGGTCATTTCCACAAATCTCATGATGACAAAGTGTATGCATAGAGCTAGAACACGTGTAGATGTTGAAGTGTGTGGGGGGGTGTTGGGACATGATTATGGGTACTGGAATGTGCATATTAACCTCGAATATGTGCACATAGGGTCTAAAATTGTGACATCCCGTGACATGGAGTCACACATAAACAACAAGTATAGACTTGGGCACAAAATTGGCAGTGGTTCTTTTGATGAGATATACTTAGGCTTTGCTCCATTTTTTATTTTGTTCACTCAATGAGTAATTGTTTTGTTGATCCCATAAAATATTAATCCATCAAGTCCCACAGACTTTGTTTTCACCTGAGTTTGTCTGAGAAGCATTACATGTTGTTTGTGATCGACATATTTTCTCTTTATCCACGACTCACGAGTGTCTCCATATGGAAATTTTGTATCTTAGAACACCAATGGTTCTTAGTTCTTTATTACTTTTGCAGCAACACCTCATCTTGATGGGTATATACTTGATTCCATATCTATGATTTTTTGTATTCACCTGAGTTTGTCTGAGCATCTTTACATGTTGGTTGTGATCAACATATTTTCTCTTTATCCATGACTCATGAGTGTCACCATATGGAAATTTCGTATTTTAGAAATACAAGATTCCTTTACCTTGAAATAATGGGTTGCTTTCTTTGGGTGCGAGAAATCGGTGTATTTTTACCATTTGACATTTTAAATTCTGATAAATATTTGTAGGCAGTTCTCTTTAGTCCAATTCATCTCATTTGTGTTAGCAATGTTTCTGTTGTGCATAAATCTCAAGGCAATACGATGCAGAGAGCTTATAAATATTTATTGGTATAAAGCTTGTGAAGGGGTTGTTATGCAACACATTGTAGTGAGATGTGGTCATGTATAAGGCCAATGATAAAATATGACAAGATGGGTCAACAACATATTGTTGCATAAGATATAAGGAATCCATTTGCTCAATCTATTGAATATTATTCACTATACTCCAAGATGATAAGGGTTTCAAATCTAGAAGGAAATGAATGTGAAAAACTTGGAAGTTGAGCACAACTCTTAATCCATGAATCAAATCACAATAGAGTACAATTTGTAATGGAAAAACTCTATATCATACAACATTGAAATGCATTGTTTAAGCTAATTACAACCACATTCTATAATCAATGGGAACCCTCGGTATTGTCATTGTGTTTCCATTGATTTCTTCCAATCATAATAGATTTTAATTTGTAACGAAGAAACTCCATATCATACTAACAAATTCTTAGTGGTTCAGTAGAGCGCCTTGGTTCAAGGATTGCTAGAACAACTTATGTCAGACCCATTAGCAATGTTTCTGTTGTGCAATGTGTTCAAATTAGAGGGAGTGCTCCTATGCCTATGAAGCAAGATGGTCTCGGAAAAACAAGTTTATTCTTTCAAGGAGGGTCAATTCCATAGGTACCATTGAAACCCATGCAAGATAACATAAGATCCAACTTCTCCACATAACTAGGTGATATTACATGTGTCCCAACATTAACCTCCGAAAGGATTCTAGGTTCAATGGCTTGTTTCCTAGGTTTATCACTTAATGTACTTTAGATGCACATGTTGTGTTTGAGTTGTTTGTGTCACTATTAGTAGGTTGTTTTTTTCCAACCCACATGTCGCGATCTCCATTTTCAAAGTACATGATTAACTAGGTAAATGAGTCTATTGAGATGTTTTAATTGTAAATTAAACTCAATACTATACATCACCAATCCCCTCCAAATTTGGATGAATTATGTGCAAGGTTATTTGGTAAATAATACCTTCCCTAATCACTTTCTTATACATTTGTTGGACAATTTATAAACAATCCCCCAATATTATAGTTTTGTTGATCAAAAGGTCATGCAATAAGATTGGTCCAAACATGTATAGTTTTGCATGGTTTTTTGACGCAATTCCAAGCCCCTAAGGGAATCTAACTATTGTATTTCCAGCGAGGCTAATGAGATTCCCTCCCACTCTTGCTACCCTTGCGATACCTCTAAAAGAACCATAAAGTAATAATTTGAAGTGATCATGTGAGTCTAGGTGAGATTTCATTTCTAATTATGAGAGATCCAATTGCCAAGAATAATTAAGCTTTGGTTTTAAATACAATTGTTACAATTAAATAATTCCTAAAGAAGAAGTCTTAAACCCATAAATGGTTTTTCAGTACTCATATTTAAAAAAAAAAAGCTTTGAATTATAGATATGTTTGTTAAATATATTCAACATCCAAAAACTTTAATTACCTAAAATTTTCTCACATGAACTCTCATTCCAATTGCAATATACAGATTTAGGGTTAATGCAATTTCCACATAAATATTTAGACAAAGTGTCTTATCCTAAATTATTTTCTCACAATAGATAATCTCATTTACTGTCATACTCCATTTTATTTAAAGTTTCTTGGGAAAGCAAGCTATAGAGTTTATTCTCCCCTTTAAAACATTTAAAATAATCTAATTAGATTACGAAAGCATAAAACCAATGGTCATATGCTTTGTTTTATGTTTATGTAATATTGGTGGCTCTCTTTACAACATAAATGGTGTGACCGTGGCCCTAAATATTCGAAAGAATGCTAAATTTGGTGCAAACTTGAAATATCTGAGGGAATTTTAAACTAGCAAAATTTTGAGAGGGAACCCAATTTCCCCATTTTACCGTTTGGATTTTCCCTGATCATTTCATATTGTTAACCTCCATTGTGATCAAATCAAAGGTCCATTGAATCTAATTAGCAAATCTATTCGCAGGAGTGGCGGATGCAACACATAGGGAAAAGTATGGAAAAGTGGAGGAGATATGTTCATAGGAGAGGCCGAGGCCACACATAGGGAAAAGTGGAGGAGATTTGTTCAATGTTCACAGGAGAGGCCGAGGCCACACATAGGGAAAAATGGAGGATATCTGTTCATAGAAGGGGTCGAGGCCGCCAAATTTCATCTCTTTGGATGCTTTCATTGCTCAACGTGGTAGTTGAATCTAGTTCCTGATACTTCTATGTCTCCTTAGTTATCGTAAACCACTTTGGAAAAACCCCAAGGCAAGTTAAAACCTCCAACCGATTGGTCGAACCCGACCAACCTTACTGAGACGCCAACCAGAGAATGATTGACTTGCCTGATATGATAGTAAGTCAGCCAACCAAGGAGATGTCTTTGCTTGTGATGTGGATGATTTCTTGCAATATTGGAGTCTTTAAGAATTCTTTCTGATGGGTAATACCTCCAAGTCGTGTAATGGAAGAGACTGTCACTATTAAGTGAACTGAACCTATAGCAGCGTTACCCTGTGAAGGGTGTCTCTTGTGTTGACAACCAGACATTTTGAAGGCCATCTACAACACTTTAATTCATCACTTGGTGAAAAAGTAACTATGGTGGAGATGATATATCTGTAGCAGCATTTATGGGCACACCAAGTCATTTAGTCAGTCATTTCAGTGCTTTATTCCCAGGCATGTGAACTCTCTCATATTTGATATGTTCAGATTTGATTTTGCTTAGTGCATTTGATGTCACGAATGAGTTGTTAATGAAAATTCTAAAATATCATTGCATGGTGTCTTTCTCCCCTACAACCATGAACCATGAATTGGTTGGTACAAATTTTGACCCTCCCCTACAAAAACCCAATGATAATTAAATTAAACCCCAAAAGGACAATGCTTGTGACTTCGAACAACATTAAAGAAAACAGGTTTTCCTTAGAAAGTTTTGATTCTATAGAATGATATCTATAGGAAAACATACTGCTTTGTCATCTTTCCAGAATGCTCTTCCACATCCAAACGCAGAGTTCGTAAACCCAATGAACTTAAATCACAAAAATGAGCTTTTATTGCACTCTTTATATTGCTTTTGGGGATTAGTCATTGATAGGAACTTTGGCCCTCTCTACACCATCTATTTCAGAACATTGCCTTCCTCAGTACCATGATTGTCTCAATTGTCAATTACATCTACTTGGGAAATATCTTGAACTATGACAAATATTAAGGAGTTCTTCCTTTAAGAAAAATATTGAGTTAGGGTTTGGATCACTGTCCTCCCCATAGTCTACTAGGTTCATGGCCCTCTTTAAAAGAGATTTTAGCTTAGGGAGACAAAACTTGCGAGACACCTAAAAATCCTTTCAACACTATACCCATCTCCCTAATTTGATTTTCACCCATATATCCTCAATTTCTAGCCATGATGAGCTCTCCAATTAGAAACCCCAACTCGATTATATATTTATAAGTAGAGACATAATAATTATTTCTTAAATAGAGTTTGTTTAGGAAACTAGTTGTGCATTTGAAAATTTTCACCTGACTATAGGCTTCTTGGATGGATGCCACCCACAAACTGGGTTATGAGGCCACTAGGGTGAGAGAATCAAGCTACAAACTCAGAAATACTCAACTCCATCCATTTGGTTTCAAGATCAATGAATTTGCTCACTATAGATAATTCTAGGGAACTCTTCCAACCATTGATCAAACATGACATTCCCATCAAATACCTTAACCAACACAAAGAATATTTATCATTTCCCTACTTCACAATTCCTCGCAAATCTTATCCCCATATAACACTCTTTAGTGTAGGCAAAAATAATCCATTCTACTGATTCCCTTATATGATAACTCTCTAGATTAATGCTTCGAATTTAAGACTTTCACTAAGCAACGATTAACAACGAAATGAAAGGTTTCCTAACTAACCCAACCTCTATCCTCATTTGTTACATTTCCTTTGGTGTATCTGACAATGTTACATTTCCTTCCACTCAGAAAAGGTTGTATGAAAATCCCCCCACCCATGGAGTTTTTTAATACAGGCTTAAACATATGACCCCAAAGAATGACATAAACTGTGATCATCTTCATATCATTTAGCATGATTTTTTCTCATATATGGTAATCTTTGCAAATATTTGTGTGCTTATTGATTGTTTTAAATATTTCCCATAAACATAACAAACAAGAAATTAAATGAAGGCTATGTTGCAACTATTTTACAATGTAGTTTACCTTCCTTGAGAACAATTACCTTGTTGTTTTTTTGCAAATTCTGTATACATTTACCTATAATTGCATGGTCCTCATAGCAAACTTACTTCTGAGGTCTTTCATCCTCAACATTTTCATATGCAACAAAAACACTCAACATTTCTATATGCAACAAAAACACTCAACTCACATATTTATCTTGCAATGTACTAATTAAAAATATTTATATCCATTTCCATCTTTTTATAGATTTTTACAAGACAACTATTCCTTTTATAATCCTTTCTCTTCCATATTGGTATTTTTCTTTCAAAATTTTATTACAACTAAAAAGAGCCATTACTAATATACAATATTGATCCATAAGTTTAATTTGTCATATATTAATATGATAAATAATAATAATAATAATAATAATAATAAGGCATCCTATTGAAAACTTTGATTTTTCCAGGGGTTTCAAAGAATGTTGTCAAGCATAGCATCTGTAGAGTGTAGGCGCAGGCGCTTGTTTCTGCAATTGTCATCTGGATATTGTGCAACGAGCTTGGGAAGCCCCCTCACTCCATCTCCTATTGAACCCGAGCTTTTGAGAGTTTTTATTCGAAATTACAATAAGTTGTTTTGGCAGAAATTTGGGTGGTGGCAAGATGAGAAGTTCAGAGTTACAG
The DNA here is from genome assembly GCA_001517045.1 of Pseudotsuga menziesii. Taxonomy (NCBI): domain Eukaryota; kingdom Viridiplantae; phylum Streptophyta; class Pinopsida; order Pinales; family Pinaceae; genus Pseudotsuga; species Pseudotsuga menziesii. Next base: position 471,018 of record LPNX010760385.1, on the reverse strand, counting down.
GCCTTAGCCGATCAGGGTGAGGAAGGGGCGGCTGTCCGCCGGAAATTGTCGAAAAAATGAAGAAATGAACCAGAAAACTGCGATTTCATGTCAGAGAGGAAGCTAAAGGAGAAGAAAACCAGGAACATGGTAGTGATAGGGTTACCGAGGAGAAAAAGAAGAAAATGAAATGGAAGATGCCATGGAATTTGAAGTGTCTACGAGTAAGAAGAAGAAGAAAAGTGAAAAGAAAAACCTTTATTTGGATGAAAATCCATTGAACTCTATTCAAAATGATCAAAGCTTTGAGGAAAATGGCTATGCAGACTCTGCTGGAGGATGATTTTATCATAGAAACCCTAATGAATTAGAGTCGTACTACACAAACCCTGAAGGATCAAAGCTTTGCATTAGAAACTCTAATGAATTAGTTATTTATTTCATAGACCCCACTGAACCGGGGTTTGATCATAGTAACCCTCCACAGGGGAAATACGCTGGCCCTGTTCAACCAGAGTTACACATTGCTACCCCATATACATCTATGAAGCATCTTATAGCAGCTGCACAAGCTAATCGAGAACAAGCATGTTCTGCAGCTCTGCCACATTTTGTTTCAATTGAAGAAACTGAGGATTCTATTTCGTTTTTTTCTAGTCGTTCACCAATCCGAGGAAGTAGTTCAGATCACAGTTCACCACTCCAACTTCACTTGTGAGGAAACTGAGGATACAAAGGATTCCATTGCCCATCAGAATCAAGAAGTACCAGAGTTAATGTGCAGTAGTGGGGTCTGTCAAATATGATGGATCTGGAATCAAGTGAAGAAGGTAAAATAAGCTCACAACGAAAATCGGTTGGAGGGACACTTAGTGGGGATACAGAAGCCTCAATTTCTAGGGACACTTTTGAAGGAATGCTAGAGACACTGTCAAGCACTAAGGAAAGTATTGGCAGAGCATTGCGTCATGCTATTGACTATGCAAAATCTAGCCTTGTTGGTGAGGTAAGCTTGATATCTGTTATTTTCCAATAGGGTAAACAAGCAGCTCATTTTATTTTTGCTTACTGTTAGAAAATTAATGATGAAAATTTTCAAGGATTAGAGTGAAGAATGAATTTCTTGCATGTGGATCGTTTCTGCATTCATAGTGACTTATGAGAATCATATACATTGAGTATTTTTCCCTGCATTAATTTATTTGTCAATGTCTTTTGGTCATTCATTGCACGTTATTTAATTTTATTATCTATCTCCTCATCCGTATATTTTATAATATTGTAATTTCCTTTTTGTACATTATCCTTGTTGCTGTCAGCTGTGACTATAGGTTGCAAGCTTGAGGAAAAACAATAGAATGGTTAGTAAAACCACATTCCTTAAAGATAAACATCTAGGAATGAATGAATATTTTGTAGGCCTTAGCATCATTGATATAGTCCACAAAGCACCTTTTTTACTTCTAGCATCCAATTTCCTCTCCTAATCCGAAGGATGTAAGGATATGTTGTGACTCAATGACTTCCAAGTGACCAACTGAAGGCCTTTTTCATGTGAATGCCTTCTCTTTAAAACTTTGCAAGCCTTTGCCCATTCAAGTGTAGGCATGTCAAGCTGCTTCAAATACATCTATAACTATGGTTATTCCTTTTTCAAATGAATTCATAAGGATAAGGCATGCTATACTCCCTCTTAAAATCAGTTTTCTTGCAAAATCAAGGAACTGTCAAGTCTTATACTCCAATTTGTTACCCCCCATTTTACATGGTGGGTCACTTGGAGATTTATGGGATAACTTGGGTTGTCTCATAAGGTTTTTGAACATGAAGGAGGACAATTGTTTGCATCCTGAGGACTTTTAGGACAGCTAAACAATGCACAAGCGGCTTTGGGACAAGTTTTAAAATTGTTGAAGAAAGGTGGACCCAAACATTTTTTTTGGGTGTTTTAATAAGGATGTTTAAAAAGGGACTTTGTATCCCATGTTGATAGGGCAAAATATTGATATTGAACTGTAAACTGTGCTGTGAAACATATCAGGTCCATCATCGCAGCTCAAACAGTAAATGAATTCTTCAAATATTAAATATTTTGAACCTTGGAGGTTTATTAAATGTTATATAGTAGAACATCAAAGAGTTGAAGAAAATCTCAATGTTGGCGAGCAAGACATCAAACATCATAAAATACACCTTGAACATCAGTGAATCACACTAACAACAACCTACACGTTGTAGAATCTCACTAAAATACCCTATGCATCACCAAATCTCATAAATGGCACCCTGAACATCAAAGAAAGAGAACCCTATGCTGTATGCTATGCATACAATATACATTCCAACTCGAATCCCTTCACTTGATGAGCACCTTAAACTCTTCTCCTTTGTTGGAAAACGCTGCAAAAACTGTAACTGGCCAAAACAATGGACACCAAACTTCTTGGTTAGGATCAATGTTTTTTTTATGCTGCTGCTGTCCTAGGGTTCAAGTTTCTATGTTAACAAATTTAAAATTTCTTCTTAAATGCTCCCTGGATTTCCTGGTGGAAATGCAATTTTTTTTGAAGTCGTTGCAATTGGCACCAACTATTGTACAGCATCTAGTGATTATGGCATTTCTATCGATTTTTTATTTGGCGCATTGTCTGAAATTTTAAGGATTTTGACTATTTTGACTTACGTTGGGGTCACAAGCTGCAAGGTGTATAAGAAAAGGACTAATTTGAAGAGGGCTCAACTATGTTCTATCGTAAAATGGAAAAAACTCAATGAAAACAATACCAAAGAAAAACTCAATGAAAACAATACCACTACTGTTTTTACATAAATTTTGAAATGATATTCAATAATAAAAGTTTATCTTTAAATGGATAGATATGCAGTTGAAGAGAATTAACCATTTCAGCAGTTGACCAAAATTATGTTTCTTAATGCAGCCTGTAATAGAAATCCCCTAGCTATAGATGGAGTTTTGTTTTTAACTTTTTGTTTTTCAACCAGCTTTGGAACAAAAGTTTATATATATGTTGAAGTTGAACACATATACACCTGGTTCTTAGTAGATTTCATTTCTAATAGCTAATTGTTAAAATGTATTTTGACTACATTTCTTACCGACCGAGTTTGCTTTTTGATAGTAGCTATGGACATACTTAAACAAGAACATTTTACTGGAATATATGATCTAGTTTCTGTGTTGACCCATAAGGGGCAGAGTTTAATTTTTAGGTAATTTTATGTTTTTTATTTAGGCAAATCCAAACGATCATTTTACCCTTGCTTACCCATCTTCTTCTTAGGTCATCGAGAAGCATAATGGCCATGCTTGTTGCAGTTGAAGCTCTTGGTATGGCTCGAATCCTTATTCTGCTAGCTAGGGGGCCTTGAATATTCTTTCTTCTTATAACCCTCCTCGGATTCATTCTTTCCTCCCTCCATCACCTTCTCAATGAGGGCTAAGTCTGAAACATCCTCATAATTGATGGAAACTTTTTGTAGTCTCATCTCCTCTCCAATAAAAGCATTTGATTACTGCTTAAATTCAAGAAAATGTTCACAACCATTGATTACTTGGACAAGGTGGTGCTCCAATGGAGTAAACCATTCACAGAAACCCAAACTAGCTCATTATCCTCAACTGTGTTTTCAACTGTTGCAATCTGGTCTTTCATCTTTGTTTTTTAATGAAATTGCTTGCTAATGGTTTGCTTGTATGGGAAGAGGTGAGCTTGTTCTTCAAGAGCATCTTCTTAGATATATTCACACTTTGGAACAATGTTTCCAAGGCATCATACATGTGTTTGGTTGTGTTTTCCCTAACTATACAAGGGATCAAGTGATCCTTCACTGAATCCAACAGGATTCGCTTTACGGTTACTACCTTGTTGTGTTTTGCCAGATATTTGGGTTTGTAGGTGGTGAAACCATCTTCTCTACAAGGTACCACAAGTCTACCATTTTTGGGAAGTTTTACAATCTCAATTTCCATAGCACAGAGTTGAAGAGGCTCCCTCCAACAATTGACGTTCACATGCTGGGAATGGCCATTGTTTCCACTGCTTTGTCATTGCATCAAAAATAGGATTTCGTACCCCACAAACCTTCTGAGGTCCACATGCCAATCACTGCACAATTGTACTTCGATCATTGAAGCTTGGACATACTGCCCACTGCAATCCTCTGACACTTCTGACACTTCTCTACTCTAGACAATGTGTTCCTCTCCATATATGGAATCTGGGAAATTTCAGAAACTGTGCTCTAGTACCATGATAAAATTTTTAAACCATGGTCAGTAGAATTTGTACTAAAAGAATTCATAAACTAATAGATAGTTGAAACCTTAAATCCATTCAAATCATTTTCTTCTTATAATGATTAAATTTACAAAAACATACTGCAGAAAAATTATAACAGAAACTAACAGGTCTGTCCCGACTCCTAAATCACATCATTTTTACTCACTCTTAAAAGACAAAAAAATCTTAGTAGATGGACTGTCAAAATCTTTTACTGTTTTCGTATTGTTCGATCTGAAATCTGCTACAGGAAAACCATAGGAAACTAATTCACTATTTGTTGCTCCAAAATGAATGGATAAACCTATACCCTTGCCTTCTCTTTTATACACTGAGAAGAAGAGTAGGTACATGCACAATACCACCTCAACTGAAGATGATATGAGGCATTCAAGCATGCACCCTACCTACTAGACTGCATGTGCCTAACTGAATTTATACTTAAGCTAGAAATTAGAAAGCTGCTTAGTATTCTAACACATGTAATTTCATGTGTCCTCTTTTACTTAACTGAGAAACGACATGCAAGCTGCTATGAATAAATTACTAAAGATAGAAGAGCAATCCACTCTTATAACACTGATTACTCCCTCATAATTAATGTGCCCAAGTGCTGAAGAAGAAATGTATTCTCATTGTCCTTTTAAAGTGCCCAGATCTATTCAATAGTGTGTCCCACTGCCCAATCCTGCAGAAGACTATTCAAGGTACAATCTAACACCAAGTCCTCATTCATCCATTAACCAAATTATTGATCCAACAAACTACTAAGAAAGCGTATCTCATATGTTTGTCTCCTCAAGGTCCTTTCAACACCAGTACTATATAAATAAGATCTTTCATTACAATGCTCATATAAGGAATACAATTTCCCCCTTATTTCACAATGCTTATATAAGGGAGCTAACTATTCAGTCTTGACTATGCCCATCACATGGGGCTGATCATGGTGGTTAACATAAGCTGCCATGGGCCAAACAAATATAAAAAGATCATGGCCATTAAGAGTTTGTTTAGTTTTCATATAATGTTATTTGTGTACTAAATGGTTAATGCTATCTACTATGGATGACATTTCTAACCTTTCAATAATGTAGTATTTATTTACAAGTAACACTCTAATCTATGCTTTTATATTTTATGCTACTATATTGGCATTGGGCATTGGGCGTGCATTATAATAAATATAACATATATTATATATGGAATACCCTTTGGATTTTTTGGGTAGGTGTGCTCATGGATTTGCAGCTTTCGATCCTTGCTTCACTTTGCGCTCCACAACATTGGTTTGTTGAATACCTTTATGTTTGGTTTAAAACTTATGGTTGATACTTAATATAAATTTCCATGTACCAACATGCATTGCATGGAATGATATACATAGGGTGTAGTGAAATGTATTTTAACATGCCAGAGTTTTGGTTGCAAATTATTTTTTCGTTTGTTTTGTGTTTATATTTCTTCACAAGAACAATTAGATTTTGTATTAGAGAAAATTGCACCCAAGTTGTGTAGTGTTGTAATACAAAAGGAGTAATTGTTGTAGATAAGATAAGATAATTTTATTAATGTTCGACAAGTGACCACTAAAGTAGGTCAAATAAACTATTGGTTACAATGATGTCAATACAAAGTGGGAGCTCTAAAGCATCTCCTATAGTAAATAATATGCAGAAAGAAAAAATGAAAATGAACTAAATCATGCAGAGATAATCGGTAGGCTCCAAGGTGGGAAGCCCCTCGGGGAGAAAGATGAACAATACAAGTAGATCCAAGTTATGGATCTAGAAATGGTATGGAAATTACATGCAACATGTGCATATTGCATTTGTAGAATTAATGGATATTTCATTTCTTCCCTTATAAAAAATAATCCTCGATCCTGCTCTTTTTCTTTCTTTCTTTCTTTTTTAAATCAACCCACCCCATTGGAAAGGTTCTACAATATATTTTTTTCTTTCTTCTTTTTAATCTCAATCCACCCACTCAACCCACTTTATTGGAAAAGGTTCTTCCACAATCCTCTTTTTTTTTTTTAAATTTCTTCCACATTAAATTTCTTTTACATGAAATAGCTGAATACTGGACGAACACATCTTGCTCTTGAGGTTTGTGAAATTGGTAGGCATTGTTGAAGTTCTTTATCCCAAACAAACAGTATGATGCAATTACACATTATAGGAGGTATGTATAGTGAAAGGATGTCTTTCCTTGCCATACTATAGTTACCAGCCAATCCCAAGTGTTCACTCTTTCACCAACTAGTGATTCACTTATTCTTTGTAACTGGTTATCATTTTTGTGAAGATTCCAACTCTAAGATAAATTATATCAGACCTTATTTTTCCAAATATTATTGTGGTGAATGTCTTTTAAATATGCAATAATTTCTTTATATATATGGTGGATCTTTCTCTTGAGGTTTGTGAAATTGGTAAACATTGTGGAAGTTTTTTATCCCAGTTTGAAGCAAATACACATTATATGAGGCCTGTATAGTGAATGGGTGTTTTTCCTTGCCATACTATAGTTACCATCCAATACCCAATGCTCACTCTTTCACCAACCAGTGATCCATGTTTTCTCTGTAAGTGGTTATCATTTTTGTAAAGATTCTAGCTCTGAAATAAGTTATATCAGGCTTTATTTTGCCAAATATTATTGTGGTGAATGTATTTTAAATCTTTAAGTTTATATATGGAGGATATTACTCTTGATAATTGGTAAGAATTGTTGAAGTTCTTTATTTCAAACAAACAGTCTGAAGAAAATGCACATTATAGGATGTTTGTACAGTGAAAGGGTGTTTTCCTCCCCATACTATAGTTACCAGCCAATACCAAGTGTTCACTCTTTCACCAACTAGTGATCTACGTATTCTCTGTAAGCAGTTATCATTTTTGTGAAGATTCCAGTTGTGAGATAAATTATATCAGACCTTATTTTGCCAAATATTATTGTGGTGAATGGCTTTTAAATCTGCAGTACTTTCATTATATATATGATGGATATTTCTCTTGAGGTTTGTGAAATTGGTAAACATTGTTGAAGTTATTTATCCCAGTTTGAAGCAAATACACATTATAGGAGGTTTGTACAGTGTGAAGTGTGTTTTTCGATATATTTTTATCTCATAACTTGGGAACACTATCTACAAGTTCTCGATCAAGGGACTTGTACCTGTGCAAGGTCTCCAAATGCTCTGGGCTGCTGGTATATCTGAATTTTTTTGAGTCTCCATCCTCAAAACATATTTGGTTTTGATTTTCTTTCTCCCCTTAGTAAGAGAATGACATTATTTTCCTACATGCCACTCCATATAAACTAGACCAGAAGCTTTATTTTCGTATTATGAATCTAAACAGGGATGTAGACAAGCAAGTGTCAATACATGTTAAAGATAGTGCACAAGTACAAGCTCATGGCCGCAAGTTATGAGATAGAAATATATCGAAAAACAACCTTTCACTGTATAGACCTCCTATAATGTGTATTTGAGAAGTCACGATACATGTTGTCGTGAATTCTCCTTATACAGTGATGATAAAATTGTATGGAACACACATGACAATATACCTTGAGAGAGAAAAGATTAATGTCCTTGGTCTTGTTAGTCCTATGGGTAAAAGGGGTTGTTTCCCCACCTTTATTGTACACGTTGGTCTTATGGGTATGGGGGTTGCCTTACCACCTTGTTTTGATGCTTAGTAGACTTATGGTCCTTTGGGTCCTTTTGGTCCTAGCACCCTTGTTGTATGTGGTACCATGAGAACCTTTGGTATGATGAATTAACCTTATTTTTATTTTATTTTATATGACCACTTGACTGTTAGTACCCTATCCTAAGTCAACTTAACATTATTTTATGTTATGTTTGGTAACAACCCTAAAAGATAGGGGTTTGTGGATTAACCTTTCTAGAAGGCTTGTTAAGATTATAAATTCAAGTCTTGAATTTCATTTTAGAGACTGCGTTCACAAGAGAAATTTGAAGATATGATCTTTCACTTGTCTAGGATTTGCTGATGCTAATAGATTGACGTCTAGGGTTTTGTTTCTATCTCTTAGTTGCCACCACCTCTCCTCTCATCCTGCTAGTGTTTTCGTCTTCCTGTTCAAGTTGTTGTTGTTATGAATAAGTCGTGTCAATCTTCTCATCTTGTTAAGGGTTTCCTTGACGTGTGTTGATCTTCCTTGAGATGGGAATAATCTTTTGTAGGATGCTAATTCTGATAGAAGCCCTTCTTAGGGAGGCCATGATTAATAGACACCTTTCTGTTAAGGGTTGTGACTAATAGAATCCCCTTAGGGTTGGGACGTGACTGATCTAAGCCCCTTAGAATTGAACTATGATTGAGTTTCTAGTTGGGCCATGACTGTGTGGAACCCTTCTTGAGTTGGGTCATGACTAGGTAAAACCCTTCTTGGGTAGGTCATAACTGTTTGACCTTACCTTAACTGAACCATAGAATGTTGATGCTTTCTCTAACAGGTCGTGACTATTGATGAATTTTTTGAGCCCTCTTGGACACGTCGTGACTTTTTTGTGGCTTCTTAGATTGGGTCGTGATCACTGTTGCTTGCCCAGATTTAGGATGTGACCCTTTTGCTATTTGTTAGAGCGGATAGTGACCCTTGGGACTTGGGTTTGTTCAGACTTGAGCTATGACTCTTGGATGCCACCTGTGTTGGGCTGTGACCATTGTGTGTGCTCATTGAACTTGAGTTGTGACCTCTATGAGGTGTTTGTATAGAGCTATGATTATTGTGGGTTGTTAGGACTCTGACTTGACCTTGCTGGGTTGCTAAGATCTCAGCTGTGACTTGTGTTAATCTTGTTGAACTGGTTGTGATCCTGTTGGTGCCTAACTGTGTTTGGGGCTGGGTATCACTATTGGGGTTTTCACACTTGGTGACTGAGTCATATTGACTGCTACTGTATGTGCCTAACCTTATTCCTAACCTTTTCTCTCTCAATGTATGTCAAATGTTTCATTGTTGATCTTGTCCTTTTAGTGACAAGATTTGATCATAAAAGCATCTGAGTATAAGGCTGATTCAAACCAGATATGAACCGACATTGTTATTTATTAGTTGCCGGTCATTAGTTTGTTTTTGTACTATATTATTGTTTATGTTATGTACATTGCATTTGATGAAGTGTATCTCAAGGACCAACTTTAACAAAGTGACCATCGGAGTGTTAAAGTTAAAAGAGATGAAAGTTATGTTTTCTAAATTTATCTTGCCTTGCTACAGTTGTACCAATTTTGGGGCTGAGTATCACTGCTAGGGTTTTCACACTTGGTGACTGATTCATATTGACTGCTATTGTATGTGGGGCTGAGTATCACTGTTGTGGTTTTCACACTTGGTGACTGAGCCATATTGACTACTACCCCATATTGATCTACCCCATTTAGATTAGTTTTTCGTTGAACAATATGTAATTTTTAAAATTTCTGGTTGTTGAACATCTGCTAGATTATAAATTGTTTTTCTTGGATTTGAACTTTAGAATTCATAGTTTAAGGACATATATAATGTAATGTGTCTATGATTACAGAGAATGATAGGGTTGTATCATAGAGTAATATTGAAAGTACTTTAGATCCGTCCCATTTAGATTATATTTACTGAACACTTTGAAGTGGGTGACCAATAAATCGTTTGAGTAGCTGGGTTGATGATAGTTAGCAACTTAGAGGAATGAGTGGCACTACGATAGAATTAGGAATTGAGGATAATTTTGTTTCTTAGTTATAGAGGGCTCAACTAGTTGATGACACAAAATCAGGTTAGGCCTATGATACCACCAAATCACAGGAAAAAGGTGATGCTACTGACTCACAAGCTGCAGATGTTGGTACTGTAATGATAGAAACTTTACAATCATAGGATAATGATATATAGAGAACCAAGGAACGTAATCAATCCCATGTTGAAGATAATACAATCTATCATCCTTTTTCGACCATTAGATACTCAAAGTTGTGTATTAATCTTTTTTACCATTATAGAGGACTCTGTAAGTTAGGTTCCCAAATTCTTAAAGGGTTCTAGCTCAATGGAAGAGCGCCTGCCTTACAAGTAGGAGGTTGGTGGTTTGATTCCTCCATGCCCTAGTAATACTATAATATCGGTTAAAAACAACTAAATTAGTAAGCAAAAAATAAGAGATAGGTGACGAAACAAAATGACAAAAACTTGTATATAAAATTACTAAAAACAACTAAATTAGTGACCAAAACATGAGAGATGCAAAACTAAGCATTAAAAAGGATGCAACACGTGGCGCTAATGATGAAGCCAAACATGGCGTTGATATGGTAGAAAAATAAGACATTACTTTGGATGCAAAAGATGGCACTACATAGGAAGCAAAATATGGTGCAACAATATAAGAAATATTTGGCATCATTTTGGTAGCAAAACACGATGCAAAAAAGGAAGCAAAAATTGATGCAAATTTGGAAGCGAAAATTGGCACATATTTGGAAGTAAAACATGGTGCACAATGGGATACTAAAATGGTAGAAAAAATGGATGCAATATTGGATGCTAACATGGTGTTATTAAGGACGCAAATATGGTGCTAACGAGGGTGTCATTTAAGAAGCAAAAGCAGACACTCGCTAGGAAGCAAAATATGACGTTATTTAGGAAGCAAACGTCGACGTTGGTTAGGAAGCAAAGTTGGAAGCTATTTTGGAAGAAAACCTCTACGTTTTTTAGGAAGCAAAGTTGGACACTATTTTGGAAGCAAACCTTGACGTTGTCTAGGAAGCAAAGTTGGACACTATTCTAGAAGTAAAAAAAGAGACGCTATTTTGGATGCCATAAAGGATGCTATTTAGGAAGCAAAAAAAGGCGTTTTTTGAGACGCTTTAAGTTTTGTCCATGACGCGTCCCATTTAGTGTCTAGTTTTACCACTAAATGTAAAAAAAAATTACACTAAAAAGGGACGCTAAATGGGATGCTAATTCCAGTATTTGTTGTAGTGATAGAGCCCAGGAAGCACAAGTAGTTTGTGATTTTACCTATAGAGGGATTGAACATATATTGAAGTGTGAAAAGGGAGAACCAACTCCCTTTGAGAGGGAGAAAGGAGACGAATACCTAGAGTTAATGGATATGCATATTGGGTTTTCATATTTTGTAAGCATAAAAATACCTAATTAAGAAATGAGACAGTTCTCTATGAGGTCACGAACCTTCACTTAATCTGTTGCAGTTTGTTACTAAAAAGAAGAAAAAGATTATCGTTGGGACCTCAAAAGCGAACAAATTCATCATATGTTCGAACTGCATGCTGTATTGAGAATTCTTCATTTCTATAAGGTGGTAACTCAACAACTCCAAGGGAGAATGGATGTTTTGCAGTGGTTATGAGATGAATTCGATGGTGAAGGTAAGCTTGATTAGTATCTATTTCTATTTTGAAATAAGAAACGAGATGCTTCTTCCTATAGTGTTAGTGGATAAATCTACTCAAGCGAACTCAAGCCAGATCTCCCTAGTCCAAGTGGATCTAGAACAAATCAAGTACATAATACAATTTACTTTCCTAGATCAAATAGAAATGCAAGTTAACAGATAGATCACCTACCTAAGGTCTATAAATCCTCTTCTCTCTTTGTTGATCCAAGCTCTATATCCTACAGATCTTGAGTTGCAAAACCTTGTAGAGCAAGTGGAAACAAGCAGACAGTACATGTGTATCCAAACATGGATTGATCTAAGCTAAAAGTTAAAGAAGAAAGCTCTAAAAATTATCAACACAACAATGTTTATGGAAATAGTTTATATTACTATAATCAAGGAGATACATATAATTACATAAGAAAGAAAATCAGAACCTAGCCTTAACGCTGCAATATTCCATCCAACAATCCAAGCCAAGCCTCCAAAGCAAGATAGTAAACCTCCAAAAGGATGAGATTTTGCCTCCCAAAGGATGATAGAGATCACCTAGAAATTCCACCAGCATAAGAGTACCATAGTCCTTCCTCCCTTCACAATGGAGAGATGGTTCAATTTATAAGGCTAAAGGGATAGAGTAGGTTGAGGATTAGGAGCAGGGGTCTAAGGGATCTTTCCCATAGTTTAGGGAACTGAATGCCACCTCACCTAGAAGTTAGGGATGATCCTCCACCCCATCCACCTTCGAGAAGGGCCTCAAAGCTTCTTATTTTTCCTCTAAACACCTCTGGCGTACTTTGTTGTAGGAGACAGAGTGCCAGTGAGGGCTAGCACACATTACAAGAGGGGAAAGAGTGCCAGTGGCGCTCCTTGAATGAAGGGAAGGAGTGCCAGCAAGGGGCTAGCGCACATTTCCTTACAAGCAAGAGTGCCATCCTACCTAGAGAGGGTAAAAGGGTAGGAACAACCTCAATTTCAGTCCAGTTTAGCAAAAGAGATTTAGGGATTAGGCACAAGGTTGACACATGGATCAAGATGACAAGATTTTAGTGTAACAGAATGCCCCCCAAAGAATGAAGTTAGAGGAATGCGATAGGTGAATCCTTTGCCAAGTGAATATATCAAAGGCAAGGATGTTGGTTGGAAGTTGCTGCAGTACAACCGACTCAAGTCTCATATGACTCATAACATGGATGTTGACCTATACAAAGCAGATTCATGGTAGCAGAGACCGTCTGAACACAATCATGGCTACTAAACACAAATGTAGATCCATGATGAGATGATAACACAACCACGACCAATACAAAGTGGATCCATGTAATATGACTCAAACAAACTCCATTGCAACTTGGGCAAAATATCAGATGACCCAGGGTCCTCAAGTCGAACCCACAACTATACAAATCTAACCATGTGATTACAATGTCTTGACATCGAACGTGGTAGAAACTACTTGATTACCAATCATTGATGTAATGTAACACCCTGGTTTTGACCCCATTGTATTAAATGTACATGATGTATATATTGTAATGAATCGTGGTGCGGAGCTAAAGGCAAAAGCCCCACCATCGATTTAGTTGTGTTATGTTTCGGCGAACGGAATCGTTGCCGATGGTCTATCGTGGTATACGACATATATTAAGTTTTGTCATCATGTAAATATGCATCTTTAATTAAATAACCCAACCAGCTATGTTCGCGGCAACTAAATTGAGAAGGGGCATGATTATCCCAAGGATAAGGGGGGGGGGATTGTCAAACCTTGAACCAATGGGAAAAAAATCCATGTGTCACCACCCTGTTTGATTTTCTCACCTTTCCTTGTCTTATCCAATTACCACTTTAATGTTCTGTTGTTAGTTGGGGCAGTTATGGCTGGGGAGTGGAGTGTGGAAGGATTGTCAGTCCTTTCCCACATGCACACTCCACCAGCAGGTTGACCCTCACGTTGGAAAGGAAAAACCACCACCGCCATCACTCCATGCGGACTCCCCATTCTCTCCACTTGCCATTCTCCATTGTCGCTCATTCTCACGAAAGGAAAAACGTCCTATGTCTCATGCAGAGGATTCTTCTCTGTTTTTGGTCTCATGCAGCCAGGAGAGGGAGTTGTTTTGACTATCATTCGCGTTTTTCCACGGAGAGTTATCTGGTGTGTTTCCATCCGTATATTTGGATCTGGTGTAAATTTCCCTCATGCACAGGTTGGGAGGCTGATTTTCCTTCCCCATTTTGCGGTCTGTGTAAGTCTTCCCGGTGGCTTCGTTGTCCAGGACGGACTATTGTTTTCGCCATGTCGTGAACTGTGTTTGCTGATACATTTTGGGAATGATGTAAGTTGCTTGGGAGTTGTTTTGGCCAAAATAGGGCCAAGAACGGCTCAGGAGTCATTTTCCCTTGTCTAAGCTGTAATTGCTGATTGATTGCATGCGTGTAATGGTTGGTCTTCAAACTGTGTTGGGAGCAGGGATGGGGGCTTGGTTTTCTTGATAAACCTGGTGTGCTAGGAAACCACACAGACAGAGCTAGAGGCATAGCTTTCTTCTCCACAACCCTTGAATAGCACTGGAAGGGATGTCAGGGCCTGAGGGATTGTGTAGCAGAGAAGGGACCGATTCCTTGTGTTGGGTGTGTGTGGGTGTCTTAGAAGTCAGGCTAGTTCTAGTGTAGGTGTTCCTAGCTCTGTAATGGGCTCACCAACTTAGAATTTATCCTTTCCCAGTTCCTTGATGGCCTGATAAACCGGACCATGTTGGCTTGGCTGTCTTGTTGATGGCCTGATAAACCCAACTGCGTTGGCTTGGCTGTGTGGCCTGATAAACCCAACTGTGTTGGCTTGGCTGATCCATCATTTGCTTGATAAACCCAACTGTGTTGGCTTGGCATGTTTTGTTATCCTTGGCTATGTGTAAGCCTGCTGGTTCCTTGTTCCTTGGGGAATCATACCCAGCTCGGGGGTGGCAGTGTTGCTGAGAGATTAAGGAGCACGCTGGCCTATGGTTGAGTGGAACGTTGCAACGATGTAGCTAGTTGCGGGATGAGTTCTTCATAAGATAAGTAATCTTGTCTATTTTACTTCTGCAATCATAATTACTGTTAATGAATATGATGAACATGTTGAATGCTTGTATGAACGTATGTTTGCTTCCACTGTATGGTAAATAATCATGTATGCATGTTCTAGTTCAAAGCATTTTGTTTCAGCATTTTAGGTACATACATGTTCATGGGGTAGTTTCCCGGATGGTTAATACCATGGTAGCGTCCTCTTCGACTGTCGGAGGGTCGGGGACGTTACATTGTGGTATCAGAGCTCATGTTGCAGCATGGGTCTGAATGGACCCCGAGGATGCAGTGACAGGGGCAGGAATTCCTTCTGCCTAGCAGAGATCATAAATTGATGATAGAAAATTTCTTGAAATTTTTTTTGAAAAATTTGTCTAAGTGCCTGAACCGTCGACCCATTGGAAGACTAAGCGGGAAGCTCCTCCGATGTAGCGGAGAGCTAGATGGAAGATCACCCGATGGAGGAAGAATTGAAAAAAAATTTCTAAGTTTTCGTCGACCGTCAGTGGAACTTAGTGGATGTGGAAGCCGCAATTTCAGCGAAGATCAGTCGAAGACCGCCGAAACGCCGGCTTGATGTAGTGGAAGAAATGCCCAATATTGACTTTTGGCATCGACGAAATTCAGTTGTTCAGGTCGTCGATGCCGTCAGCAGAAAATAGTTGTTGGGTTCGCCGACACTACAGAAGAAGAGAAAAAATTTCAAAAATTTTGTCCAAGTGTTGAAGACCATCAGCGATCGGCGAAAGATAGTGGTTTGGACCACTGATGTGTCGGAAGAAGATTAGCTGAACGGACTGTCGATGATGTTGGAAGGATTTAGTTGTTCGCATGCCCGCTGTTGCGGCTGTTTAGTGGACTATCCTTCTGATGGACAGTTGTTCCGACCGTTGATGCCGCTATGACTAGGGGTTCTAACCGTCGATAGGATTGTGGCTGTGGAAACCCCAGAGAGTTCACTAGCCATCGTTGCGGCTGCCCATGGAACTAGCTGCCCGATGAGTAGAGGATCCGGTCGCCGACACGGTAGTGCTTAGTGGATCTAATCGCCAATATCCTGGCATCGCCGATAAATATTGGAAGCCTAAATGACTATGGATCTGACACACCGAAGAAAAGTAGGCGAACAAATCGCCGATGAACAGCGGAGGAAGTTAGTTGTGCTGACCGTCGAAACATTAGAATGTTAGTTGGGATGAGACCCGATCCTGTACAAGGAAATTTTAAGTTTTTCAGTGGGATTTCTTAGCAAATTTCGGTTGTTTTTCAGCAGGATTTTAGTGGATTTTCAGGGATGAAAAGGAGAAAGTGGCAGCGATCTTATGCGCCAAATTGCGCGAAGATCGAAAATCAGCGATCTTAGGCCCCCCTTGACCCCCGTTGTCCCCCTCAGATAGACGTTCTTTGATGAAGAAAATCTAGTATTTGGGCAAATTGTTATTTTATGATTTTTCCAGGAGAAGGTAAGTAATTTTGAATTATATCAATGTTATGCATCTAACAGTTGTGTTACTGTTGGAGCAGGGCCCCGCAGCTACAGGAAAAGCTGCTATATCGGGACAAGAAAGTCAAAGGAAACAGTACCTGAAGCAGCCGAGAAGAGAGAGCTCAACCACTGCACTTAAGGAAGCGGTGAAGATAGGAGGGCTCAGCTACCCTCATAAAGGAAAAGGAGTAACAGGCTGAGGTATTAAAGACAAAGGACAGAAGGGGAGCGACCGAGGAAGTGGCGCCCATACCCACGATCAGCATCGGGAAGCGTGGAAGACTGTAGAGAGCTGTAGTGTGACCAGTAAGCGGCAGTCCAAAGTACAGATAGGCCGACTGTCACAGTTAGGGTTTTTGGGTTACTATTGGGAAAGGCCCATAGTTTTGTATCAGGGTGAGACCTTCGGGCCACCTATTTAAGCATGTATTTTGTATTATGAAGGGTTAGATAGTTAGCTAGCCAGACATTCTAATAGACAATTAGCTAGTTGGTCAGTTAGCTGTTCTTTGAGTCGAGCTCTGGTTCTGTTGTTAAGTCTGTATTATCTTACTACAACCAGTAGCTGGCTCCTTGAGCATGAATGTAACAATCCGCAGGGATTGAGAGAGAGAGAGAGAGGAAATATTGTAAGAAGAAAGCAATATAGTAAGAGAAGATATCTAAGAGAAGGGCTCCCGGCTGTGTGCGTGGAGTTTCCCAGAAGATCTCGAGCTGCATAATAGGTTGCAGCGGAACTATCTGTACTCTCTCCAGATATAATATAAACACAAGTTTCTGTGGACGTAGCTTCCTCCCTGGAAGTGAACCACGTAAAATCTGTGTGTTGTGCGACTGTTTCATGTGATTGTGTTTACTTATTTGCTATCTGTTACCTGTTACATGAGCTTTGCTTAACAGTTAATGAATGTATGTATGCTATCCTTAAGTTTACAGTAATATAGAAGGTCAAACGCAAGTTGACTATATCAAGTAGTCTATATATGAGTTTATCAATGCTTGATTCATGGTAGTGACAGTTACTGTGTTAAGTGATTCCTGTATATTTGGGTCAGCAAGTTGAGCGCAATAGATGTTAAGCATAATAGACTGAAGAAGCTTAAGTGAAGTTGTTTAACCCCCTTGTGAAGGTTAGCTGAGCTACTATAAGCAGAAGGAAAGCCGTTGGACCTTGAGAGTTGGAGAGTCCTATTGAGTCTTACTATAGAAGCTATCGCAACACAAAAAGGTGATATCGCATTGTCAGAGGATCCGCGGTGTGGGATATCGTAGGTAAAGAGTCAAGTAGAAGGGAAAGTTTGCGCATCGTCCTAGAAGCCGTGATGCGATAAGAGTCAGTCTCATAGCAGAGTCTGCTCGGAAGAGACATACAACGTTTATAGAAAGACTTAACTAGTTAAGTAGACTAAGGAGAACGTAGGATGCTCCAGAACCCAGTTGAGGACACCTGAGTCTTTAGCCACCCCATCTAGGATCACTTTCGGTGAGGCTTCAGGCCATTTTACAGTATGTCGCCGAAAGGGCTAGTGAGCTAGGGGTTTTGTTGGTACATTACAGTAAACCCAGGTCTGCCCAGAGCAAACCAACAAATGGCTCCATTGCCGGGGTACAACAAGACTAGAAGGCAGTAAGAGCAGTACTAGGAGAAGGAGAGGGAATTCTAGTGGATCATCTGACTCCGGAGAATCCAGCGGGGATTCAAGTTCTTCTTCTCATAAAATAAAAGGAAAGAGACACCATAGGGATCACTCTTGGGATGAATTTAAGAAGGCTAAACCTCCTGCATTTGGTGGTGAGGTAAAGATTGGACAAGAAGCTGAAGCTTGGCTTCTTGGGATAAAGAAGTACTTTCAAGTTTAGGATTATTCAGGAAACATGAAGGCAAGAGTTGCCATATTCAATCTGAATGGAAGGGCATCCATTTGGTGGGAACACTTCAAGCAAGTAAAGAGGATCAGTGAAAGGATACTTAAGTGGAAACAGTTCAAGAAGTATTTCAAGCATAAATAACTCTCTTACAAGTATTATGATGACAAGATTAAGGAGTTCCATGAGCTGAGATTGGGACAGAAGACCATGGAAGAATATGCAGATAAATTTTTGGAGCTGTTGAGGTATGTCCGGTACATCAGAGATGAAAAAGTGAAGGTCCAACGTTTTCTGGGTGGATCACCTTAGTATTACAAAGATAGAATTGAGTTTTATGAACCTAGAACTCTTGAAGAAGCAATAAGGAAGGCTAAGTATTGCCATGAGCAAAGAAAAGGTAAGCCAGATTACCATAAGGCATGGAAGGACAAGAAGAATGAGAAGTTTGACCAAAGAAAGAAAGCTTTCAAGCCTTCTAACTTCAGGAATCAGTAGAAGCAACCACCCCAAGCTGCGAGTAAACCAGTTGGAGTGACAGGAGAAAAGCCTAAAGATCCATAACAGAATAGAGGACCACTTCAATGTTGGAGATGTGGAGGACACCACATGCGCAGAACTTGTCCACTCGAGAATGAGAGGAGCAAATGTATTTTCCAATATTGACTTGAGGTCTGGTTATCATCAGGTGAGAATCAAGGATGAAAACATTCATAAGACAACCTTCAGGACAAGGTATGGACATTATGAGTTTGTAGTGGTACCATTTGGTCTCACAAATGCACCAGCTACATTTATGTGCCTTATGAATAGTGTCTTCAGCAAATATTTGGACAAATTTGTTCTTGTTTTCCTTGATGACATTCTTGTTTATTCTAAGAATGAGGAAGAGCATGAAGAGCATTTGAGAATGACATTGAAATTGCTCAGGAAGCATCAGCTATATGCAAAAATGAGCAAGTGTGACTTCTATAGAGATAGAATTTAGTACTTGGGTCACATTATCTCAGAGGAGGGTGTATTTGTGGACCCTAAAAAGATTGAAGCCATTATGAATTGGCCTACTCCAAGAAATGTGACAGATGTAAGATCTTTTATGGGACTTACAGGATACTACCGGAGGTTCATTGAGGGATTCTCCAAAGTTGCACATGCCATCACTTATTTGCAAAAGAAGGGGATGAAGTTTGAATGGACAACGAGGTGTGAAGAAAGCTTCTAGCAGTTGAAGAATCTTCTCACCAGTGCACCAGTATTGAAGGTTGCAGATCCAGAGAAAGACTTTGTGGTGTGTACCGATGCATGCGGACAAGGGCTTGGAGGAGTCCTTATGCAGGGCAACCACGTGATATGTTATGAGTCAAGAAAGCTGAAGGAGCATGAGAAGAACTATGCCACTCATGATCTAGAGCTTGCAACCATAGTACATGCTCTCAAGATGTGGAGACATTACTTGATGGGTAGGAGATTTCATAACATATCACTGTGGACTGAAGTATCTATTTGATTAGCCTACTCTGAATGCTAGGCAAGCAAGATGGATGGAATTTTTATGTGAATTTGATTTTGAAATCAAGCACATAAAGGGAAAAGAGAATAAGGTAGCTGATGCACTTAGCATGAAGGTACAGGAAATGCATGTGGCATCTCTTAGTATTTGCCAATCAGATTTGAGGCAGCAGATTGTTAATCATGTTGCTGGAGATGAATTGTATGAGCAGGTAAAAGTCAAATTGTAACAGCAAAGTCTTGAGAAGAGGTACGAGGGATATAAATTGGAAGAAGATGGACTTCTCACTTATAAAGGTAGAATTTATATTCCGAATGTAGCAAGTTTGAGGAGAGTTGTTATGGATGAAATCCATCAAGCTCCGTATTCTGGTCACCCAGGATATCAGAAGACAATTGCTATAGCTAGAAAGCAGTACTTTTGGCTAGGAATGAAAAGGGATATGGCTGAGTACATTTTGAGGTGTATGAAATGTCAACAGGTAAAGGTTGAGCATCAACACCCTGTAGGTTTGTTGCAGCCTTTGCCAGTTCCAGAATGGAAATGGGTAGTTATTTCCATGGATTTCATTACAGGATTGTCGATGACCTGGAGACAACATGATTCCATCATGGTTGTGGTGGACAAGTTGACAAATGCAGCACATTTCATACCAGTTAAGTCTATGCATAAGACTAATGACATTGCAAAGATCTTCATGAAGGAGATTTTCAAATTGCATGGATTGTCGAAGGCAATAGTCTTTGACCATGATGTCCATTTTACTTCCAATTTTTGGAAGGGGTTGTTTGCAGATTTGGGTACAAAGCTAAAATTCAACACTGCATACCATCCTCAGATAGATGTGCAGACGGAGAGAGTTAATCAGGTGCTCGAGGACATGCTTTGCATGTATGTGATGGACAAACCAACCAAGTGGGAAGATTACTTACACTTGGTAGAGTTTGCTTACAACAATGGACAGCAGGCATCCTTAGGGATGAGTCCGTATGAAGCTTTGTATGGAAGAAGGTGTAGGACACTAGTGACTTGGGATAACCCAGTGAACAGGGTTGTTCTTGGGCCAGAATTGCTCAAGGAAATGGAGCAAGAGGTTGTAAAGACCAGGCAAAATCTGAAAGTAGCACAGGACAGACAGAAAAGCTATGCAGATAAGCATAGGGTGAACAAGGAGTTTAGTGTTGGAGATCATGTTTACCTCAGAGTGAGGGCAAGGAAGAGTTCCTTGAAGCTTGGAAGTTGTGCCAAGCTGTCGCTAAGATATTGTGGGCCATTTGAAGTGCTTGAAAGAATAGGGCCAGTTGCATATAGACTTGCATTACCTGCTAGCACTAGAGCTCATAATGTTTTTCATGTTTATTTGCTTAAGAGATATGTACATGATCCTAACCATGTGATAAATTGGGATGTGATTCAGGTGGAACCCAAGGGAGAGTCCCAAACCGAGCCAATGCGCATCCTCGACAAGAAGGTCACAATGCTTCGGAACCGGACCATAGGTCAGGTAAAGGTGCAATGGGAGCACTATGGACCTAAAGTGGCTACATGGAAGCTGGAGGATGCCATGCAGTTGGCACATCCATTTTTGTTCAATTCTACGGAACACTGAGGCAGTACCAGTGTAGCATTTTGTTCAAATTTTGTAAAGCACTAAGGACCGTGCTATCGAAGGGGGAGGGGAATGTAACCCCCCAGTTTTGACCCCGTTGCATTAAATGTACATGATGTATATATTGTAATGAATTGTGGTGTGGAGCTAAAGGCAAAATCCCCACCATCGATTTAGTTGTGTTATGTTTCGGCAAACGAAATCGTTGTCGATGGTCTATCATGGTATACAACATATATTAAGTTTTGTCATCATGTAAATATGCATCTTTGATTAAATAACCCAAACAGCTATGTCCGCGGCAACAAATTGAGAAGGGGCATGATTATCCCAAGGATAAGGGGGGGGGGGGGGTTGTCAAACCTTGAACCAATGGGAAAAAAATCCATGTGTCACCACCCTGTTTGATTTTATCATATTTCCTTGTCTTATCCAACTACCACTTTAATGTTCTACTGTTAGTTGGGGCAATTATGGCTGGGGAGTGGAGTGTGGCAGGACTGTCAGTCCTTACCTACACGCACACTCCACTAGCAGGTTGACCCTCATGTTGGCAATGAAAAACCACCACCTCCATCACTCCATGCGGACTCCCCATTCTCTCCACTCGCCATTCTCCATTGTCTCTCATTCTCACGGAAGGAAAAACGTCATGTGTCTCAGGCAGAGGATTCTTCTCTGTTTTTGGTCTCATGCAGCCAGGAGAGGGAGTCGTTTCGACTATCATTCGCGTTTTTCCACAGAGAGGTATCTGGTGTGTTTCAATCCGTATATTGGGATCTGGTGTAAATTTCCCTCACACACAGGTTGGGAGGCTGATTTTCCTTCCCCATTTTGCGGTCTGTGTAAGTCTTCCCGGTGGCTTCATTGTCCAGGATGGACTGTTGTTTTCCCCATGTTGTGAATTGTGTTTGCTGATACATTTTGGGACTGCTATAAGTTGCTTGGGAGTTGTTTTGGCCATGATAGGGCCAGGAATGACTCAGGAGTCATTTTCCCTTGTCTAAGCTGTAACTGCTGATTGATTGCATGCGTGTAATGGTTGGTCTTCGGATTGTGTTGGGAGCAGGGACGGGGGCTTGGTTTGCTTGATAAACCTAGTGTGCTTGGAAACCACAAAGACAGAGCTAGAGGGCTGGATTTCTTCTCCAAAACCCCTGAATAGCACTGGAAGGTAAGTCAGGGCCTGAGGGACTATGTAGCAGAGAAGGGACTGATTCCTTGTGTTGGGTGTGTGTGGGTGTCTTAGAAGTCAGGCTAGTTTTGGTGTAGGTGTTCCTAGCTCTGTAATGGGCTCACTAGCTTAGCATTTATCCTTTCCCAGTTCCTTGATGCCCTGATAAACCCGACCATGTTGGCTTGGCTGTCTTGTTGATGGCCTGATAAACCCAACTGCGTTGGCTTGGCTGTGTGGCCTGATAAACCCAACTGTGTTGGCTTGGCATGTTTTGTTATCCTTGGCTATGTGTAAGCCTGCTAGTTCCTTATTCCTTGGGGAATCATGCCTGACTCGGGGGTGGCAGCGTTGCTGAGAGATTAAGGCACATGCTGGCCTATGGTTGGGTGGAACGTTGCAGCGACATAGCTGGTTGCGGGATGATTTCTTCATAAGATAAGTAATATTGTCTATTTTACTTCTACAATCATAATTAATGTTAATGAATATGATGAACATGTTGAATGCTTGTATGAACGTATGTTTTCTTCCGCTGTATGATAAATAATAATGTATGCATGTTCTAGTTCAAAGCATTTTGTTTCAACATTTTAGGTACGTACATGTTCATGGGGCAGTTGCCCGGATGGTTAATACCATGGTAGTGTCCTCTTCACGGGTCAGAGGGTTGGGGACGTTACATGTAAACTGTTAACAAGTGCAAGGGAAATCACCATTAATTTCAATGATTCCCAAGGTATCTCAGTACATCCTCCCAAGTGTGAATAAAGGACTTGAAGTCAAACACTCGATAGAATCTTTCAATCAAGATTCAATGATGTAACCTCATGTTGAAAGCAAAGTAGCCTGCCATTAAGGCATGCAGGATCAAGGTACTTGTGCTAGTTTCTAATTCTAATTCGTGGATTATGTGCTGAAGTCGACAGGAATAGACTCGTCGAAGGAGGACCATGATGACTCCCCCATCATCGACACGAAACATGATCATAGATGTTTTAGAGAAAATCGTACAACAGAGTGATGTGCGAGCCTGACAAACATGATAGAAGGTGAACTGGTTGTAGACAATGAACAAATGACCAAATCTCTCTTGAACATGGGAATGGAATGACTTGGCATTATTGACATGAGAATGATACCAATCCCCTAATGCAACTAACGACAAGAGTATTCTTGAACAACTCAAGAGGGTAAGAATACTCATGGAATCAACAGGACTCGGAGACAAATGAAATACCCGAGTACTGAAATTCATATGCAAATGAGTGCGATGTTCAAGAGTAACTATGAACCACCGTAAATATAATGAAACACAAACCCTTCCCTTAATTTCCCCATCATGAAGGATGAGTATCTCTTTTAGTTTTTACAAGTTCAAAGAGGGTAACAAACACTCGTTGTAGCTCATCAGATGATGAGTCCATTCTCATATGTTTTATGAACCTAAGAAAGAAGGGGTTCATTCCCAGAAAGGGTCCTTCATTGTTTAATTTTATGAGTCCGATGAAAGTAAACTCATTTGCCATTTCATCTTTAGAGAGTTTGAAATGGCTAAGAAGACTCTAGGGTGGAATTTTTCATAAATTTAGTCCCCGAGGCCCAAAAAAGTGTAAAATGATGCCTAGGAGAACTCTTATAGTTATGATTGGCTGGAGTATACCTTTTTTGTAAGTAGTGCCCCCCTAGTCTGAAAAAGGGGTAAACTATCACCAGGAAGACTACTCTTCAGGTTCTTTTTTCGAGCGTGAAGAAGACAAGCTCACTCCACGATCTTTTCACATTTTGAGAGTCTGAAAAGAGCTTAAAGAGGACTCTATTAGGGTTTTTCATAATCCAATTTTAACGAGTTTGAAAAATAGTAAAAGTATACTTGATACCTCTTCACTAAGTTTTTAACGAGCACGCCGAAGGAATAAAAGGCACTCGGAACCTTTTTCATGTTTGAGTCCAGAACACAAAAAATCGATAAAGTAAGCTCAAACCACTTTTCATGTTTTAACCAAAGCACGAAAAATGAAGAGTAAGCTCAACACCATCTTACTCTTTTTAACGAGCTCAAAGATCAGTTGAAATAATGCTTAGGGAATCTGCTTCATTTTTTAGCGAGCTTGGAACATAATAAGAACTATGCTCTAAATGTTGTTTCATGGTTTAGCGAGCTCAAAATTAAAATAAAGTATGCTCAAAATTACTCCCATTGATGGGTGATTTCCCAACATGATATCCAGTGGTTGGTACTTCCCCCCAATATAAATTTCAAGTAACCTAACTCCAACATAAAGAGGTAGGGTACATTCCCCCTAAGCTTCGTTTCATCTGCTTTAGAAGCAGATGAAATGAAGGTTGAAATTGAGTCTTGACAAAATGGAAGAATATGTTTCATCTTTTAATGAGCTTGACACAAAAAAGGATCTTTGCTCAAGGTGACCTGTTTCATTTTTACACAAGCTTGAAACAGAAAATAACTATGCTTGTGGGGACCTGTTTCACTTTTACACAAGCTTGAAACATAATAACTGTGCTTGAGGACATCTATTTCATTCTTTAACGAGCTTGACACTAAATAAGAACTATGCTCGCTAACATTCATTTCATTTTTTAATGAGCTTGACAAAGAATGGGAACTATGCTCGTGGCAATCTATTTCATTTTTTAATGAGCTTAACATAGAATCATAACTATGCTCACACACATCTGCTTCATTTTTTAACGAGCTTGACACAGAATGGGAACTATGCTCACAAGCAGTTCTAAGCCAACATGATTTCTAGAGGTTGGTGGGTTTCCCCCTTATAGGAGACATGCCCCCAAAGATTCCTCATGAGGAGAAGAAGCTATGGTTTTCAAACGACTAAACTTCGTCACGACGTTCAGAGGCAAGAGACACGATAGGTGAAGGGGAAGGAAACACAAGAACATGTGGGACATTCAGGGAAGTTTGATGACTAGGAGTCATACGATGACCAGGTTTAACAAAGGAAATTTGATCAACAATCACAATCTTCCCATCATGGGGAAAATACATCACTTGAGAGAGTGTGGACACTACAAATTTCATGGCGTAAACATAATCACACCCAAGGAGTAGATTAAAATCTAAGGGACCTTGGACTACCATAACATCGATGCAGACAGTTTTCCCTCCTAAAGTGATGGGAAAATGAGGAAGGATCCCTAAAGGAGCCATAGTTTTTCAATTAAAATCTAGTATTTGATCGGTAGATAGCACGAGCAGAGGTGAACCTATGGCTTTCCAAGCAGTCGAGGATAGAATACTAACAGAATTCCCTTCATCAACAATAGTGCGTATTATGCTCTTAGCAGTAAATCACACAGATATCTGGAAAGGAATGCTTGAATGAAGACGAGATTCTATTAGATTACTCCAGTCGAAGGAAATAACCTCATTACTTGGAGAGGGTTTTGTCAAAAGAGAAAAAAATTCCTCTTGCATAGAACAATTGGAACTAACTACGAAAACTTCAGTAGGTTTAAGTTCACTCTCAATTGGAAGAGAGGGAGAAAACGAAGACTATGTCGAAGAGACTGCTTCAATATCAACACTCTATGACGAAAGAGTGGGATTGGGTGGAGATGACATCGAATCGACCACTTTAAATTCACTCTCCAAAGGAAGAGTGGGACATACTATCCGTTCTTCACTCTTTAAAGAGAGAGTGGGATCGACCAAGGATGGAATTGGATCGACCACTTCAACTTTACTTTTCAAGGCAAGGGTGGGATCGACCGAGGTTAGAACTGGATTAACCACTTTATCAACCAATGGGAGGTCAAGGGAAAACTTACGATAACCGGTTGGAAGCCATTGCTGAGGAACAATAATATATTCCAACAACTTAGAAGCTTCATCCATGAGAGGACAAAGGTAAGTAAGGTGCATGTCCTTACATAGCAAGCAAGGATGTTTGACCTTTCCTTTCCGACTCTTAACCATAGAGTCACTGGTTGACAGGGTATCATTAGTGTGAAGACTAGAGGCTGATGAAACAAGGTGTTGGGAAGCCTCAGACCACACTTCTAAAAATTGAGACAAACCATGACAATCTTTCAAAAGATGGTCACCCTTGCAAAGTCTACAAGGGAACTTAGGCTTACGAGGCGTTCTTGTCGAAAAATCAACACTCTCAGCACTATGATCAGTGGATGATGGGTTTCCAACATGATGATCAAAATTTGGAGTTGTGACCTTCTGCTTAGTGTTTTTCTTCGTAGCCTTCCTTTTCTTCTTCTTCTTAACCACTCGTTTACTGACATCAATGTTTTCAACAGGCGAAAAGGAAGAAAGGGAAGTCGATTCAACATTTGAGGAAGAAGGAGAAGGGTTAACATGAGGTCGATGCTCATGCGGTGAAGGACCTTGATCCAACACAAAAGGTTGCATTTGGTATAACATGATAGGAGAATAACCATACAGGTAATCCTATAGTCAATCTGGGAAGACTCAAAGTGGCCATGAAGGGAGGACCAACAACTCCACAAGGAAGAGAAACAAAAGACATACCCTGAAAAGGGGTCTCTTGACCGGTGATCCTGGGAGAATATCCCATATCTGAACTCTCTAAGAATCTTTGAAGTACCACACAAATCAAACAGTACTCAAGTCTAAAAGCAACAAGAAAACTATGTGAATAGGAGTGGATCAAAATTCAGGATCCTCATGGGATTATTAAGGCTTCACAACTCGCTATATACCATATGGTCAAACAGTAAAATGAGACAAGGAGGATTAAGATCGTACCCTTTCTTGAATACCTGACTACCTGGATGACACATGTGTAGTAATCTCCCATAGTGTTGTTCTCAGTGTATTGCGATGCCAAGATGACCAAAAGGTTAACTCAGTTGGTCACATGAATCCTAAGAGGGTCTCCCAATATACAGTAGGTACGGGGGAGCTCAACTCCGTAGTGATGCTATCTAATGCATAATTGTACAATAGGAGCCTTTCGATATAATACCGAGTACATGAAGTACTTTTCTATATACCCAAAGGTACGTGAAAAACCATTCGATATACCGGTTGGTACGTGGAAGAACTACAAGCCCTCAGGATGTAGTGTAGGAAATATATGACAGCTGCCATGCTTAACGATGCTGGAACACGTCACTAACTTACACACATTTACTAAATGATTTTAAACCTAAGATAGCGTTAATTTTATCTTATGCGGTTAAGTGGATGCATGAGGTCAGACAGGAAATGTAAAAAGAATTCAAACCCTAACTACATGACGATGTACATTTATCTGTCGATGAAAGCTACCTAAGGTAGGAAAGAGTTTTTTTTAATTGGATCTTTTTTTATTAAGTTTTCTTTTCAAACCAACATGAATCTCAACAGTAAGGAAAATAAAAATTCCTTCCTAGAGTGCAACACTTCTAACTTTCTGCAATAATAGTCCAAAAAGCACAAATGGAATCAAAGATGCAACAAATCTCAAAAATGCATAAAAAAAGTAGGGAAGCACTTCAATTTTCAAATGCATGTACCAAAATGAAATCTGATAACTAAACTCTGTTCATATCTACAAATAGAAAATAAGAGAATATCTACAACACTCCATTTATTCAGAACAAAAGGAGGATGACAAGCATCCAAACAACTCAAAAACATTCAAGAATTGCTACAAATCTACCAAAATGCAACCAAAAACTCAATGATTGAGTGGAGGAAGGGTTTGGAGATCAGATCTAACAATCTGAATATATCTGGTAATGTGATTAGGGATGGCAACACTGAACCAATAGGTGGGGGATTGAAATTTTCTTCCACAACCAAGTCACTCAATTGACTAGTAAAACATCCCAAACTCAACAAAACCCACTCCAAACAGAGGTAATGTTGGACCTAGGGGCTCTGTGACCATCATATGTAACCTACAAACCACAATACATGAACCAAAAACCCAAAACTGAAAGAAAATTGAGCTGATCTCTGAATTTTGAAGGGCTAGCGCACCTTCTTACACTGCACCAGAGTCCCATAGAGGGGTTGGCGCACTTACAACACTGAAAAAGAGTGTCAGTGGCGCTCTGTCACTCAAGGGAAAGGGTGCCAGCAACATAGTGGTTCTCTGTGTACTCTGGGAAAGAGTGCCAGTGGTGCACTTACAACACAAGGACAGAGTGCCAGCAATATAGTGGCGCTCTGTATACACTACCCAAGTGCGCCAAAGAGGCTAGATATCCTAAGGGAGAAGGGATAGAGGTCTAGTACTAAACCCAAAAAGAGTTAAGGAGGTCCCAGAAACTCTTCTATGACAAAATCTAAAGGAGGGAGGGTCTCTATAGGCTATGAAATGGATTGATAAAGAGACATGAAATAAAAAACAAAATGAAATCAAATCTATGTATTTTCCCAATATGGTCGCCAAATATGTTAGTGGATAAATCTACTCAAGTGGACTCAAGCTAGATCTCCCTAGTCCAAGTGGATATAGAACAAATCAAGTACATAATACAATCTACTTTCCTAGATCGAATAGAATGCAAGTTAACAGATAGATCACCTACCCGAGGTCTACAAATACTCTTCTCTCTTTGTTGATCCAAGATCCAGAGCCTTCAGATCTTGAGCTGCAAAACCCTGTAGAGCAAGTGGAAACAAGCAAAAGTACATGCATATCCAAACATGAATTGATCTAAGCTAACAATTAAGGAAGAACGCTCTAAACATTATCAACACAACAATGTTTATGTAAAGAGTTTATTTTACTGTAATCGAGGAGATACATAGAATTACATAATAAAAAACATCACAACCTAGCCTTAACGCTGCAATATTCCATCCAACAATCCAATCCAAGCCTCCAAAGCAAGATAGTAAAACTCTAAAAGGATGGGATTTTTCCTCCCAAAGGATGATAGAGATCACCTAGAAATTCCACCAGCATAAGAGTACCATATTCCTTCCTCCCTTGACGATGGAGAGAGAGTTCAATTTATAAGGCTAAAGGGATAGAGTAGGTTGAGGATTAGGAGGAGGAGTCTAAGGGATATTCCTCATAGGTTAGGGAACCGAATGCCACCTCACCTAGAAGTTAGGGATGATACTACAACTAATCCACCTTCAAGAAGGGCCTCAAAGCTTTGTTTTTTTCCCTCTAAACACCCCTGGCGCACTTTGTTGTGGGAGATAGAGAGCCAAAGAGGGCTGGTACACCTTGCAAGAGGGGAAAGAGTGCCAGTGGCACTCCTTACATGAATGGAAAGAGTGCCAGCAAGGGGCTAGCGCACCTTTCCTTAGGAGCAAGAGCGCCAGCCTACCTAGAGAGGGTAAAAAAGGTAGGAACAACCTCAATTTCAGTCTAGTTTAGTAGAGGAGATTTAGGGATTAGGAAGGAAGTTGACACATGGATCAAGATGAAAAGATTTCGATGTAACAATAGATATAATGGTGTGTTTACCCTTGCGCATGGAATGAGAAGGACAGTCTTTTTAGACTGATCTTGTTCGTATATTTCTATATTTATAGTTGTTTATGGCATGTTGAAATAGGTTTTAGTTTTATATAATTGTTATGTCCATGACAAGGGGATATATATGAATCGCTCAGAGCGATTATTTGGACGAATTTGTAGCAATTTTAGAAAAAACATGGAAGTTAGACTAAGGTTGTGTATTATTTAATTTATTTTTTATTTTCTTAGTTTCTTAAATGTTTATTTTTTAAGGTTATTATTGGTCTGATGGAGATTACATCACCTTGGGTTCCTGTGCCCCAAGACTCGGCGATGTTGCTGATATCAGCAATGCTATAATGATCATCATAAATGAAACATTTAATCAATTAATTCTTAAACCTAGCAAAAGTAATGTAACCGAGGAATATTTTATACATATAATTAATTGCAGTTTGAGTGGTGTCTTCCACCCTGAAAAACTGTTTAACTTCGAGGCTTTAGAGCATTTGGATGTCAGCTTCAATAGTTTTACTGCCCTACCTATTCCTACAAAGATGGGTCTTTTGAAAAACTTGAAATACCTCAACCTGTCAACAGCTGGGTTTGCAGGTATCGTTCCATGGCAGCTCGAAAATATGTCCAGCTTAACGGGACTCGATCTCTCCTCCTCAGATTCTATGTTGATAAGTCCAGACCTATCATGGCTTACAAATCTCACGGCCCTAAGAAATATTTCTCTGGGCGGAATTGATCTCTCACTAACTTCATCCTCATGGGGACAATCTGTAAGTCATCTTTCCCAGCTCATAAATCTTACAATGTCAAACTGCAGACTGAATAGTCCCATTCCCCCTTCCTTACAGAACCTTGCTTCACTAGAAATTCTCCATCTGGATCGAAATAATTTTGAGTTCGAGTTCCCTACATGGGTAGCAAAAATGACTAGCTTGGTCTCATTGCAGATTAGCAATGCAAATCTCAACGGATCTCTTCCTTTTGAACTCTCTCAGATGCCTAACATAAAAAGGATTTTCTTGGGAAATAATAAAATATATGCCAATGTTTCTCAGATTTTCAGGGGCCAATGGAAGAGCCTGACCATTTTCAATATTCCAAACAACAGTTTGTATGGCTCCATTCCACTTTCTATAGGAAAAATATCATCTCTGGCGTAGCTAGAACTGCACAGAAACAACTTGTTGGGAACTATTCCAAAGTCATTGGACCGTCTCTGCTCGCTTACTGTACTAAAACTGAGCTACAACAAATTAACAGGCCCTATCCCATTATCTCTAGGATCGTTGTCTAAACTCACCAATATCAGTCTTAATAATAACGCTTTGAACGGAACAATCTCAGAGTCACATTTCCGCAGTCTGAAAATACTGAAATATCTTGACCTATCCAGTAACAAATTAACCTTTATGGAAAAAACAAATTAACCTACAAAATCTCCTCCAACTGGACTCCCCCATTTGATTTAGATCTATTAAAACTATCTCATTTTCAAATAGAGAGGGCACTTCCTCTTTTTCTGAAAACTCAAAGTTCTATGACCACACTGGACATGTCCAATAACATCCTCACAAAACAAATCCCTTCATGGCTCTGGAATCTTCCCAAACTCTAGAGGTTAGTCCTATCATTCAATCAGTTGCATGGACCGATACCACCTTAGCTATATAATTTGTCGAGCTCATTGAAATAAGTGGAGCTATGGGATAATCAGTTGCATGGCAATCTTCCCAACCCTGCAAGGAGCTCTGTGGTAGGCTTCCCTTTGGAACTTGATCTGTCAATGAATAATATTACTGGTCCAATCCCCCAAGAAATCTACAAGATGTTGCATACTTCTAATTTTTATCTCTAGCATGGAATAAACTGAAGGGTCAGATTCCTGCTTGCATTTGTGAGCAAAAAGAGTATTTGGAGGCTCTTGATCTTTCAGGCAATAAGCTTTATGGGCAGTTCCCTTCCAGTTTCAACAATTTCTCTTCTTTGAAGGTATTGAATGTGGCAAATAATAGTTTGGAAGGAGATATATCGGTGGAACTCGGAAAATTGAAGAAACTTCAGGTATTGCACATCAACGACAACAGGTTAACAGGGCATGTTCCCTCGTCCTTGCAAAATTGCAAGATGATGGAAATTTTAGATTTGAGTGGAAACAACATATCGGGCAAAGTGCCTGAATGGATTGGGGATATTTCAAAGCTTCGGGTACTCATTCTCATATCAAATAAGCTAGAAGGTGAGATACCAATCCAGATTAGGTACCTGCAGAAACTCCAAATTCCTGACCTAGCAATGAATCAACTGTCAGGCTCGATACCACCACATCTCTCAAAGTTATCAACATTAAGGAATGGATATAATTTCACAAGTTCGCAATCCAACTCTACTATTATATACGCAAATTACTATAAAGAATAACTTTACCTAACAGTCAAGGCTCAGATACAACCCTATAAGAAAATCCTCTCGATTTTCACATTTCTAGACCTCTCGGCAAACAACCTTAGTGGTGAAATCCCGGAGGACATGGGATATCTCAAGTGTGTAATTTCTTTGAATCTGTCACATAATCATCTTGTGGAAAATAGTCCAAAAGCATTTGGCAGAATGGTAAATTTAGAAGCTTTAGATCTCTCTTGCAATCAGTTATCGGGAATAATACCTGAAACATTTGCAGATCTGGACTTCTTGGGTTATTTAAACCTGTCTAATAACAATCTGTCAGGCAGGATTCCAACTCTACCACATTTGCAGACATTTGAGGAGTCTTCATTCTCGGGTAATCCGGATCTTTGTGGAGAACCGGTGCAAAGAAAATGCAACTATCACCAATGATAGGAGGGCGATGAGAGTGTGCATTGGTGGAATTTGTGGGAAGTTGGAATGGGGATGGGAATTGCAATTGGGTTTGGAAGTGTGATTGGAGCATTAGCTCTCAGCAGGCGATACTTCTAGTTTGTCAGTATCCAGTTTGTTGATGGTATTTTGAACTTCTCATCAAGAGTACAGTAGGTTTAAGTTGAATTTTTCCTTAAAAGAATGATTACTATGTATTTTTGAATTTTGCTTAAGGTTCTATCAAATGGAGAACGATATTCAACATGCAGTAGAATAATAAATGTTGTGACGGCTGCACTCTGGGCCGTTGGATCTCAAACAGATTGAAATCCACAGTGCAGCGGTTGCAGCATTTATTACTCTGCTGCATGTAAAATATTTTTTGCCCTATCAAATTGTGTGATCTTAAATCTTACTAAAAATATGTTGCCCGAACATGCTAATCAGCTTTTCAATCTAGAAATTAAGAACAATAATGTATAGGGTTTATTTTGTAGGACTATCTCTCTATGATGTGTGGAATGCAGTGTTTCTAGTTTTAATTTATTTAGTTTTTATGCATTGTCCTTCTAAATATTTTAAATCTAATTTGAAGGGATATGTTTTTTTTATAAAGTACACTAAGGAGTTACACATCTCCCTCTATTGGATTGTAAAATGAACCTTTTAGGTGCAACAAATCTTCCGTTAAAAAATTAGCTTCATATAAATAAAATATAAAATGGTTTAGCATAATTGATATTGTATTATTTTTATTTTAAATTGTAAAACCATAGAAAAAAATTGATGGATTTTTTTACTTCCGTATTTGATTAGTGTTAGCCATGCTTAATTTCTATTCTTTTTATTTTAAATTGTAAAACCATAAAAGAAATTGATGGATTTTTTTTACTTTATAGTGATCGGTATTTGATTAGTGTTGGCCACTAGTAATTTGTATTAATTTGGCTATGCTTAGTTTCAACCCTTTGAGATTGAAATTGATGTGAGTGTATATAGTTGTTAAATGGACCACTACTACACTACCCTACCTATGACAAGAAGCTATTTGCCTTCTACAAGCATTCAAGAAATGAAAACATTATCTAGACCTAGGAAAGGAAACCATAATCTACACCAATCACCAACTATTATAGAGGTTGTTGATTTAAATAAATATGCAACAAGCAGGGCATTGTAATTTTATGGAATTTTAGCAACAATTCCCTTGATTGTAAAATACAAGAAAGTTTATGGAGAAAAGAAGAAAGGCATATCCGAAATCCATGAGGCAAAGAAACCAAACAATCTCATAGAGAAGATTGGGTAATAGCTTGAGAATAGTGGATAGAAGTATAAACTTAGATATGACGAATGTAACTTAACATATCACAAATTATATGTTGTGGGAAATCTCTAGTTTTATCTCAATAAATAGCACCTACAAGAAGAAACCAAGAATTTGAAGCCTTTGAAATATGGACCTTTTGAAATAATTAAGCAAGTCAATGGTAATTCTTTCAAATTAAACCTAACTCCCTCTATGAGACTATACTCAATGAACAATGTTGACAACTTGAGCTTGTTTGAACTGTCCCAATTAGATAGAGAAGAGGAAAAATAGGTTCTATCTAAAGTGTACTTTTTATTAAACATGCTTAGAGAATTGGAGGAGGACATAGTCCTTCATAAAATGGTCTTGGAGACTCTTAGAGGACAATAGGAAATTTAGTAAATTGGACTTGAGGGACAAAATCCAAGGAAATCTAAGTGGTATGAGAGAAACCAAATTATAGATAGGCTTGTATACCTTTTCTCGTGAGATTTTGGAGACCAAAAGTCTCTCAATGGAGAGGTGTGATGTGAATGGATCCTTGAAGACTCAAATGGATCAGTTATTTTCTCTCATTAAATTTTGTGATTGAGAACCCTTATTAAACCCTCTTCAGCAAGCATGATAAATTCCCTTTTCTATGCATGTCCTTGACATGCAGATCCTGTGGTTATGAGAAGCACTGGAGGAGTTGAAGTAAAGATAATTCCTCTACTCTCTATGCTTCACAGAAATAATGGGAAAATATGCAAAAAAAATACTAAGGAAAGAAGGGGGTGTACAGTTTTTGGTCATAACTTCTCACTCAACACAAGAACAAGGAAAACAATATTGAAATTGACTTAGGGAAAGGAAGGAAGGAAGACTTTAGTGCACTACGATGTTTCGACAAGGCAAAAGGTGGTGTTACATCTAGATTATGCACTTCATGTTAAAGGAAAAAGTTAAGGCACAGCAAAAAAGAAGTAAGGGTCTTTGTGATATCGAGAAGTGGCACATGATGTGGAGCAAGAATCAAGGGACTTGAGAGGCTCACCCTCCATGATCTACATATGTTCTAATGCAAAGTGTGTGGGGCCCTTAAAAGGGTTGATTCTAAGATACTAGTTTTCCCTTTTACATGTGATAGCAATTATTAAATGCATATGTACAGAAGTCTAAGAAGGAGGTTGAGCCCTGCGTGAATACAATGACATAGAGAGGAGGTGATCAAATAAGGACACATGGGCATGCTATCAAATCTCAGGAATTCATGTGTTCTCCAAGAAGGATGACCTACCTTCTAATATTTTCTGTGTTTGGAATGTTGAGGGGGTTATATCACTGATTCTTAGGGAAATGTTCTTGAAATATTTAGGGAGGTGGTTGACCTTCCAAATAGCTAGAATGAAAAGATTTAAAAGAAGAGTATGTAAAAAAAAATAGGTTCTATGGTACAACTAGAGGGAGGAGATCCTATGAGAAATCGAAGGAAAGTAAGAGGATTGTCCATGGGTTTGGTTGATGTCAATTTTTCTTGGATTGTGTATAGTGAAGAGATAAATTAGACAAAGATTGATTTACTAGTTTGTGGAATAGATCTAAATACAATGGAGTTCAACATTGTTATTTTATGTAGTGTTTCCTAAGTTGAAAATCCAAATATCCTTGGCATTATAAAACTACAAATGAGAATAACCATAAATAACAACATAGAAATTTCAAAACTACAGTTTTCCCATAACAGTTTATGTATGGTGTCCCTTATGTTACATGTATGTATGATTGAGCATTTATTATGGTAGCAGTTTTTTTCTAAATAAATTTAGATTCATTATTAATGAACGACAAATTATTCTAGAGAGGATTCTAATATATTTAGAAATCTACATTTAGGATCTATGTTGGTGAATCATTTTGACCACAAGCCTCATAATTGCAAATTGTATCATTACCATAGTATAAATTTTATGACTTAGGGGGGAGTTACAATTGAATGCTAATAGACTAAGAAATTTATAACAATTTGGAGAGTTAGTTACAATAAACCCGAAAATTGTATTAAATAAGAGAAAAAACAAAAAAAAGACCAAACAATGGGTGATGAAACATGAACCAATGAGACCTAGTATGAGATAACTCATTCAGAGAACCAAATAACTTAAATATGACCATGGAGGTGTATTAGATGGCATAGGGAATGACTAGGATAAACTAAAGTTACATAAACCGAATTTCCATATTAGTACCAAAGAAGAAAAAGAAAAAAGAAAAAAACTTCAGTATGACCATGGAGGTGTATTAAATGGCATAGGGAATGACTGGGATTAACTAAAGTTACATTAACCTAATTTCCATATTAGTACCAAAGAAGAAAAAGAAAAAAGAAAAAAACTTCAGTATGACCATGGAGGTGTATTAAATGGCATAGGGAATGACTGGGATTAACTAAAGTTACATTAACCTAATTTCCATATTAGTACCAAAGAGGAAAAATAAAAAAAAACTTCAAAGGATCTCTAATTTAGATAAGAAAGGTGGAGGTGATGACAAATTTAAAATAAAAACCTAATATGAGGGAAAGTGAATGTAACAAGATTCAAGCACCATTTAAATTTGAGGAAAATATAGATATCAAGCCATATGCAAGTGATATACATGACTTAAAGTTGAAATGTTATAAGTATATTTTAGTGTGCATGAGGTTAGTGGAGCATAATGATTTTTTTACTTATTTAAATATAGAAATTCATGATATGACATGCTGGTGGAAAAGTAATGACATGGATATAAGACTAGGCAATGAACTATTGGTGATACAACACTTATAATTATTTATAGACATGCTTAAGTTATATTTTTTTGTTATCAAGTATGAAGAGGAATTATGGATAACTTAGATTTACCTTAAATGGAAACACAAGTATGGATATAGTGCACAAATTCAATACTAAGTTATGAAAGAAAGCAATCCGATTAAGAATATTTTTTTGAGTTTCATAAAGTATCTATCTAATAATTTTGAGTTTTTCTTAATCACCTTAAGAGATGAATAATTATTTCGAAAAATTATTTATGTGTTGTGTACAAACGCTATTTTTTTTAAAGGAGATTAAAAAACAAGAATTTAGTGGGCCAAAACAAAACAAAGTTTCAAGAAATAAGAATGAGAAAGTTAAAGTCAAGAAGATAACTACACTTTTTAAAACTATTTATCAACTTTGTACCATCTTCTCCTTTTAGCATAGTGTAGATGGGTTTTCATGTGTTGTTTAAAAACTCTTTTTACCATCCTATAGATGCATTACATGTGTCAAATCAAAAATTGTTGAAAGTCATTTTATATTTTCCCTGTTTGATATTTTTTCCATTAAATTATTAATGGAAATGTTACTTATCATAATAGATGTTTATGTAAAAAACAATTAGTTTATTTAGTCGTGGATAAAGGTGTTTGAAAATTGTTGTATTAAAATTGTACAACTCTTTTTACCATGCTATAGATGTGTTTCACATGTCAACTCTTTTTATGTCCTGCTCCATTGTAAATTAGATTTTATTTTTTAAAACTATTTTTTTGGCTATTCATTGGTTAGTGCAGGTGACATTTCTTTAGGGTTTTGTGCCCCAAGACCCGACGGCTAGCTTTGGTAAGCAAAAATTAAATACAATCAAAGTTTTAATGTAGCAATAAATAGTGATAATTAAATGCTATGGAAGTGCGCATTTTATCACTTAGCCCGAGTGCTCTTGCCTAAAAAACATAAAAGGCTTAGTCACATGTCAAGTCCGTCCTTATAGACTTCATTGTTGATTGTAATCCATTAAATATGATGGATCATGGAGGGTTTCGGCTGCCGTTGATAACGACGGTTGGGAAGGAAACGCGAGAGGCAACACAGGAACGTGGAGGCATCAAGAGAGGCAACACTAGGCACGTGCAGGCATCAAGAGTATGTATGAAAACAAGTGGTAACGATAATAGGCTGATCAGTGAACTTGATATTAACTAACATGAGAGTGAGGAGTTTAGAAACCAAACAGTTGAGGCAATGAAAGAATATGAGATTATTTGGCAGCACTTCATTCAACTGTACCCTTCAAGGGTTCTATGGTGTTGTAGGTTGAAGGATTCAGACGATCAGCTGTGAGAATTCTGTGAAATCTGAAGGGATTTTCAACTGACTGTTTAGAGAACTTAATGCAATTATATATTTGAGGAATTTATGGTGTTATAGATTGTGAAACAACAACAAATGTCAAATATGGTGTACGCCTATCTTTTCAAGTACATTATTATGGATGATACGATACTCGTAAGAAATGATTTTAAAATTCGTATCCTGTAAATTTTAGGTTTGTTGTGTCTGTACAATTTGTTTCTATTTATTGAGTTTTGAGGTTACGTTAGGCCTTGGGAAGCCTCCCATCCCGTCAGCAAAGTTGTAAAGTATGAGGTTTATTTATGTATTTTTATTGTAAAGTGCCTTGCACACAATGGAAATGAATATTTTCATAATGGTTGCCATCGAAAAATTCAGGAGCTAACTCGTTAAAAAGTAGAGGGATGTCCTTTTTCCCTTGAAGCTAATGGAAGCTCCCATGGCTGCTGTTAAGAGCTGTCGTTATACTCCCCATCATTGTCGGCCAAGTTGCATGAAGCTTTGCAAAATATGTGCATAGTTTGTAGGAAATTACAGATGTCAAAGGTGTTTGAAAGCTTAAAGATACTAAAAAATGGACAGTTTCGAGGAATTTATGAGACACGGGCAGAAGGAAATTCAACACAGTGTGGCTGTTTCAAAATTTATGTGCTTTATTTGAAACAATTCGTATTTTTTTCCAAGATCGAGAGAATGACCGCCCACGAAGTATGCTGTAGCGAAAGTTCTGGATTTATATCGCCATAGTTGTGTTTTTTATAATCTGTTGTCTATCATTTTCATCGGCTTTACTTGTCATTTTGATCTCACAAAGCGAATGTCCCAGCTCTCACACAACGAACCTCTAAAACAAGACTCACAAAGCTCCAAACACTATATGTGGAAGAATGTCGCGACATATAAAGAGTTGAGTTGTTATTTGACTTCTTTGGAGACATTGTCTGCTATGAGATGCGACAAGCTCCATAGCATACCACAATTGGGGCAGCTCAAAAAGCTGCGAACACTATGTGTGCAAAATTGCCGCGAGATACACCAGTTGCCTAGTGTCAAACATTTGACTTCTTTGGAGACATTGAGTTTTTGGCACTGCAAGAAGCTAGAGAGCATATAAGGGTTAGGGAAGCTCACAAAGCTTGAGACACTAAATGTTGGTGGATGCAGTGATATACGAATGCTGCTAGGTATGGAACATGTGATTTCTTTGGAAACGTTGAATTTTAGCAGATGTGGGAAGCTCCAGAGCATACCAGGATTGGGGCAACTCACAAAGATCGGATTCCTATATGTTGAGGAGATCCAAGAGTTTCCAGGTGTAATGGAACATTTGACATCTTTGGAAATGTTGGATGTTAGGGGATGCCAAAAGCTGCAGAGCATACCAGGGTTGGGCCAAGCTCACAAAGCTCAAAACA
Source organism: Pseudotsuga menziesii (assembly GCA_001517045.1). NCBI lineage: Eukaryota > Viridiplantae > Streptophyta > Pinopsida > Pinales > Pinaceae > Pseudotsuga > Pseudotsuga menziesii. The sequence continues at coordinate 431,446 of LPNX010760385.1, read as the reverse complement.
CTATATGTGATAGAATGTTACGAGATAGAAGAACTGCTTGGTGTGGAGTATTTGATTTCTTTGGAGACATTGTCTGTTATAAGATGTGACAAGCTCCATAGCATACCAAGATTGAGGAAGTTGTAGAAGCTCAAAACACTAAATGTTAGTGGATGCAGTGAAATAAAGGAGCTGCCAGGTGACTTCTTTAGAGATGCTTAATGTTAGCCAATGCGAGAATCTCCATAGCATACTAGGGTTGGACCAACTCACAAAGCTCCAAACACTAGATGCTAGTAGATGTTGTGAGATACAAGAGCTTCCAGGTGTGGAACATTTGAATTCTTTGGATAAGTTGGTTGCTGGGAAATGCTGGAAGCTCCAGAACATACCAGCATTAGGGAAACTCACAAAGCTTACAGAACTCGATGTTGGTGGATGCAGTGAAATACTAGAGTTGCCAAGCGTGGAGCATTTGATGTCATTGACGTCGTTATGTGTTGGAGATTGCGATAAGATCAAAGCATACAAGGGGTGGGGCAACTCACAAAGTTCCGAACATTAGATTTTAGTGGGATACCAGAGCTGCCAGGTGTAGAGCATTTAAATTCTTTGGAGATGTTGAGTGTGAGGAGCTGCAAGAAGCTCCAATGAATACAAGGTTTGGGGGCACATGAAAAAGCTCCGAACACTAGTAGGTTTGGAATGTCCTCAATTACAAGAGCTACAAGGTGTGGAATATGTGATGTCGTTGGAGATGCTTTCAGTTGACGGTTGTCCCAAAGTGCAGTGGGGGCAGTGGAGTACTCAAGTAGCTTGGCCAGCGATTGAAGGAAGGCTTACTTGTTCTAGAAAAAAAAATAGTTGCTTCAATTGTTTTAGTTTTTGCCTGAAATTAATTTTATGGCATAATAGTTTCTTTAGTTTTTGTCTGAGATTGAGATTAATTTTATTAAAAAATAATTGCTTTAGTTCTTGCCTGAGATTAATTTTATAGCTAAATAATTGTTTTAATTCTTTCTGAGAGTTATATATTGTCCAAACTTTTGAACATTTTAATATATATATATATATAAAGCAAATCAAAAGAATCATATAATGAAACGATAAACAATTTGACATATTTCTTTAAAGCATGTATAAAGAATTGGAAGAAGAATATAGAGTCATCAATTCCATGCTTCTTCTAAAAAATGTGACTAGCATAAGGTATTGCATCACTAGAGTATTGGAACCATGTCTAAAAGAATAAATCTGTGAAGAGTTATTGGGAAATGGAGTTGCAACCCAATGAGATCGTGAACAAATTTGGATGGAAGGTAGGATTATCTGGAGCTTAAGTATTAATTACAAGCTTCCTGCTATAGAGAGTTGGGTGTCTTGGATTTTGGAGGAAAAAACAAAGAAAATGGGAGCTGGATGTTGCAGGAGAAAATGGGACCGCATAAAAGAACCCAAAGCCATGAAAATAATAATTGGTATGCATATCATACCTACAATAGAATCTGAATTTTGATTCCAGTCGCATGGTCCAAATAAAATTATGAAATTTGATTGCAATCACACTGTTCAAATAAATTTTGGGGAAAATGTAAGGAGAAATAGTTTTAGTTTTGGTTTATATGCAACGGTTTTTAGGTTTAGTCCTGGCCAGCAGCAAGGACTATAGAAATCGATTTTGCCAAGTTCTATTAACATTGCACTAATTACACATCATTTTAATCAAAATGCTCTGGTGAATCAATTGTTTTTTAAGGAACAACTTAAATGTGATTAAAATGCTCTGGTGAATCAATTGATTTTTAAGGAAAAACTTAAATGTGATTAAAATGGTCTTGTGAATCAATTGATTTTTAAGGAATAACTTAAATGTGCCACTTCAATAAGAAAGAACTTCTATTATCTTTATTAGTCTCTTTATTTTGTAAGTTAATAGTTTTCTCTCATTTACTTATATATATATGTGTGTGTGTGTGTGTGTGTGTGTGTTGAAAGGTTGTTTTTTTTAAATACACGATTACAATGGGAAAAATATAATAATATATTATGAGATCATAAAGGAATCACTTTTAGAAAAGATCATACCAAAAATTATAAAATCTTTGAACAATTCGTGGAGAATTTGTGTCATTGTGGGTTTGGAGAAAGTGAAGCCCTGTTATTGAGGTTTGATTCCCATGTCACTTATGAGATCATATAAAAAAAATTGGAAAATTTTGAACAATTTGTGGAGTATTTCTCTACCATTTACATTTTATGAAAGTGAAGTAGTGTTAATGTATTTAGTAAGGTTTGATTTCCATGAAGTGGTGTTATGGTGATATGGATTGGTAATTTTCTTCTCTCGCGGTCTTAATGTATTTATATTTAATTTACTTTGTTTGATCTTGGAGTCTGGATTTCACAAGTGTATGTATCTATTTTGACTATATATAATAAAATTATAAATAATAGTTTTCCAATTTTTAAGAAAATATAATTAATAAAATTATTTAATTCTTATATTAATAAATAATAATAAAAAGCTATATTATATTATATTTATTTTTAAAAAATATATATAGATATAGTGTTATTTTCAGCCAACTAAACTAAAATGTATATAAAATTCTTGTTTGTTTATACATTAATAAAATTAGTTGTCAGAAAAATAGAAACAATTCTTTGAAGAAATGTTTCTATTGCAAAAAAAACTTCTCTTTCTAACAAGCCACAAAGCTCGTAGCAATGTCGGGGACATTGCCACCGCGTGGCTCTTGTTAACTATCTGAATGGATGAGGAGTCACAATTGTCAGCCTCTTAACAATCTGAGTTTTCCATTTCAGCAAAGGAAATTTCCTTAGCTATAAATTGTCTAACTTGTGCGTCTTTATGCCTCTACTCTCTTGTTTATAATATGTTCCACCTCCGCGCCTGTGTGTTTGAATGAGTTCATGGAAGAGAGGTGTGTGAGCTTTTCTGGTTAATGTTTTTTATTTGCCTTCGAAATGGAAGAGAGGCGTGTGACCTTCTCTGGTTAATGTATTTCATTTACCCTGAATGAAAGAGAAGCATGGGAAGTAACCAAACTTTAGGTTCTCGGTTGTGAGAGAAAATGATCTCTTGAGGAGAGAGACGCGACTCTGCCTTAATTTGATTATATAAATAATCATTCAGATCCGGAGATCTCCCCGTATAGTTAAGCAGTCAACGCTCCATTGATGAATTATTGTAAACCAAGATTCACTTGAAATGTATCTTAATATTTTCCAAGAATTTTACTTATTAATTGGTGTTGGACCTTACAGGTTAAAAGACTAATACAACATGAAAATGGTTTTAAGATTTTGGTACCTTCAGATCGAGAGCATGAGAGATCTAACTTTTTAGCGTTATGATGAAGAAGGGCTAAGCCTTATACTCTTAAACTAGAAAACTTAATTAAATATATTTAAGAATCATAGTTTCCACATGGAAGCCCAAACATGTGCCACGATTCTTACTTCAAGCCTCTCTTATATTTGAAATAGAAGCAAAAAATAATTATGACTAGAATGGAGAAACTTGGAGAAACTAAGAATAAGTATATGGATGCTCGGTCGAGTAAGATCTTAACTGAGAATAACTATATGGATGGTGAGTAGTCCAAGATCTTAGCCCCCCACCATGAACCTTAGTGTCTGAACTTCATCCTTTAATGATCAAAGACTTTAAATTGATGACTAATAACTAAGTTTATGGCTAATGATTAAGTCTATTTATATTCTAGTTAAGAGTTTATGGAAGACTAGTAAGTTTATATTTGTAGTATTTTATAATCTTCACTTGGACAATTATAGTAAAAAGATTTTGAATTATTTTAGATGGTAATGCACATGTTTGAAATGAAATCCTTGCACTAAGGCTAGATAGTAATTTGAAAATGCTCCCTGTGAAAGGGACCTTGTGGAAAAAGGAAAATAAATTGCAGTGGATGTGCTGCAGAATTGTAACCCTCTTTGATGGATAAAACAATAAAAATATTAACAATTCTTGGTGAATGTAGCCCATAGTTGGGGTGAACCACGTATATTGGTGTCTCTCTATTGCGTTTGGATCTCATGTGTTTATTTATGCAAATTGACCCAAATTAATGTTCCGCAATCTTGTCTTTCTAACAAAAAACTATTTTCTTTAATTGTACACAATGAATGGAATGTGGACTATGTTAACTATTTTTCTTTTATGGGGCATTGAATAATAGAAAATATTAGTGAACTATTATCCTTCTCATCTAAATATATATGTTAAGACTTTGTACACAAGAAGTATACAGATGTTTATGTTCAAGCGAAACTAAAGCAATAATATAGTGTTATCATTGATGAATGATGGTTAATAAATGATAAACATTATATACATGTGATAATTATATCACGAGTCAATAAGTTATTTGATGATATCTCTTTTGAAGTTAAAATTATTTTCCATGGTGGCAATGCTATCAATGTATAGTTGGGTAAGTATAAATGATTGACTTATGTTATTATAGTCAAACAAGATAGAACAAGGATCTTACAGAAATTATGACATGGCCTAATACAATTAAAGGTTTGAATAATTCATGGTAAAAGTTATTAGAAAGAAATATAATTGTACTTTTATGGATAAATTATAGAAAGGCACCTTATCAATATTCCATCATGTCATGTCATTAGAGGTACTAACATTTTGAGTTTATTTAGTCGAAGTTAACAAAAAAAAATTACCCCATCTCCCAAAGTAGTAAAGAGGAATTTGGGTATGTTATAGAAGTTTTCTACAACTCAGTATGATAAAGATGTTGTCGCATATGTGGAAAACACTTAGAAAGATATATAATACTTATAACATATAATGGTATTATTATGTTAATCAAATATAGATATAATACTAATAAAAATATATCTTTCTATAGATGGAAGAGAGAGATATTTGATATGTATACTTAATATAAAAACTACTATATAAAGAGATAAAATGAGAGATCTTTACACAATAAAAATACTATAAATGTTATATTTATCCATTTTTTTGTGTGTGCTCTTAATTTTTGATAAACCTGAAGTTAAAATAGATCTATGTTGGTGCTAATTACTTGAAAAACAAACAAACTCACTTCAAAATTTTGATAAATTTGAAGTTAAAATGAATATATGCTAATGATAATTATTAAAAAGCCAAAAGCCGTGTGGTGGCAATGTCCCCGGCATTGACAATTGCCATTGCAGGTTAGCTTAACATTAAACTGGCATTTTGTAATAGTGAGGATTTCCAACCGATCACTTCACTGGCAAGAAGATTTCAACATTCATTATTTGTCAACATTTATTTCTCTCTAATACTTGATAAAATAAATTATTTTGTTAATCAGCATTCATTTCGAATGATTTTTATTGATCAACATTTATTTTTATAAAAGGCTTCATTTGTTCATTCTCCTCTCCAATGCTTCAATTTTTCATCTTTTTATAAAAATATGTTGCATAAACATAGAGATCAGGATATACATACACTATTAGTATTTAATAATTAGAACTGATGAATAACTAACATGTTCCATAGAGATCAATGGATATGCATACACTACTAGTATTTAATAATTAAAACTAACGAATAACTAACATGTTCCATGAGAATAAATATACGTACAACAATTATAATCTAACCTGGTGACAAAATACATGTTGTAATTAAATAAATGAATTTGGAACTTTGGTTTTGAGATTAATCGGCATAGAGATTAATCAGCATAGAGATTAATCGATTTCAACATTTGATACATCCGACATAGAAATGGATGGATCTAGATATACCCTGGTAAATCCATGTTGTGGATTAAAATAAGTTGTTCTCTTTATGTTTCTGATCGGATTTTAGGGTTGGATAGTTGTGTTTGACTTAAGAATTTGCATTGTTATTCTGTAACAACTAGAACATAACCTACTTAATAAAATATTTCTGAGCGAAAATTGTTATGGTTTAATGCACACCAAAACCAGGAATTTTGGTCAAGCCCTTTGAGCTCATCATAATCTTCCATGAAAGCATTTCAAAACATTAGCCTCAAACTGATAAGTCTATACAAGAATTGATATTTGAGCATTTCAAAGTGATCTCGTTTGAATCATATTTAATGGGATTTATTAATTTACCATTTGGTGATTAGATTTTAGTTTACAGGTTGTGAACCCATGCCAATATGTATTGCATGCTCCAATTCCTATATACAAGGGTCCCTGGTAATAAATATTTTTTCTGGGAATTACTCAATATGCAACAAGGAGTCATTACAATACAATACTAACATGTTAATTGGCCCTTAGGAAAACGAGTTAATACAAGAGCTATTCCTGGAACACACTTATTTATAAATAGTGGGCTACAACCCTTGAACCAGGAAGGATGCTTGTTTGGATACTTATAGTGTCGTTTCCCCAAGCATTGGTGGTCCGGGGTCAAATGCACCCGCTGGTGCAACTTCAACTACTGCTAATGGTTATGCTTTTTATTGGGATGTTACCTATGCCCCCGCAATGGAGGTTCTTATACCAGTCTAGATACCTCTTCCTTAGATGCTGGGGGTTTGAGGTCAATGAGGCTTGACATGACCTGCTTAGTGACTTGGTGGCGCCTTACCTTGACATGATCTGCTCAGGGACCTGCTCGACACCTGAAAGTGGTTTTAATTAATGAGCGTCTACAATGCCATGATCTTAATAAATACATGATGATCTCAGCTCGCACTACATCCTAGGCACCATTTTACGAGGCTAAAATCATTTGTACAAGCCAACCTCATTTATGAAAAATAGTAAATAAAATAATATAAATATTACAGAATATAGTCCTAACTTTAGAAATACAAAAAATTGACTTCCACCGATATGAATAATACCACCTTCGTAAAACCTATATTCCCTCGTCGAAGACATAACAAACAAACTCACTCCCACTTGAATTAAATTAATGTACAAGAGCCACGAGGTAGCAATGTCACCGCAGTTGTTAGTAGCTATTGCTATAACACCAATGCTATAAGAAAAAACAACTAGTTTATTTGACCATCTATAAAAGTTTTAACATGGCACTCCTATGGATTATGTAATCTAAACATACCTTGATTATATAAATGTATGGATTATGTAATCTAAACATACCTTGATTTTAATTTTTAAATAAATCAGGTTGATTTTATATAAATGTAAAGTAGTGACATATTTCCATGTAAAATTATAAATATAAAGTATTTTCATAACTTTGTTTCCATAAAAATATATTTAAACATATTATTCGTGAGCTCCTTATATATGTATTAAGTATAATTATAACAAAAAAATAATAATGAAGGGCACACCTTGCAAATAGACATGTAAAAAACATTTGAGTCCGTTTCAATATATTAAACATTATTTGTAATTTTTTAGAATTCTAGGTAAATATTCCTAGACCATAATAAAAACAGAGACGATATATTTTTTTGTTGGTAGTGCGAAATGAGACAATATAGTGGGGAATTTATAGAAATAAGGTCAACCTGCAATCACCACTATATTATCTAATAACTAAACTAAAGTATAACAAACCAGCATTGGGATGACAACAAAACTTAATATAAAATTCACCAGAATCAAAAGGTGAGCCATAACCACCGAGTTAATCCCTGTTGTCACTTAAAAGAGTTAAATAACATAGAGACAACAAAAAACTCCCAAACGAAACCCCTTAGGGACGAAACCAACAGACCAAATGCATACAATTTCCAATATTACTCTTCAACTTCATTCATCATTTAAAAAGCACATAATAGATTCAAAACAAAGTCTATAATCGTGATTTCCTATATTTATATATTTGTAAAAAATGACTTTATAATAGATAATGTGGCACTCCTATCATGATAAAATGGTTGATAAATCTATGAAACAATTTTGGCTTATATAAAAAGTGCAGGATACTCATTTTATTTGTGCTATGTATAGAAGCCAAAATTAAAAGCAAATGCATGAGTCAAAATTAAAATCTACCAACAAAGCAAAAACTGGTCAAGAAAACTTGAATACTTTTACAAGCACTAGGAATCTAAGAAAGTGGAACTCGTTTAGAACAATTAATCAATCAAAAAAAATATCTTTCAGGCTTTCTTGACTCAAGAACCATCAGTTAAAATGTAACCTCTACACTAACTTTGCTTATCCAAAATCGTTAGCACTATATTCTCCCATAAAATCCTATGTTAAACGGGAAACAGGAACGGAATGAGAAATGGGGTAAAAGGTTTGGAATGATGAGAAATGTAACCTTCCCTATCCTCTCTGACAACACACATTTTTGGGATGACAAAAAAAGTTAATATAAAATTCACCAGAATCAAAAGGTGAGCCATAACCATCAAGTTAATCACTATTTTCACTTAAAAGAGTTAAATAACACAGACAACAAGAAACTCCCTGAAGAAATTGCTAACATAATACTACTTGATTTGCATCACCAGCTTAAGGAATAATAAAATTCAGCGCATGGATACATTCTGAGATTACAACACAATATTACAAAGTGGTTCTCAGGACATTTGTGCCTGCCTTTGGAGTTTTTTAAGTTAGTGTAGCAATCATGGAGGATAACCATATGTTCCAGAGGGCACACAATTACATTTACTGAAGCATATAAGGCATAACTGAAGGCATATGTTTGCCAGTCCAGCCAACGCACACCACCCATCACATAGCGTTGAGAACTCTGTGCTATTTGTGGCATCTACTGCATTTCATGGGTCCAAGTATCAAAATATATCATTAATCAAGAAAAACAAAAACCAATACCGTCTCCATTAATTATATGAATCCCATTCAATCTTGCACACAGTATCATAATATCAATAATGGATACAGTATCATAATCCCAATAATGAATAGTATACCTGTTTGCAATTGACGTTGCATTATCTCCAAGGCAAAACCCTGCTTCACAGTAACAGATAACTATTTTCAATAAACCTGATTTGTACTATTATCAAGATTATACAATCCTTAATAAAACAAACTTACCTCCATAACTATCACACAAAAAACCAGCATAACAAACATTTTCTGGGATGCTGCCATTATTAATAGGTCTCTCCAATCTCAGCTACAGATCCTCATCTTTGGCCTTCAATGCTTGGATGGCCGAGCTTTACTAGTCATTGTAGATGCCCGTCTTTTTATAGATAAAGAGCCAGACAAATATGGCTGTGGAACCTGAAGTCTGCACAGCATGAGCTGGATGGCACTTAATCTCTAATTTATATTAAAAAAAACATCAAAAAATGGAGATTGATTCTATGTACAGTACAGTAGTAGCAGCAAGCCAGACTTACTTTTGTTTGTTTTGGTAGGCGCGTTGTTTTGGTATGGCACTCACTTATTTTATCATCACCGCATGGACCTTCAAGCCTAACTGTTTTCCATTACAGTGGTTTTGATTTAATACCTTTTAATATTTAACGAATTCTATATTTATACTAGCATACCCCCAAAACGGGGGAAATGAAACACCGAAGAAAAAATGAAATGAGCATTAATGAAGACTTATCTTGCTTGAAAAAATGCTAATAACATAGAGACATGAATCGAGATAAACGATGCTCTAAGGATCCAGTCACCTTTGAGACAAAATTATGCCAGATGGAACCAAAATACCAAGTTAAATACCTAACCCATCTGTCTGGATTTAGTTTCATAACGTGATTAAGATTTCAACCCTATTAAGATTAAGAAAAATTGCATGTCTAAAATGAAAGTACAATGCTCTCTCCGACCATATTTCACTGTTTAACCTCACTTGAAAAACACACATCGCATGTCTGTACATTTGAATCATGCATGATGCTATTCTCCACTATAGTTGTCTTTTTCTCCTACCATGAAAGCACGGCATATGTCTTGAGGCATTGTTGAAAGGATCTTAGAGTCATTAATCATATAGTTACAAATTAATCTCTACTCGTGAAACTCCCCGGTTGTGTGATTTTGGATGATGTTCGTGTTTGCGTGAGCTCGTTTTACAGATGATTTTTAATTAGTTGGTAGGTTTCAAGGCATATTATCACCCCATGTATTGATTGGTTGTTTGACTGTGTTGGATCTGTCGAAACTTTGAAAGCAATTTTGGTTTGCATTTGGGTTAGAGATATGCATATCTTTTCCGATCTTGCTCCAATCTTTTGAAAGCAAGTCAACTAAAATGTGAGATTTTGTTACCAAAATCTTGAAGCTCTGCTTCATGGCGCAAAGGAATATGCAAGAAGAAAAAGGATTGGAACGCTCCCTTTGACAGAGAAAACACAACCTAACCCTAGGTTCCAATTCCAACTAGCACCATTGGATTCCTTTTGAATTGAGGCTGGAGATCAACTTGAGGTGGTTAAACTCCTCTTGGTGATGAGAAACACCCACATTTACTTATTAAATTTAATTACGACCATGGTGAAGATGGTTGGTTCCTGATCTATCTAAATCAACCAAAGGCTTGTTCTCCAAGATACAATCATATAACTTCCAGATGAGGAAGATCTATAAAACCCTGAAATGATTAGCATAAGTTAAAAAACAAGGGAGTGAAATGTATTACACGTGGCTTCACTGACTTCACTGAAAATAAATGGATATTTATAAAAAATTGTAATTATAATATTTATAATTTTATAAACATTTTTATTTTATTTTAAAAAATTAAAAATATTATATAAACATTAACACTAAAATTATTAATTTTAAAAGTGAATGTAATTCTATGATATAAGCAAGTGTATTAGAAATCTAAAAGTTTTCCAAAAATATTGTATGGTTATTAAGCCTTTTTCTACCCTCCCAAAACTTAATATCAAATGTAAATTTCTCATGAACAAACTGGCGGTCATTTTAGTTTTAAATTTATATTAATAAATTAATGCAACATATAGAAATAAAAAAAATGATCTTCCAATAACTATTTGTTCCAAAGTGTTGCCATTCATATTAATTTCTACAGCGGAAGTATAAATGTAATGGTTCGATCCCTGGACCAACGCTAAACTTTGAAAACTATCCACAGTTTGCTGTGTATGAAGATTCCTGGGATGCCAGCGAGGATTATATGAATAGAGATTATGAATAGAGATTTTGTCAGCCCAGGCATGTTATTTGACGCATATTTTTCTACTCCCTGGAAACTGTCAGTGGCATGTGATCAATGCAAGCGATCTTTATTACCGTATAGTGTTTTCAATTTTTTAACTTCAGATTTTTTCTTTTCAATTGTTTGGCGAGTTGTGCAACTTAATTTTCAAGGATGCAAATCTTAACTTTCTTAACTTTAACACTGTTCAATTTGAATAATTCGGTATTTCTGAAAAGACATTAACCCAACAGAATAACTCGATTGAACATTTGACGTCAGCTCAATGAATAGCTCTTGCTCACCATTACATCCTCACCTGCCAGAGCTATCCATTGAGCTGCAGAGCACCGTTCGATCTCGAGCTGCTGGAGATCCAACGGTCTATAGGCCTGCTGCAGCTCCATTAAATACTATGCAGCTCAATGAATAGCTCTTGCCGAGAGCCAGGTGGTTGATAGCAGGCACTAACATGAAAGACAAGTCCCGTCTCCTAGCTAGGGTTAAAAATTAATAAATCGTATGCTATCCCGAACTCGACCCAAAAATAAGTTATAGTGGTATCTACCCAGCATATTAATTATGTCGGTATATCCTGGTCTCTGAATATGTCGAGGGATCGAACCTCAGGGACTGCCTGCAGGGTAGCAAGGCGCCGGGATACACTGTCCTTGGGTTCTGGATTTCTCGGATGCAGATCGCTGTAGACGTGGCACAGGGTTGGAATACATTGACCATTACCCGGAAAGAAGAAATCCATAACATTTGGCAGTCCCGGGGCTAAGCGTCTGTGATTCAATATCAGAAATCCATAACATTTGGCAGTCCCTGGGCTAGGCGTCTGTGATTCAATATGAGGTCGATTTCGAAGTTTAGAATGTGGTTGGTTTTAGTTCTAAAACTCATCAAAGTTGTACCCATGGAGTCTATTTTCCTAACGGGTAGGCTATTCCATCATTTTGCAGATGTTAGCGCACCATGACCACGCTTTCTCTGAGGTGATTTGCAGTTTTCTCATCAATTTTGTGTAGTTACATCAATTCACTCTGAATTTGTTGTATTTATGGTTTTGCAGTGGGTTTATTATCCTGCATTCTCCACAAACATAGTAACTAATTACATCTATGTCTTTTTGACAAATTTATAGGTTTGAAGTAGATCTGTTAAAGAAATTCGCCATGAATTTGCCTCCGGAGCAATCCCGGAAATTTCAGCAAGTAGATATGAGTTTGGATAGGGAGCCTCACCAGATGTAGCCATAAGTAAAGGTTACGTCCATAATTACGTAAAGTCCAGCAACATTCTGGTAATTGAGCCAGGGTACAGAGCACGATTATGATAATGCCATCTGGGCGCCTGTTATCTGGCCGGGGAATATGTTATCTCGCCGGGGAATACGAGGCCTTTGCACAGACATTCCAGCCTGAAGATACCAGCGACGGGCGGATTAGCATTTAGCGTTGCGAAAGCGGCGTGCGGATTAACGTTTAACGGTGGACAGGGGGTGGCCTTTGCACAGACATTCCAGCATTCCATCTTGAAGATACCAGCGGCGGACAGATTAGCATTTAACGGTGTGAAAGCGGCATGCTAATTAACGTTTAACGAAGGACATGATTAACGTTTAACGGTGTACAGGGGGCGCTGCTCATAGGCCGTCGACAGACGATGAGTCGACGACGACGAAACCTTGAAAGAGGAGCGGCCCCTTAAATAACACCTTCGGTGTAATAAATCTAAAGCTCCCAATTTAATATGGGTGTAAGTTTCAAATGAAGATGATTTTTGAAAAAAAAATGATATGAATGTCATAATATACATAAATTTAATTTAAACTACATAGAAAATTTTAAATAATTTGTAATTTAAGCATTTTGCTTGCATTATTTTCTACATATAAAATATAAAATTTATTGGGTGTTTAAAATTGTTATTAAAACCACACCAACTAGATTCTTCAATCTAGGAGGCTATTGAAAAACTAAAAAGAAGATGCTTTGCATTGAGTTGGAATCTAACATAAGTGTCAAAGTTAGTGTAAAGTCCAAAATTTTCGTGCATTTCTGGAAAGTTGCTCACTTGTCTTTATATTCAAAGGATTTGCATTTTAACTTTTTTGCAAAATTGACCTATTTTCTTAAAAGATTTAGATATATTGTTAATTAATTAATTTTTAAATATAATTCATTGGCAAAGAATTATAATAAAACCTTTTTTTAATATCTTGAAATAATTAAAAATCATATCCATTGTAATTTACAAATTCAAAATGTTAAAATGTATTGAAAGAAGTGATGTTCAGGTTTTCTTCATCTATGGCCACTAACACATGCTTTAATATCAAACTTCACTCTCGATAAACAACAATGAAGAGACTTCAAAATCACATCCATTGTAATTTACAAATTCAAAATGTTAAAATGTATTGAAAGAAGTGATGTTCAGGTTTTTTTCATCTATAGCCACTAACACATGCTTTAATATCAAACTTCACTCTAGTTAAACAACAATGAAGAGACTTGATTGTGTAAAACTTTTTTTTAGATATATATATATATATTTATTTTTAAAGTCTATTAAAACCGTGAGTAAACAATTACTATTTATACAAAGACAAAAGTTTGAAAGATTGAATTCTTAACTAGAAATGAATCAAATCTTTATTTATCGCTTGAAGTATTTATACAGCTTAAAAAGCCTCTGAATTCTTGAACCAAAACTGAATAAAATTATTAGATGTTTATACAAACATGAAAGCACATTCAAACAAAAGAGAAAATAACGATAATAATATAAACACAGCCTTATAATTCTATCTGTCCAGTTGTTTGGTCTTCTGTCTTTAGCTTTACTGGAGCCAAGAACGTCTTTACAATTCTATCTGACGGGTTGTTTTGGTCTTCTATCCGTGGCTTTATCGAAGCCGAGAACTTAATTTTTGTAGAATAAATGACTATATAAAGCGCCTAAGAGCTTTATCAATGACATGACACTACATTACAAAACTTGAGTCTCGGTAACATTTTCCTTTTTGGCTAGATTGTATCTATTACAGATCCAGGCGTCTCTATAATTTTCGTTGCTCCCAACAAGCACCTGCTTTACCTGCATTTTTAACAAGAGAAGACACAACCTATGGAACAAGAGAAGACACAACCCAATTCTTCCATGCCTGAAAAAATCTATAGAATATAATTATTTATATGTACCTTCAAAAATATCACGATAGGGGTTAGATTTCTTTTGTACAAAATTGAAGAATTGCATATAAAAAATTCAAGTTATAAGCATCTGGGTTAGTGTGAACTAACCTAAAATGGACTTCAAACTCTGAATAGCCCGTTGTGGAGGCACGGACATAGTGGACGAGAAGGTCTCATTGAAAACTCTATACAAGTTCTCCACAACTCACAACTCTCGACATTGGGGATTCTTCAGTGTTTGAGAAGAAACAAAGAACCAGGAGGAGAGTTGCAAAAAAGGCTTCGAGGTTTATTGGCACCACCAGGGACCAAACTATGCAAAACAAGTTATAACAATCAATGACCAAATTGCATTAAAACAAGTCACAACCTGTATCCCATAATAACAATTAATGACCAGAAATATTTTCGAGGTTCAAAGAGAGGGATCCTTAATCAGCTACGAAGGTTCTCCAAGTGGGTTGCATGCACTAGATCCCTCATAATTCGCTACAAAGGTTTTCCAAGTGGATTGCGTGCACCAGATACCTCATAGGCTAGGAAGGTTTTAAATCATTAATCATAGGCTAGGAATGTTTTAAAATCATTAATCATTATCGTAAAATACCATTGTGAATACATGCAAATAAATAATTTTCTAATGCCAAGAGAGTCGAGGAGATCACAGATTTAAAGAACGAACAAGATCGCCTTGTTGTTGAGAAGGAACATCTTTTTGATAGTTGAGTTAATTTAGAGACAGTGGTTGTGGATTCCTCTCAACACGTCTTGGAGAGTACCACGGAGTTGGATTCGGTGGCCAGAGCACAACAACTTGGGGTCGTTATTTCCCAGTTACGGAAGGACAACAACATTTTGGAGGCTTTGGTGCACCCGACCACGCAACCAGATCAAATCGCAAAGCGGAAGAGCGCTATAGAAGACTTGGCAACACAACTTGATGAGCTGGAATAAGAGGCAAAGAAATTGGCGGATGCAAATACGCAGTTTTGGGGAAACATAGTGCATGATGAATAGTTGGCACAATTGACCACACAGTTGCAGGAAGCAGAAGGGCATCTCGCAATATTGAAGTATTGGCACACAAACTCCCATAATGATTGCTCTGTGTTATTTAATGATGGATGACAAATTTATAATAAAGAAGGTACTATTTACAAGAAGCCAAAAGCAGAAAAGGTTGGGAACTTGGGATAATTATACAATTGCTGATATCATCATCGTCGCCGAGTCTTGGGGCACAGAAACCCAGAGCAAAGTCATCTCCCCACACCAATAGTAATCTAAAAAAATAGACAATAAATAATAATAATAATTAAATGTTTTAAATATTGCCAAACCTTGTTCTAAATTCCATTACAAACTTTAGTGGACTGAAAAATTTTGTCCATATCTAAACGAATTAATACTCATGGCAGATTCATATATATCACTTGCGGTGACATAATAATTAACTCTTGAATTAAAAACCACTTACTCTTCACAAACAAATTATTGTAGTGACTTTCAAAACTTGTTCGGATGGGAGATTTTTAATAAGTTTTGAAATAATAAAAAGATGAATAGTCAAAACTTTATGTTGAAATTTAGAATCAAATTTGAAATGGTAAAATTAATAATTCTCAAAATACGGGTCAAGAAACAACCCTTTCCTTCATATTCATTTGTAGTTATCAGTCCAAGTTTTCAATAAATGTTCCAAGAAATTGAAATAGCTAAACAATTACGCATTAACTAATCGATTATTAAAATCTTTGGAAAATATGAGTTCATGTTTTTCCATTAAAAGTTGAAAGAATGTGTAAATAGGTTTAGTATGTTATGATTATTTTGCATTGTCGCGCAAAGAGTTAATGGAACGATTTTGAAAAGTTTAACTATTAGCTTCTTAAACTTTCACAAATCATATATGTATTTTTTTAGGTTTAACTTTTAATGAGTCGATCAAATGATTATTTGTGTTTTTTTTGAGGAAATCTCTACGGAAAACCCAACAATACTTCCTCATATTAGTGGATGGTAGAGGTGGTAAACTGTCGGCCATCCTCACAGATGACCTAACCCCGAAGGACTCAAGGCTCGAACCCATGACCTCTCCCCGTACCGAGAGAGTGTACGCACGTCTTACCAATTAAGCTAACCCTTGGGGCTATTATTTGTCTTATTATACTTTCACAAATCATAGATGTATTCTCTTAAACTTTCACAAATCATATATGTATTCTTTTAGGTTTAACTTTTAATGAGTCAATCAAATGTTTATTTGTCTTATTATACCTGTGAATAGGCATGGTATATTGCATTCGTTCACCGTTGAACACCTATTAACCATGTTGACCACGTATTGATTTGTTTTTTTTTTTTCATGTTAATTAAACTCTCACTAAATAGTATTACATTCATGATTTCATGTGGTGCAACTATTCTAACTTTTCTAAAAATTTAGCTTCGACGTTATTGGTTGAAATATGAGGTATTTTTGCCCAGTCGACGACAGAATGCTGAATGCTGAATGCTGAATGCTGGGTTACTAAGCTTGGGCATTGAATGAAAGCATCGATTTTGCAGCTTCCTACATTGATTAATTGTCACTTTCTTCACCGCCAATATTCTTATGCGTGGCCTTCACTGTTTCACCTACTTCAGTGCCACCTCCTCCATCGCCAAGATTCCTATGAACCGCCTTCACCGCTTCATCTCCTTCAGCGCCATGATTCCTATGCAGTGCCTTCATTGCCACCTCCTTCACCGCTAGGATTCATAGCGGTGAATGAGAGCATTGACATCAGTGTTTAAAAATAAAAATGTAAAATCAAATAAAATGTCATTAAAAAAATAACACCCTCAAAAAATTGGATGCCTCTCAGTGCTTGATAGATCCGCATTTAGGATGGATCTATGTTGGTGGTTAACATGTTGTGGTTCATTTATAGTAAATATAATCCACTTTGATTTTATTCAAATTGAATTTATGAAGCTCTTCAATGGTATGCTTTGTATTATTAAATGGTAGTTATGATTAGCTACGTTGAAGACAATAACCTAAATAAGTAGGTGTTAATGGAAATTCTTAGCCAATGCATACAAAGGTTGTTTCCCTAGTCTGCATAACTCAAATCTAGAACAAAACAGAACATAGAGTCTTTTACTAGAATTCTAGACTACTTGAATTAGTTATTCTTATACCTTTTAACGGGCTATGAAAATCTGACCTTGTTGTGCTTGAGCTATGTGGAGATTGAACCCGCAATAAACACAAAAGAACCAAACCATATGAGAGTAACAATATAATCTGCAATTCTATGTAAATGACGAAGGAAATAAACAATAAACAAAGCATAAGAATAACATACACAGTGTTTATGGGAAAGAAACAATGTTTGCATTAATAAATAATGAAGGAGATATCACAACCAAGCCTTGGTGTTGGGAGCTCTTCACAACGGGGTCTTGCCTCAAGCTTCACCTTGCCTCCTAATCACTCAAGAAAGTCTAAGATAATTTGGACAGAGTTTAGATGCTATCACACGATATTTTTTTCTTTCCCATGAGGGGTGAGCCATTATTTAAAGGCCTCAAAGGATAGAGTGGGTTAGGATTCAAAGGAGAAGGTTGAGGGATCATCCCTAGGATAGGGGATTTCAATTTCCACCTGTCCTGATTCTTAGGGATGAGGTTCCACGAAGGAATCTTCGAGAAACCTCTCGAAACTTCCCTTTTTTTCCTTCACAAGTCGAGCACCGCACTTTTTATGAGGAAGACAGGTGATACTAGGGGGGCACCGCTTGTTGCAAAAATGAAACGGGTGGAAACACTGCTCCTTGTCAGTATACAAGGTGCGTTGCTGATATGGGTACCGCTGGTTGCACAAGGAGAAAGTGTGGCGGTGGCTTAGAGTAAGGAATTACCCTTCCTCTCTCATTTGTTAACTTCAATCTTTGAGGGATTGCAAGCAATCAATGAGATACCTATCTCATAACATGATGGTGACAAGAATTATGTGTAACAAAATGTCCCCCAAAGCATGAGGCTAGAGGGAAAGGATAGGAAAAATGCTTTTTTGGAACAGGTTATAACTTCGAGACGAAGGTCCAAAGGTCGGAACTCATCAACAACCAAGGTGATTCTGCAGTACATTTACACTTTGATACATATCCAAATGAATCACACCATGGTTGCTGACCAATACAATGCAGATCAATGTGAGATGTAAATAGTCATGGCTACTGAAATACAACGTAGATCCATGCAAATAAGACTCAAATTTGGACATAGCTACCAGACATACAATGTAGGTCTATGTCATACAGACGCAAATTTGAGCACAACCACGAACATACAAATGTGGATCCATGCAATGACCCATATAAAATACTCCATTGCAACCTAGGGGAAGGCTATCATAACATATGAATGCTCAATGGGAACCAAGGGTCTTCATCCCGTTCTCAAGAAAGTATGATTCTATCCATGCAAATAGATGTTTTGAAGTCGAACATGGTAGAAACCACTTGATTATCGGTCAATGATGAAAACCATTAACAAGTGCGAGGGAGATCACCATTAATGTTAATGATTCCCAAGGTACCATAGTACATTCCTTTGAATGTGAATGGATGGACTGATGTCGAACACTCGGCTGAATCTTTTGATCAAAGGCCAATGATGAAATCCTATTGTTGAAAGCAAGGAAATATGCCATTAAGGTATGTAGATTTCAAGGTACTGACTTGTTTCTAAGACTAATTGCTAGGAGATGTGTTGAAGTCGACATGAATAGTCTCGTCGAAGGAGGGCCATGATGAATCCCACATCAATGACACAAAACTTGGAACAAATTTCTATAATTTGAGTATGAAGTAACCACATGACCGACTCAAAGACAAATGGCACAAAATAGAGATAGGTTTGACTACATAGGGTAATTCTCAATATATAACTTTCCTTTGAAAATTGGGTGGCACAACCAAAGAATTGACAGCATTGACTTGACGAGGCAGATTCTAGAACATAATGTCACGTTGGACGATTCATTCTTTGAAAAGACTCAAAGGAGTGACATGACTCATGAAAGTGGATCGACTCGGAGACAAGTTGAATTCCCAACTGTTTGAATGGAATGCAGACATGTGTCATGTTCAAAGGTGACTAGAAAACTGCCATTAATACAAAATTTCCCCATCATGATCGATGAGTGCCTCTTTGTTTTTTTAATGAGTTAAAAGATGGCAACAAACACTCGTTATAACTTATCATTGTATAAGTCCATTCTCATATGTTTTCTAAACCCAAGAAAGGAGGGGTTCATTCCCAAAAAGGGTCTTTCAGTGTTTAGTTTAACGAGTCCAATGAAAGGAAACTTGACGTCGTTCATGTTTAGAGAGTCTGAACATGACTAAAGAAGACTCTAAAAAGGTTTCTTTTTGTAAATTTTAGTCTTCGTGGTCCGAAAAAGTAAAAAATAATGCCTTGCAGAACTCTTTTAGCCAATGACTAGAGTATACTTTTTTCATAAATAGTCAATCCAAACCGAAAAAGGGGTAAACTATCGTCGGAAGAATGACCTTTCAAGTACTTTTACGAGCGTGAAAGCAACAAGTTCACTCGAAGATCTTTTCATATTTAGAGAGTCAAAAAATAGCTTAAAGAGGACTCCAATGGGGTTTCTTTTTCGTAAACAGTTTTAACGAGCCCGAAAAAGCAATAAAAGTGGACTCGAAAACTTAGTTCTAGGGTTTTAATGAGCACGACTATAGTTTTAAAAATGCGCTCGGAAGATTTTTCGATTTGACCGAGAACAGAAAAGGAAAAAATAAAACTCATCCATACCCATAAACATCACTCCATATGTCCTGCAATTCTCAAAAGATTATTAGACACCAATTTGATAAAAAAAACTAGGCAAAATAGGACCATATTGTGGGTAAAAATAATACATTTATTTAAATAAAAACCCAAAAAGTTAAATAAAAGTAGTAAATAGTGAAACATAGTTACCATTTTCATTTTTACTGAACCTTGGTGAGAAAAATGCCCTTTTGGAGACCAAATTTGGAGTGCAATTTGTGAGATCTACAAGCGATCATTCGACAAATCGTCTAGACCATGTAATTCTTATCCTCTTAACCTTCAATTTCATGGTTTCCAATTTTGCTTTAAGGTCATTTTGGGGGTTTTTATGGTAATTTTCTAGGGGGGGAATGTGCCTCGCCAGTGCCACACTTTCCTCTTGCAGGAAAGGCGGTGCTAGTCGACACCACACATTTCCTCAAAGGGAAATGTGGTGCCACCGTTCTATCTGAAAAGGACAAAGAGCGATGGTGCAAACTGCCATAAACAACTAAAAATGGGGCCAAACAAAAAGTTTTAAAGGTTTGCAAAAGATGATAGATGGTTTCTAATACCTCCATTTGAATGTTTGGCAGGGTGAAAGAGCCAAAATGGTCGTATGGAAGGAAATAGAAAATGAGATGGATTATATCCATGAGGAAAATCAACATGACACAGTCAACACATTCTGGGAGTGTGGACTCTTGAAGTTCTTCCAGGTGCCCATCATGAGGGCCCAAATTAGACTACTGGAATATATAATCAGGATGTGGAATCCTGGGCAGCATTACTTCGAGGTGGGGGCTCATATATTCACGCTGGAGGTAGAAGATATTTATTTCCTTATAGGGATTTCCAGAAGGGGAGAACCCATATCATTGACTGGTCCACGAGGCAGGGATATGACTACCCAAGGACTTATTGATCAATATTGTTTTTCGGGCACTCAAATGAGCGGGAAGAAAATATCTATAAAAGATGTAATGGATCTAACTTTGAGGACAGTTCTCTTTACCATGTAGTGAGTATCAGGAAGCCATGGAGCGCACTAGACTTCTAGGGCCCATATTTTGTATGCCCTAGAAGCAATGAAACCTACCATGTTTAACTCGGCGGAATCCTTATTAGTGGTCTTAAAAGACCAACTCACCAAATATTGACAGGGTGAGTTGAAGCAATTTGGGTATGGGACCATTCTAATATCTTTCTTTTAGAGAGATTCTTACTATTGATTCCCCAAGTGGCCTTCAACAATATCGGGGCACGATATCCATGTATGCTACGGTGGGTCGAGGTGATGGCCCTCCATGGTGGCGGGGGACCTAGAGTCAAGTACGGTGCATCGTTATTCCACTAGTTGGATGGCCAGCTTTTAATGATTGAGGACTATGCATATGCAGGCATAGAATTCTGTGGTGATCCAGAATTAGCTCTTCCCAAGGGAGAGAAGTGGGGTGATCTCGGTAAGAAAGACACTAAAATAGATGTTTTTTTATGGTTTTTGTGATTTTATAATTTTTATGCATGGTGCTGAGACAGGTTTTCCTACTATGTAGATGTTGTGGTAGCCAGGCTAGGAGGGTCTTCACCTATTGACAGGCGAGTGGGGGGTAGATTTGTACGCTAGGAGTCCAATGAGGAGATGCAGGAGATCGAGGAGAACCTCCATAGGATTACATTCCACATTCTTGACATATCCATAGGTGGCCTCCCGAGGAGGTATCAACGACACGCAACTGATGTGTCAGGATGTTTCAATCGCTTGCTACGTAGAGTGGCAAGATCTATCATGTGCTACCATGAGAATCACTAGGGTTTAGCAAGAGATGTACATTGAAATCCATGAGCTTCATTTTTTTGCTATCCTATTTGTACTGAAATCTATCACGCTTCAGATTAAGTCTCGGGACCACGTTTTTGTACCATATATATATATATATATATATATATATACAGACTTCTTTTTGCGGCATATGGAAATTTTGCAATGGAATGTAATTTATATGGATTTTATCTTTTACATAGTTTATTTACAATTTATCATGTTATTTTCACATATCAAAATGTCAAGAATGGGCAATATGCCAATATAGCATGTAATTAGCAAGTGAGTCAGCAATTGAATTAGAATATCTTGGAACATGTTGATAGGTAATAGACTCAAACGACCACTAGAGGAGGCGTACTCTTCGAAAAAGATGAAGGAGTACAGGGTTTCAGATGGCATATACATGGTTCAACTGGGAAACCACTAACTGAGAGTGCAAATAGACAACCATGTGATCAACATCACAGGAGGAATATTCGGTCAACAACCTTATCACCGCATGATATTCAACGATATTATTGGTAGGTGGACCTAGGAAAATTCCCCTTGAACTAACTAAGTCGTGGGATTGGGAATAAAGTGCCCAAGCTGCTGAAGCAATATTTAGCGTATGGCGGTTGGTACCATCCGCAAAACCATAGTAATGAGTGATCTGCAGAGTCAAAACATAACATGAAATAAGTAGTGACGGACAAGATTCCAAAACCACACCAAAATAATCAAACCACACCAAAAGTCAAATATACACAAATGTACAAGGTACTGATGCAAACTTTCTTAAGCATGGTACCTTTTCAGGTAAAGCCCATTGCGAGGCTTCCTGAAAGGTATTCCATCGTAATCCACTAGCTCATAGGACCCTTTCTCTGAGAATTTACTTACAACATAGGGACCATACCTCATCGACTCAAATTTACATTTCCCTAATTTGTCTTGTTTATGATCATATGTCAGAACAAGATCTCCTTCATTAAAGACACGAGGTTGAACTGACTTTTCATATTGAGCCTTGATATGTTTCTTATGTGATTCGTTAGCCAAAGAAACATATCGCTTTTTCATAAAGGTTTGTGAGGTAAAGGAAACGTTCTTCCTTAGCCGAGGTATTAGGAAAAAGTTTGACAACTAGTTTCAAGGATGGGATTTTACATTCAATAGGTAAAACAACTTCCAATCCATGGACTAATTGAAAAGGAGTGAAACTGGTTGTTGTTTTTACAGAGGTTCTGTAGGCTCATAGTGCTGAGAATAGAGTTAAGTGCCAGTTTGATTATGTTCCCCCGCCATCCTGTGAAGCATAGTTTTTAGAACTTTATTAATGTATTTGACTTGGCCATTAGCTTGTGGATATTAGGGAGTTGAGTTTTCATGATGAAAACCCAACTTAGCACTCAACTCGATCATCATCTGATTACAGAAATGAGATCCATGATCAGTAATTATGGCTTGAGGAACCCCAAAACTAGATATGACGTGATTGGAAAGAAAGAGGGTGACAGTCTTACCATCCTCTGTATATGTAGGAATTGCCTCATCCCATTTCATAAACTAATACACAACTACAATGATGTAACGATGCCCCTCGACTGAGGTAAGATTATAATGCATAAAATCGATCCCCCATTTGGTGAAAGGGCCAACGGCAACGATCGGGTAGAGCGGAGCAAGGTGGGTGCGCTTCTTCATATAAAACATCTATCAAGGTGGGAATTTTTTAAACACTTCATGGCAATGTTTGAAGATCAACGACCAAAAATAGCCAGCACGGAGAATTTTCTAGGTTGTAGCCATCCCAAAAAGATGACTGCCACATGATCTAGAGTGGAAATCATTCAATATTTGTTCAGCCTATTCGTGTGTTAAACATCGTCGCAAAACAAATTCAATACAATGTCGATATAAGGTATGATTGGTGATTAGATGGTATTTTGTGTGGTGGCGGATGCGACGACAATCATCACGAGATAGATAAGGATGAAATCGTTGATTCTATACATATATGATAAGATCTCCATACCAGCAGTCAATCATTTTAATCAGGAACAAAAGCTCATCGGGGAATGAGTCAGTCGCTTCAGTTTCCATCGTAGCATGGGGAAGGTCACACATTAGCTTTGAAAAGACTAATGACTTCTTGGAAGTATTTTTGGTGAACTCAAGGTCAAACTCTTGTAGGATAAGAATCCAACGAGAGTATTTGGCCCCCAGTACCTAACGAGTTAGAATGTAGTACATGGGGTTTAGGTCCACGAGCATAGTAGTGGTGCGAAGTAGGATGTAGTGACAAAAACATTGCACGACGATGACCGTAGCCAAATCCAACTTCTCAACATGTGAGTATCGAGTTTCAGAGTCCAATAGACTCTTATTGAGATAGTAAATCACATTCTCCTGACAGTTTTTATCTTCCTGCACAAAGACCATACTGATGGTAGTAGTGGAGGCAACGAGATATAGCATATAATATTTCGAGTAATTGAGGGGGTGCAATACAAGAGAGTGCATAATTTCATGTGTTAAACTGTTGAAATCTTGTTGAGCTAGAGAATCCCATATGAATGGTGTTTTATTTTTCAACAATCCCATGTATCCATGCGTCTTTTTTGTGAAATTGAACACAAAACGACAGAGAAAGTTTTCCTTCCCTCGCAAACTTTGAATTTCTATAATATTGGTTGGAGGGGGTAAGGACACAATGGCAACAATTTTCAAAGGATTGATACGAATACCATCCCTGGAAACAACAAAGCCAAGTAGACTTACAATCTCTACACAAAAAACACATTTATGTGGATTAAGACGATATGATAATGATGACATCTGAGGAAAATGGCCTTAATATTCCCTGAATGATCCTCTCGTTGTTGTGAATAGGAAGGTAGGTCATCCATGTGGGGTTCCACTATATGCTTAATATCATAGAAGCATAGGACATGGCTCATTGGAATGTAACTCCAACATTTTTCAAGCAAAAATGCAGTTTACGGTAGGCGAAGGTTCTGTTATCCCTAAAGTTGAACCTAGACTACAGGGGTTCAAGCTTAAAGAAATCTTTTTCAAAAATATAATTCAATGAAATCAAGATAAAAAACTGGGCTGGTATGTAATTAAAGATAAGAAAATCACATAATCATCAAAGATCTGTACAACATAAAACATAATACAAAATTCAATAGCAAAGGAACTACGAGCACAAATTTATGAAATGAGACTGACTCTGTCATTAAAAGTTTAAAAGATAACTGTATTTCACCATAAGAATCATGTAATGGGATTCAATTGACCATATACAGGATAAATTACAAAAAATACAATTCATAAAATACAAGGTCAACTCATAATCATAATCATATCAAAGCAGAACCTGTATTGAAGATGCAGAGCATTTCATGTCATACAGAATATCATCAAAATTGGATTTCCATAACTCCAATTGCCACCCCTTTGCCATATTACAGATTATAGTATTTATAAAAGCTCAATACCAAGAATAAGCTATTTCTATTTTCTAGAAGAAATCTGGACAAACTATCAAAATATCTAATTGATAGAGTTGTTGAAGTCAGATCTCACTGAATTATCTTTGACTGATGAATCCCCTTCCACTTGTGCATTGAATCTTCTTCTAGCTGCTAACTTTATGCTTGAAAATCTGGAAATAATAAAGCCATTTGATAACTCAACTGCCAACTATTGATACCAAGTGTCCTGGAAATCTGGAAGTGATCCTTTTACCAAATCTTTGAATGTCGCATGATGTACTAGATTGGAATTAAAGATATATTACAAAAAATATGGAACCTCCTCTCGATTGACCACTATAACTTGAAGTTGCTGGCTTGATCCTTTGTCACTTGTATTTGAAGGATCGAATGATGTCTGAAATATGGGGTTACTCCTATAATTACTAATTTATCTCCTTGAAGATGTCGATCTGCTTAAGTCGTTGGCTTAAACTCCGGAACCAATATTTTCTAGTTGTCCCATTATTTCCTGAATGAATAACATTACTCTACCACCAATCTGTGGTCCGAAAAGGTTTGTACGACTTCAAGTCTTGGATAATGCCTTCAATGGATCCACAGGTAGCTGCCAATGAAACAAAGAAGGAGACTACACTCAAGGTTTGCAGAAGCATCCACTTGCTCGAAAAAGGCCTGATCTTCTTCTGGATGATGTACATTTCGACAGGGAAATACACTGTCAAAGGCCAAAATCCCACTACGCCTAGAATCCCCACAACATCATTGAAAAACGATAAAAGCATGGAAATGAGGGTTGTTGAAATCACAAAGCCCGTCCTCCACACTAATCTGAAAAGGTTGGCCTTGTACAGTCCATATCCAGGGATATTCAGATGGTAATTCTTGTGGATGAATTGACTTCTTGGCCACTTGCGGGAGCACCATTCCTCGATGAAGGAAAAAAGTGGTTGAACAAAACTTGATACGCGCCGACCAGGTGACCCACAACACATGCATTGGCAAAGTCTACAACCCAAAAGGGATTGTAGAATCCAAAACCAATCAAAAGATTCCCACGTGCGCTGTTACCGAAGACCCCGTATCCTAAGACACCAGATAGCGTGTAGAACACAGTTGTAACACTGACGCTCAGCACAGTTTCCTTCTTCATTGTTTTGTTCTCTGCAGGAGGTGCTTTCAGTGTGTCCTGGATATCGATGAGAATCATGGAATACGAATAGGAAAAATCAATGTCTCCCAGGGCTTGAAAGGTCTGCCAAACTTTTTGTGCTGCAGTGATTGTACCTACTGTAACTCCAGTAAGGGTTCCATGAAACTTTCCTTCTGCAACTTTACCAATACAAAGGCCAAGGCCTATTGATGAATAGCTAAATGACATGACAACAACTACTATAGAAAGCCACCAGAGTTGGTCAAAATCTGGAATTTGTGAGAGGATGAGTTGCATTATTCCAAACATAATAATGAATGGGTTGTTGGATGGATGGCATGGATATTGCTTTTCCTAAGCTTGTATGTCAAAAATTTCAACTTAATCATTAGATTCTCAGCTTCATCATCCAAGTCATCATGCTCAAACATCCTTTCTCCAAAACTAGACTCCACGCGATTTATTAATAGGCTCTTATCTTCAGACATTTGGGATGCTGCCAGAAACTGAAATTTTGTTGGAGCGGATCTGATGATAACATCTGGCTTCGTCTGGGGATGGCATGCTCCCTATGAGCTGCCAAGAACAAATAGACCTATTCCTTTCCAATGAAACCATATCTAATAACTACACCATGTCCTGCCATTCACTGCTTTGAAAATAAGAAATACCAATGCCTTGTTTCCATTGGGCTGGAGTATTTCTAACCTATTTCAATCTTTGAAAACCTGCTCTTCTTGTACTGCAAGTTCAAACTGCTCATACTACAAACTTAAGGAATTGCTTGAAGCATCAAGCTTATTTATTTACAGCTCCCATTCTAATCATCAACTTTCTTTTGATTAGGTAAAATCATGCTTCCAATGAAGCCATACAAATATTTGACTAACTGGTAAAACTTTTGATCTGGAGATGATGAATAAAGGAGCCCATGGAATATCAAAATTCATTTCAAAAGAAGAGAAAAGCCAACCTCCATTTGAAAAAAAGAATTTGACATTTGAGCTGCTCAAAGACTCCATATAATCAACAAATGTATCAATGAAACTATAAGGAAATACCTCTTGCTGAAGATCAAAATATCTCTGTATATTCTCTTCCTCATAATGGCTGCCACTTTCAGCTACCTGCAAATCTAAACATGGCTGTAGCTTGATTTTTTTTAATCATAGGTTGTTAGATATTTTCTGCAAATCCAGTATGAAACATGATGAATGCAGGCCTACTGAATTGCAAATATGGCTGCTCAATGTCTTCTACGGATTCAGGATGGTTGATTTCCACACAATGTTGTTCCTCATCAAAATTTGATTCATAGTTGTCATACATCCGTTGGCTGCTCCTCAAATCAACAAAAGATGATGTAGGGATATGATCTTTTTCATCTAAATACTCATCATAGATTGGCATATCTTCAGAGTGAATCGGTTGATGCTGATCCCAATCTAGAACTTCAATGTCTTCATCATAAAATGGAGCATTCTGATCGTTTTCTAAAGATGAAGATTTCTGTTCTATGATGCTATCATCAAATTCAATATCAGAATTTTGAAAAATTTCTTGTTGTAAAACAGAATTAGAGGAAGATAATAGATCTTCTTCCTTCTTCATAGCATAACCACCAACTTCATCTTTACTACTGGAAGAATCTACTTCTAAACCCTGGATATATAATGCATATCCCCTACAACAATGCTCAAAAAGACACTCAGCTGGGTAAATCCTCTTACAATATGAATAAAAGGCATCATGAAAATATTTCAAAGAGGAAATACTGGAAGCAGGAAGAGTTCTGTACCATTGTCTCGCACAACCATCTAATGAATACATAAACATTTTCATCAATACATCTTCATGATGTATACTCAGCTGATCCATGTATTGATGAAATTTAATTACATGGTGTGCCGGATTGTCTTCTTCCTTTTCTCGGAATCGCGGAATAAAATCTCCCCATTCATCAATGATAGGTACTGTATTTGGAAAGCGAGGAACATTTGAGAAATTGAGCGGAGCAAATCTCTATGTTGAACATGGTTTCAAAATGCTTTGACATCTTGTAAAATCGCCTTTGGATTCTTCAAACATGGAGTCGCCCGGTGAATAAATCTGTAGTCAAACTAGTGTCCTGCTCCTGTTCACCATCAAGAGCTGGATCTAATCATTGTCATTCTTTCCCGAGGAAGATATCCTTTCGTTTCTTCGTCCCCGGCAACAGCGCCAGAAGATGTTATCCCTAAAGTTGAACCTAGATTACAGGGGTTCAAGCTTAAAGAAATATTTTTCAAAAATATAATTCAATGAAATCAAGATAAAAAACTGGGCTGGTATGTAATTAAAGATAAGAAAATCACATAATCATCAAAGATCTGTACAACATAAAACAGAATACAAAATTCAATAGCAAAGGAACTACGAGCACAAATTTATGAAATGAGACTGACTCTGTCATTAAAAGTTTAAAAGATAACTGTATTTCACCATAAGAATCATGTAATGGGATTCAATTGACCATATATAGGATAAATTACAAATAATACAATTCATAAAATACAAAGTCAACTCATAATCATAATCATATCAAAGCAGAACCTGTATTGAAGATGCAGAGCATTTCATGTCATACAGAATATCATCAAAATTGGATTTCCATAACTCCAATTGCCATCCCTTTGCCATATTACAGATTACAGTTCTTATAAAAGCTCAATACCAAGAATAAGCTATTTCTATTTTCTAGAAGAAATCTGGACAAACTGTCAAAATATCTAATTGATGGAGTTGTTGAAGTCAGATCTCTCTGAATTATCTTTGACTGATGAATCCCCTTCCACTTGTGCATTGAATCTTGTTCTGGCTGCTAACTTTATGCTTGAAAATCTAGAAATAATAAATCCATTTGATAACTCAACTGCCAACTATTGATACCAGGTGTCCTGGGAATCTGGAAGTGATCCTTTTACCAAATCTTCGAATCCCACATGATGTACTAGATTGGAATTAAAGATATATTGCAAAAAAATATGGAACCTCCTCTCGATTGACCACTATAACTTGAAGATGCTGGTGTGATCCTTTGCCACTTGTATTTGAAGGATCGAATGATGCCTGAAATATGGGGTTACTCCTATAATTACTAATTTATCTCCTTGAAGATGTCGATCTGCTTAAGTCGTTGGCTTAAACTCCGGAACCAATATTTTCCAGTTGTCCCAATATTTCCTGAATGAATAACATTACTCTGCCACCAGTCTGTGGTCCGAAAAGGTTTGTACGACTTCAAGTCTTGGATAATGCCTTCAATGGATCCACAGACAGCTGCTAATGAAACAAAGAAGGAGACTACACTCAAGGTTTGCAGAAGCATCCACTTGCTCAAAAAAGGCTTGATCTTCTTCTGGACGATGTACATTTCAACAAGGAAATACACTGTCAAAGGCCAAAATCCCGCTACGCCCAGAATCCCCACAACATCGTTGAAAAATGGCAGAAGCATGGAAATGAGGGTTGTTGAAATCACAAAGCCCGTCCTCCACACTAATCTGAAAAGGTTGGCCTTGTACAGTCCATATCCAGGGATATTCAGATGGTAATTCTTGTGGATGAATTGACTTCTTGGCCACTTGCGGGAGCACCATTCCTCGATGAAGGCAAAAAGTGGTTGAACAAATACTTGATACGCGCCGACCAGGTGACCCACAACACATGCATTGGTAAATTCTACAACCCAAAAGGGATTGTAGAATCCAAAACCAGTCAAAATATTCCCAGGTGCGCTGTTACCGAAGGCCCCGTATCCTAAGACACCAGATAACGTGTAGAACACAGTTGTAACACTGACGCTCAGCACAATTGCCTTCTTCATTGTTTTGTTCTCTGTAGGAGGTGCTTTCAATGTGTCCTGGATCTCGATGAGAATCATGGAATACGAATAGGCAAAAGCAATGTCTCCTAGGGCTTGAAAGGTCTACCAAAATTTTTGTGCTGTAGTGATTGTACCTACTATAACTCCGGTAAGGGTTCCATGAAAGTTTCCTTCTGTAACTTTACCAATACAAAGGCCAAGGCCTATTGATGAATAGCTAAATGACATGACAACAACTACTATAGAAAGCCACCAGAGTTGGTCAAAATCTGGAATTTGTGAAAGGATGAGTTGCATTATTCCAAACATAATCATGAATGGGTTGTTGGATGGATGGCATGGATATTGCTTTTCCTAAGCTTGTATGTCAAAAATTTCAACTTAATCATTAGATTCTCAACTTCATTAGCCAAGTCATCATGCTCAAACATCCTTTCTCCAAAACTAGACTCCACATGATTTATTAATAGGCTCTTATCTTCAGACATTTGGGATGCTGCCAGAAACTGAAATTTTGTTGGAGCAGATCTGATGATAACAGGTTCCCCATGGGAAAATGAATATTGTCTTATGTTGATCAACAGGAAGTATTTTGATCTGATTATAGCTGAAAAATCCATCCATAAAAGAGAAAATGACACTTCCAGCACAGTTGTCGATGATTTGATCGATGTAAGGAGTAGGGTAATTTTCTTTAGGACAAACCTTATTTCAATCCCTAAAATTGATACAAACACTAATAGTGCCCTATTTCTTATCAACATGAACAATGTTAGATATCCATTCTATCAATGAAACGGTATAGATAAAACCATCCTTCAAAAGCTTTTCAACTTTAGCTTTTATAGCTGCATCTTTCCTAGGGTGGACTTGACAAAGTTTATGCCTAACAGGTTTTGCACCTGGGTAAGTCTTGATCTCATGGAAAATGATCGATGGATCAATCCTAGGTATTTCCTCATAACTCCAGAAAAAAAAAAATATCTCGAAATTATTTGAAAAGAGCTTGATAAATTTCAATTTCCATTGTTGAAAAATTCTTTCCTACATGAACATGTTTGGGGATGGTCTGAGTAATTTTACACAGATTCCCTTCAGAATCAACACCTTGCAATAGTATGGGTGACTAAGGATGTTTGACGATATCGAAACTAATGAGAGATACAAAATTAGGTTCTACCAAATTGGCATTAGGAAGGAAAGAGGATTTGTGATGATGATCTTCCCATAAAGATTCATTCGAACTCCATAATGGACTCATTTGATGGGAAAGTCTGTAAGAGATAGTCAAGAGTAGGGAGAGGGGAATATATACAATAATACATATGGTAAGGATTTGATGCTACTAAATTATGGTCATCGACATATGCATTAGAAGCAGATTGAATGGCATGATATTGGGTTTCGGGAGGACTCAAAGAAAGTGTTTCAACAATTGCTCCGCCTTTTGACATATCACTAGCAGTGGAGGATATCATGTTCACTGTAGAAACTTGAGTGATAAGAGGGGAAAAAGTAGATGCAAAGACTCCCATAAGGGTCGAGTCTTTCATAATTTTGACTCCTATGGTTTGATAAGGAGGGGGTGCTTTCCCCAACAAAGGAACATCATTTGTTGCAATGGAAGTGATATCTGGGGAGCAATAATCAAGCTGATCAATAGTCACAATATTTCTTTGGTGAGGAAACTGGAGAGCACGAAACGTCGATGAGGTGACTGTTGTTATGATGTAAAACCAATTCCTTCCTAATAAAAGGTTGTAATTCAATGAAGCTTCGACCTCTTCTACCTGAATAGAAATGGTCTTGCCCCATAGTTCAATAGATAAAGCCAGTAACAAGCCATAGGGATAGAAACCTTGTCTGTCAAAATCTTTCAATCTAGTTGGTGAACGATTGACCTTAGAAGAACCAATGGCTCTCCAACAAGACATAGATAACACCGAGGTGGAGGCTCCTTCATCCAGTACGGTACAATGAACTTTCCTACCAATCACCTTGGTCGCGATTTGAAATGTGAGTTGGTGAGATAGTCTCGTTTTAAAATTATCCACATTAAAGGTAACTGTATTAGAATTATACGGATCTAGAGCCCTTAAAGATGACAACAATATTTTGCGTTGTGTAGGACAAGTTTGGATCACTTCCATAGTGTACATAGCGCAAGGTGCTTGAGATATATCTTGGACATAACACAACATTTCTTAGCACTATAAAAAGTGAATTACATTTTTCATGTCCTTGCTTAAGTTTCGATATGAATTACATTTTCCATGTCCTTCTTAGGTTTTAAATTAAAAATTATTATGCTGGTCACTTTTCGTTAAATATATGAAACTATTGCTTCCTATAACATTGCATGCAAATAAAAATGTTTAGTAGTCTCTTAACCTGAGTTTTAACTTGAATATATCAATATGGAGGTAAATCAACTAAATATGAGAGTATTAACAAATTCAATGACTTATAAGTGATTGACATCCTTAGTCATTCAACCCCATTTGTTATTCTAATAAGATATGACATGAGCTAAAAGGTAACATTAGCGAGAATTCTAGGAACATGAAGGACACATCCCTTGCAAATTCTTGCTATGATATGGATTATAGACCTTGAAAATAAAGAGGATCCAGCATTACGTGTGTTAAGGCCACCTCTAACCTATGATCTTTGATACCATCTCTGGCACTCCACATAAATATTTAGCAAAATTTGAAGGACGATATGGTACCTTGTCTTCATTTGTAGTAGGTTTCCAATAGTTTTGGAAATGCACATTGAAAAGATCAAGAACTCATTTATGTTGGAAATGTGTAGAGAAAGGTTAAGATATCAAGTTCAACCACACCTTCCTCCAACCTAACCAATGAAATGATTTTGTAATCATTTGTTCCACATCATGTTTTGAAATATTTGGTAAGTTGTTTGGTTGTGTTCAAATTTGTCTAGAATTTGAATTTTTCCATTAAAATCCATGCTAAGCATATTGAAGTAGCGAAAGGAAAATGATTACATTTGAAATTTATCATTGTTTGATTGTACCAAGGCTTGTTAATATTTTGTAAGAATCTTGCACATTCCAATATATCACTAGGATAATAGGATTTTTATAAGGCTATATCAAACTTGGTAAATTACTTTAGTGCCTTGGGAAAATTGGACTTGACATACTAAAAGTACAATTACAACAATATAAGTAAATCAATTATATTAGGCATCCAATCAAATGGTTATTCCAATCCATAAAAAACTGACATGACATAATTTCTTGCATTTGTAGGAGACAAAGTCAAAGGGAATATTTAGGAAGTAAGAAGACTTGCATGAACTTCAAAAGGAGCTTCAATATGAAGTACTCTCACTATCCTTCTATTTGATTTGTACTTGATATTCAATTAAATGGAGACTTACAATAATGAGTGAGAGATCTTAGGTGCCACTTCTTGGGATAAAATTGGATTTAACACACTAATGAACTTACAATTGTGCTCACTCTGGCCATTGGTCCTTTTCTACTATTGGAGTGAAAATATGCATCTTCACCCTAATATTGTTTCTCTAATCCAAAATCCAGTTGCTTAGCTACACATTGCTCTTGTGGAGATGCTCGCTTTGTAAATTTAAGGAGGGATATCATAAAAAATAACCATTTGGTATTGGTTTCATGTGTCACATAACTGCAAAGAGTGGATGTTGTTAGCTTCATTGTACTCACTTTATAAACACAACACCATAGACTTCATGTCATACAAACTTAACTCTAGACTCATGTACTCAAATGTAATGTGTGTGTTTAAATCTAAGTAGGTAAATATACTCACTTCTTATAAACTTAGTTGCATATATTTAACGGCTTTTTGTTAGGGTCCTACCCTAACTCACCTTACTCTAAGAAGTAGTCATACATATTATAAGGACATAACTTTGTTATAAGGCTGAATTAGTTAGTGTTCAACAATCAGTGTAAAAATGGTCTCTTTATTAATTAAGACCCATTAGGAAATAGTATTTTACCATGTCTAATAGTTAGGGTTTTGGACAATTGAAGCCTATTTAAAGATTATTCAAGGCTATGCTATGTTTTGTGAAGAATACTGTAATGGATCTCCATTCAAGTGAATGGTCTCCCTGCCATAATAGGCCTATGAACATTTTTCCCATAATAACAAAGCTCTTTTGTGCCATATTTTTGGTGTCGTCTCATATTTCTAGGTATCTGTTTCTTATTTTTGGTTTAATACATTCTAATATTTATATATATTGTGTGATTCTCAAGTTACATGGGTAAGGAACAACACGAGTGGTACCAAAGCCATGATCCTAAGACAACACACTCCAAGAATTGATAATAATAATAAAATAAGCTAGAAATGTATTTCGATGTCTGAAAATAACCGCAAAATCTATCGTTTGGAAGATAAAAATGTGGTTGGGGGGAAATACATGCATCAAATACAATTGGTAATTAGACACATTGTACCCTTGTTTGGTGAAATTGTTGGACACAGTTGTAACTCCCATTGTTACCCCTTCGTGTAGTACCACATTAGACAAAACGTGTGTGCATAATCAGTTCCACGTACCCTAGGGTATATCGGAAGTCACATAGGTCACCTGTATCCAGTATGTGATCGTCTTGTTGTTATAGTGGTACAAAGAACAACACTCAAGAATATACTCTCATGTACTTGGGTAGTAAGACTAAGGGCAGGGTTGATCCTCCTTAGTTAGTGCCGTAAGAGATTGGGGCAAGTACTACTATTGGACCCTGCAAGTATATAAGAAAGCTATTGTGCATGACAAACCTTTGACTTTAGAACCCTATAAAAACTGGAAACCTTTCTCTATGCAACCTATTTGATATTTTTTCATTGTGTCTCAACAACACACAAATTTGCTAGGGGAGGTCACATGAAATTCCTATATCTTTGAATCTACCATTGCTTTGGAAATTCTGACAGTGTAGTAACATTCAATCCCCATCATTAAACAAAAAGTTTGGAGGGTCTAGAAATCCCGTATTATGACCTACCTCATTGGAATGGTTACATCAGACTTATTGTTTTGATATATATTTTGCATAACCTTTTTTGGAGTCCCATAAACCCTTATTTGTGACCTACCTCCATAGAATCCTTGTTTCATCCTAATCATTTTGATATATATATCCCACAACCCTATTTTGGTAGTCCCTACCCCTCTCCTCTTGCACTTCCTATTTTTTTACTCCCATGGTACACACCCACCACTAGGACAACATGGATAGTACCAGCTAGAATCCTCCCCCCTGACCCAATCCAAAATACTCCACTTTTCCTCTTGACCTTCCAACCCTCACCTTTGAGGTGGTCCAATTCACTGAGGAGGTGTTGTTTAATTTAGCAAAGCTTCAGGATCTTCAGACTAGATTCAAGCTCACTATGAAAGAATATTGAAGGAGGAAGAAGAAATTCAATGTACAATAATCAAACAATCATGGTGAAATAAAACTAACAAGAGACAAAAATTTGACAGCATAGCATTAATCTCATAATCATTAATTGGTATGTAATAAATCCATGATACAAATAAGGAAATTCAAATCCTCTAGGAGTGATTCGAATTCCATGTCTTGCACTGACTCCAAAGATCAATAATTGTGGGAAAATCACCACTAGAGACTCACTAGTGTAACTCCGGACAACTGAATTAGTTCATAATCAGTTAACTAACCAGGGTAGGTGAGTAAAGGCTCTTAACCTCCTTAAATCATGCAAAGTGGCCCTAGGCTAACTGAAGATGAACTAATTGATTCCCATCAGAGCATAACTCGACACAAACTAGGATGAACTGATGGTGGGACTCCCATGACTCAGTGTTGGCCCCAGATAACTTCACCATGGCACTAATTAAGTGGCAACAAACTCATAAGATAGGAAATTATATTTAGACTATGGTGGTTAAAGGAGGATTATAATTAATCCTAATAGGTGCGGCACCTCACCTAGCGAATGACTACAAAAGAAAATCAACACTCCAACACCCATTTCCTACTAACTTCTATTTCCTGACATTATGGATATATCTCCCCTTGGGACACCTCCAATCATGAAG
The DNA here is from genome assembly GCA_001517045.1 of Pseudotsuga menziesii. Classification (NCBI taxonomy): domain Eukaryota; kingdom Viridiplantae; phylum Streptophyta; class Pinopsida; order Pinales; family Pinaceae; genus Pseudotsuga; species Pseudotsuga menziesii. The sequence goes on along the minus strand of LPNX010760385.1, from coordinate 394,880 downwards.
TTGGGGCCACTAAAAACTAGGTCTCTCACTCTTTCTTTCTGGAACACCAGTATCCATCCTTATTATGCAACCAAGTCCCATAAATAACATAAAAATAACATAAATATAACATAAATATACCAAAAGAGAGTAATCCACGCCTTAATAATGAAGAAAAAAGATAAATAACAATCCTCTTTGAGGAATGAACCTCCTTATACAATGTACTTGTGTACCCCAGACAAGAAAATATACAAGGCTTACTCAAATGAAAATATCTCTTGGCTATATATAGGGGACAAAGGTGTACAATAACAACTAATAGACCCACTAATAGACCCAAGCCTACATCAATAATATGTAATACACTGCCATATAGGGGGTAAAGTTCCACACTATAGGGGGAATATGCCCAACATTTAGGGCTTAACATGCCCCTCCCCTTCATAAAAGCGTTGTCCTCAATTCTTGGGTAGTTTTGGATGCATATGTATGAAGGCATCGTCTTCCCATGACGAATTTGCAGCTAGTAAGTTCTTCCACTTGATTACGTACTCAATAATAGCTTGATTTTGTAGTTGTTTAGTCCTTGTTTCAATGTTTTGTTCAAGTTCCCATATGATTTTTCCTTCTTCGAAACTCATTTGACTGTAACGTTGATATACTAGTTGTTTCATCCTATTTTTGGACATCTTCAATATTTGGATACTTCTTGTCGGTGCTCCATGCGATCTACCACTGCTTGAACTATAAATTTTCCTTCGTCAAACCTTAATTGGAAGATTGTTTTATGTTTGAACTGGGCTAAGATAAATTTAAAATTTCATTTCCTCTAGGTCTGCAACTTTGACTTGTGGTTCCTTGGTGCTTCCTCTTTCTGATGCTATAGGTTTGACCTAATTTGCATGCCCTAGTAAAACAATATTGCAATTCTCCCAACACTTCTTATTTCTTGCCTATCTCGAAGAGAAAACGTGTATTGTATTCCATGTGTCCAATATTTTTTTTCTATAGTTGAAACTCTTGCCACAAATACCTTGGTTTGTCTTCTTTCGGATGCAATAGGTCTCACTCAATTTGGATCTTGGATGCCTCAGATATGAACTTTTTCCCTATAATGTCGGTTTCAAACCCTAATTGGAATATTGTTTAAGTGTTGACTTATAACTGAGGTAAAATTTGAATTTTGACTCCCATGGGTCTGAAAATTTAGTGTGTGGTACCCTCATGTGTCCTATTTCCAATTCCCCAGTTCTGACCTAATTTGTATGTGCCAAAAATAAAGTTATTGCAAATCTCCCAAAGCTTCTTATTTTTGTCCTATCCAGAAGAGTGAACTTGTACAATATGCAACTTGTCCAATATTTCATCTCTATATCTGATACTTCTACTACATATATCTAGGTCCATATTATTTTGTATGCAATTGGTCTCACTCAATTTGGATCTTGGATGTTTCAAATTAGACCTTTCTCTCTAGAAAACCTATTTTGGACTAGTTAAAAACCCCAGATTCCTCCGCAATTATATCCTAAAATGTAATGGATCAAGTTCTAAATTTCATACTGGAGATAGTTTGGCATTTTCTGGAAGCGGGTTTTTAACCTCTATTTCTTAATACTTGTATAGAAAAATTTGTAGCAAAAATTATAAGATTACTCGTTTTGTAGAAGCTAGTCCCTGGGAAGGAGCTCTGATACCAAATGTTCTGAAACCAAGTCCTAGAAATAACATAAAAATAACATAAATAGACCAAAAGATAGTAATTCACAACTTAATAATGAATAACATAGATAAATAACAATCCTCATCAAGGGAGGAACCTCCTTACACAATGTACTTGTGTACCCAAGACAAGACAATATACAATGCTTTCTAACATGAGAATATATCCTTCCTATATATAGGAGACAAAGGTGTACAATAACAACTAATACACCCACTAATAGACCCAAGCATACATAAATAATATGTAATACACCACCATATAAGGGGTAAAGCGCTACACTATAGGGGAACAGTGCCCAACATTTAGGGCTTAACAATCCTTTGAAGAAAAAAAATCTATGGGATCATTTTCTAAAGATTGACATGTTCAAATTCGATGGCTCTGACCGCTCATCTTGGGTAACCCAAATGGAACATTATTTTTCACTCCATGGCATTAAACATGATCTCCAAAATATGGAACTTGGGTTCTTATATTTAGATTCTGAATGTTGGTGTTGGTGGCAATGGTACTAGAAGTCTTATCGATGCTATCTTGGAGCTAATATGTGAAGATCCTTCATGAGCACTTTCATTGTGACACTCTTATTTAGGAAGATTGACTAAATTGCACCAAACAAGAACAATTTTGGACAACATGACAACATTTGAGTAGTTTATCATTCACACCCAAGGCCTTTATGATTCCTTTTTTCAAGAATGTTTCATTAATGACCTCAAGGAGGCAATTCATGCCCATGTCCTCATGCAATGACCCTCCACTTGGTTGGAATATTGTGATAGAGCTCATGAATTTGATTTAGTCCTCATTTCCCAAACCTAACACTATTCCTTTCCCCCTTGCACCGTATCTCCCATGACTCCCCCTCCCAGAAATCCCCCCACCCCACATTTGCACATCCATAAGCTCACCCTGGATCCCATGGCAGAGTGTTAGCACCTCAGCCTTTGTTATTATTGTGATGAAAATTTAGTTATTGAACATAAATGTAAACAAAAAATCTTCTTGATATAATCCAACCCCCTGAGATCCTAAAATCCAACACAACAAAACCTCTAGCCAAACCGGAAGGTGAAGACCAAATGTCATTTCTCGATGAACAACCAAAAAATACTTTCATGCTTTATTCGGGTTTTTTACTCCTCAGATGTTGAAATTGATTGGCTACATAAATCACTATAAATTCATTGTGCTAATTGATAGTGACAACACCCATAATTTCATCCCAATTTCTAACTTCCATATAATAATAGCTGACGGGGATACAATGAAATGTGGTGGTCATTGTGAGAATGTCAAACTACAAATGGGGGACTACCATATAAAGACTCATATGTTTGGAATTGACATGTGGGGGGTGTGATATCATTTTTTGGGTTTGATGGATTTGGATCTTATGTCCCATCACCAAGGATTTCCATGAACTTTTTCTCCACTTCACTCAATCCGATCAAACCCGTCACCTTTAGGGAATTACTTTGGGTTCACCTGAAATTATATCTTCCCATCGCATGGTAAAACTGTCGAAGAATGGGAAATCTAACTGTATTGCTTAGTTTAGTGCCATCCAATTTTTGGACACTCAACCCTCAGATATTCACCCCAACTTACAACTTGTTCTCTCCAAGTACCAATAGGTTTTTTGTAATGTACCAAACCCAAATCACACCACCTGGGTTGAGTACACCAAATTCTAACAAGGGGAATGGATGATTTTAAATAATGCACAACATAATAAGGCTCTCTAATTCTATGCCATCATGCAAATAAGTCAAATAAATAGATGCACTCAGCGTTTAAAAGGAAGATGTCCCTTTCAATGCAAACTATTCCCCAAATGTACATGTGATGCAATGTGATGGTAACATGAATATAACTATGTATAGTAACCTATTCACATATAAATTAAATATCATCATCACATCTATGGGAAGCCACTTGTGACCATTTCAAATAATAAATTCAGATCTACATATGTTAATAGAATTTAGCTTTACAACAGTAAGCAAATCACCATTACGACATTCCAATAAAGCAGAATTATGACACTATAATATATCATATTTTATGACACTAATACACACCATTAAACACATAATATATCTGATCAGAATGTTTTCATCTACAACTATCTAATCGACATAAACACTAGATCTACCGACTTCCAACAAACATAAATAAAGTGGCATCTAATAGCGGTCATAATACATACAATAAACCTACTCGATGAGCCACCAATTTAAAAATATAATTTTATCCATATAACATGAGAATATAAGACAATATACAACATAAAATATTAGAGATAATTCTAGCCTCCATGGGAACATATGCAACAAAATGGCACAAGGAATAATAGCCAAATAAAATACTTATCTCAGAATATCGCAACTAGCTTTAACAGGACAACATTCCACCCAACCTTAGACACAGTCAATCCAAATACTTGAACAGATCACCCCTGAGATGAGGCCATGGATATACATACTAGGGAACTCTCTAATCAGATCTCAAACAAATAATATTCAAGCCACAACCTAAGAGACACGACACATTTCCTCACTGCTTATCTTCTTTGCATCAGCACTTCCAGGTGCATTGGGATTCCCTTCATTGATCCAGTCCCTCAAGACATCACAATCCTCCCTTGCGAATCGCGCGACCATATCATAGAAAAATAAGGGTTCTCTAGGTACTTCCTTCTTCAATAGAAAATCCATCCAATCTCCATATTGGAATAGATCAGTGTTCAATCACCCTCACAAGAATTTTTATTTTCCCTACAACCAAAAGGGTGTGACAACTATGTACAAAAAGGACAACTTGAATCCATCCACAGGAATTCGAATTCATGAAAGAGAAACCCTGGAAAGAAAAACAAGAATCATGAATAGAGAGTAATTCAAATATATCCATAGGCACTTGAATTCCATGAGAGATAAAACCTGCAAAAACAACAATAATAATGAATAGAGAGTAATTTGAATCCATCCATAGGAATTCAAATTCCATGAGAGGACAATTCTCCTAGAATAATCCCCTGCAAACCAAAATAATGAATGAAGAGTAATTTGAATCCATCCATAGGAATTCAAATCCTATGAGAGGACAAAACTCCCAAAACCAAGAATCATGAATGAATGCCCATTTGAATCCCTTAATAACTATTCAAATTCACCGGCAAAGGATAGCTTTGGTTCACTAGCAAGCAACTCTAAATCACTGAGGAATTTTCCCAACTCACTTGATGACCATTCAAGTTCTCAAGAGAGCAACTTGAATCCACTTAGAATGACCCTAATTCATTGGAAAAAAAACTCCCAACCACTGGAGGTAACTTGAGTTCACTAAGACTGACTCATTTCCCCTCAAATCACTCCCATGCATAGAAGACAACTCAAATTTACTAAGGCTGACTTGAATTTCCTGAAAATCACTCCCATGCACTGAAGACAACTAGAATGTAGCAAGAAGGAATCAAATTCCCATAAAATCACTCTAACTGACTAAAGACAACTTGAATTTTCCTCAATTTACTCTGATTAACTGAAAACAACTCAAATTAGGTGCATGGTGGACACAAATTGTCAAATAGGGCACATAAGGCATGAGAGATGGGAGAGTGGGTCCCATTGGAATCTAATCAAGAATATTCTCATCAAGTAAGGGTGCATGGGTGAATGGGTACATGGTGCATGGGTGAATGGGTACATGGTGCATGGGTGCATTGGTTCATGGTGCATGGTGTAGTGATGGTGCATGGGTGCATTGGTTCATGGTGCATGGTGCAGTGATGGTGCATGGGTGCATGCAAAGCATCAAATAGGTGTAATAGGATGACCTCCATAGTCTAATAGAATAAAAAATAGGAAACATATAGTATTGTTAGGGAGATCAACGACTCCCAACCCTAAGCCCCTCACATGTGGAATCCATGACCCCCCATATACGTTAATTTTCCATGTTGAGCTATTATTTAATTCGAGAAATATAATAAAGTAATAATAATAATGTCCATAGTCCATAGTTCAGGAACCTAGTGCCACTATAATGAAAAATAACCACATCACACATGTCTGGGGGTTACCATCAGGGCATTACATATTTTTATGCATCCAAGGTTTTACCTCCATCCCATGGATAACGTGACCATGCCATTCCTTCAATTATCGATAGTCAACTCCCCAATGTGTATCCTTATTGCCACCATCTTTCCTAGAAGAATGAAATTGAAAATATCATTCATGAACTATTGTCCACTGGTGTTATCTGTTCTATCACCAACCCTTATTCGTTGCTTGTGGTTATGGTCCTAAAAGGAAAGTTGATTGGTACACGTGTCTTGATTTATGAGCTCTTAACAAAATCACAATTAAATACAAATTTACTATTCGGGTCAGTGATGATCTCTTAAACGTGTCGCATGGTGCCAAATTCTTCATCAAACTCAACCTTCATTTGGGATACCAACAAATCCGAATGAAAGAGGTAGATATACCCAAAAAAACTTTCCGCACATGGAGGTCATTTTGAGTTCTTGGTCATGCCCTTTGGCTTCTATAATGCCCCATCTTTTCAAAGTCTCATAAATAAGATTTTCTACCCCTTCCTTCGCCATTTTGTCTTGGTTTTCTTTGATGATATGTCGGTCTATCGTCCCACCTAGGAAATCCAGCCCTAGCATGTTTCTCATACTTTGTGCTTATTATAGGACCAACAATTATTTGTGAAATATTCCAAGTGTAATTTTGGGGTAACTAAGGTTGAATACTTGGGCCATATTATGAGTCAGGACGGGGTTCAGGTGGATTCCAAGAAAGTAGAAGCTATGAATATGTGGTCGCACCCCAAAACTCTCAAGATCTTGAGAGAATTTCTTGGCCTTATAGGCTATTACCTTAAGTTTAGTGGAAAACTATGGGAAGATTGTAGCTTCTATGACAACATTGCTAAAAACTAATGCATTTTCCTAACATGAAACAACGAAGCAATTTTTCTCAACCTGCAAGGAGGCCATGCGTACTACGCTTATGCTATCCATGCAAATTTCACCAAGACCTTTGTCTTAGAATGAAATGCCTTTGGTCGTGGATTGGGAGTCGACTTATACCAAGAAAGACATCCTTGGCCTTCATAAGTAAGCATCTTTGTGATAGAAACTTAGGCAAATCCACCTATGATAAATAAATGATGGCTATCCTTCATGCATTTGAGACACGACACCCTTATTTAGTCGACCAACATTTCAAGATAAATACAGACCATCATAGTCTCAAATATTTCATGGAACAATGTCTTTCCTCACCTGAGAAACAATTAAAAGATTCACTAATATATTGGGCTATGACAATGATATCATGAAAATGTGGTGGTTGATGCCTTGGCTGGTAAATTTAAAGAGGAAGGTTGATTCTTTTCCTTATCCTTGCCAGTCCTAGGATGGCTCGATGAAGTGCGATAGGAGTGGTTGGCCCTGGACATAGTTTACCACCTCATTAAACAAATTTAAGAAGGCCTGAATCCTCCACCCATGTATACATGGAACAAAAATATTTTGAGGTATAAGGATCACATGTTTTTCACATTAGGTTCAACATCAAAACCAAGATCCTTGGAAGAATTGCATTCATCACCCACATCTTGTCACTTAGGATTTCAAAAAGCTTATGAAAGAATCAAGCGCTCTTTCTTCTGGGAAGGCATGAAAAAATATATCCATAACTTTATTGCTCCTTACGACATTTTCCAATGGCATGAAAGTGAAACAATGAAGTCACCGAGGGATTTACAACCACTCCCCATTCCTAATCATATCTTAATGGACATCTCTATGTATTTCAATGTGGGGATTCCTAAGGAAGGAAATAAAACAACCATTATGGTGGTAGTAGATTGTCTGACCAAATATGCCAATTTATGTGCCTTACCACCCAATTTCACACCCTCTTTGGTGACCCAGGTTTTCTTGGATTTTCAAACACCGTGGCTTGCCTATGTCTATTTCCTATGATCATAACTCCACTTTTGCAAGAAAGTTTTGGCAAGAGTTATTCAAACTTCAAGGCACTTAGTTGAATCTCAACAGGACATACCACCCTCAAACAGATGGTCAAATTGAAGCGGTTAATTATAAGTGCCTGGAAAACTACTTGTGTTGATTTGCGTCCAATAAGACACACTAATGGGCACCCACTAGATCCTTTTGGTTAAATGGTGGTATGATACCATTTATCATGGTTCCACAAAGATAACACCATATGAAGCAGTATATGGCCTAAAACCCTTATTAATTAATTCCTATGTACAAGGTATCTCCAGGGTTCAGGCAGTGGATGACCTACTCTGCAATAGGGTTGAAATTCTCTGCATCCTTAAAGACAATTTGATTCTTTCCCAAAATAGGATGAAGCAACAAGCTTACCAACATCGCTCCAAGCAATCCTTTGCAGTTGAGGATTAGGTTTTTCTTCAACTACAACCATATAAGTAGACATCTCTCAAGACCCATCCTCATCATAAGCTTTCTTTGAAGTTCTATGGACCCTACACCATTCTACAACACATTGGATAGGTCACTTATAAGCTTGCTCTTTGATAGTACTCCAAGATTCGTCATGTCTTCCATGTCTCTTGCCTCGAAAAAGTGGTGGGATTGAAGTACAAAGTATATACCAATTCATTAGAATTGGATGAGTAAGGCTCCATTTGGCTTTAAGCGGTTGTAGTATTGGATTCCAAGGAAATACACCATCAAGGAAGTTTTGATCTAATGGAAAGACATGCTTTTAGAAGATGCGACTTGTGAACCTGCCAACATTTTACAACAATATTTGCACCTTTAGCATTAAGGGAAACACTGCCTTTGAAGGGGGGAGGGAATGTTAGGGTCTTACCCTGACTCGGCTTAATCCAAGAAGTAATCATACATAGTATAAGGCCATAGAGTTGTAATAAGGTCGAATTAGTTAGTGTTCGACAATCAATGTAAAAAGGGTCTCTTTATTTTAAGACCCAATATGAAATAGTATTTGACCATGTCAAGTAGTTAGGGTTTTGGACAATTGAATCCTATTTAAAGAAGCTTCAAGACTATGATATGTTTTGTGAAGTATAATTTAGTGAATATTTCCTCAAGTGAATGGTTTCCCTACCATAAGAAGCTTGTCAACATTGTTCCCATAATAACAAAGCTCTTTTGTACCGTATTTTGTTGTTATTGTCTCATATTTCTAGTTGTGTGTTGCTTATATCTTATTTAATGCATGCTAATCTTACTATATACTATGTGATTCTCAAGTTAATGGGGTAAGGAACACCACAGATGAAAATGCACCTAACTACTCAATATTCTAGTAAGCATTGTAAATATGAATACAAAAACAAGAATGTTTCTCACCAATTTAGATATCTTTGAAAATTTCATTGTAGAAAAAGGAGGCGAATGAAAGTTGAGAAAACATTAAGACTTCATGACAAATTGCACAATTCATGCCATATAGAATTCTAGATATGGTAGATTCCATTGATCCTAGTCTTGGTTCACTAATGTATTGATGATAATGTAGCTATTACTTTCAAAACTATAGGTGATTAAGAGAGGTGACTTTCAATATTAGAACTTCATGTGCTTGAGGAGAACTTCACACAACCTAATCAATTAAATTAATTATGTTGCAAAAGAGTCAATGAAACTCATCTAAGCGTTCTTGAGTATTCCCAATCTTGTAACCAAATTAATTATTAGTCAATAAAATGAAAATGCCATTTAATTGGACCTGGTCTACAAAGCACTGAGTTCAAACACACTTTACGTTTGGTGAAGTTAATCGTAACTTCCTTCTCTATGGCTACGGTCTCTTTGCACATATTTGTGGGTACAATGAATTGATCTCTATTATGGCCAAATCAGTTTTTTTCCTCGTCATAAAGCTACGGAAAAATAGCAAGAATTATTATAGTAATAATCATATAAAATACTAGTTCCATATTATCATTTATTTATTATAGTTCCATTATTATTATTATTATTATTATATAATTTTAATAATGTGGATTTTCTTTATATTTTCTTAATACGCTGTAATAATATTATATATTATTATTGTATAGTTATGTAATCATTTTACTAGGTTATTAATTTATATTAATAATAAGCTTAATATTTATTATAGCTCTATTATTATTATTATTATATAATATTAATAATGTGAATTTTCCATATATTTTTTAATATGTTATAACATTATGACGGTTCTACGACCTACAGTCTATGGAGGACAGTCTATGGAGGAGGCGTAAGTAGGAGCCCGTGGGGCTCCACTGAGGACAAGGAAGACAAAACGGGGGGCAGCACCGAAGAACGAAGGGCGAAGGAGGATTTTTTATTTTTACTTTTCCCTGGCAGAGGAACTGTCTCGGTCAGCATGGATTTCGGCGAGGCTTTACCTGTAGAAGTTGAGATGGTGGATTATACGGAGGACCCGTGGCAAGGGATAGCAGTCTTCTCGAATCCAGAAATCACTGAAATCATGTCTCCTGCATCGGTACAGGACAGGTTGGAGAGACTGCCACCTAGGAACGAAAATAGGGTTCCGGTTACACCGCCTTTTGCTAAGGAGGGGGAGCTCGGGCACTTCATAGCTCGGCCATTAAACCCTTCACTTGGAGGAGCACTGTATACTCTCTTTCCCTTTGGTACAACTCTACACGCCTCTGATGCAGTAATCAGCCACAGCGAAATCTTCCAACCGACTCCACAACAAGGTCCATTGTAGCAGGACAATGGTTTTCTCAGGGAGATAGACTCCTTCTTTGAACAACACACCCCCGTAGCAGAACCAGAAGCGCAGAACCTAGGGCCGCAGAAAGGGTCTCTGAACAGGCCATCACCAGACCCTAGCAAGGACAGGGAAGGCACAAATTCAGATAGAAGCTCGGATGGTACAATACCAGGCACCAAAAAGTGGAAAAATCGTTGCCTAAATCCCTCTGGTGGAACATTGAACCTAATCTGTGGAGTCAATATATCCATGGCAGAAGCCCAAGAAATCGAAGGGGTGGCCCTAGTTGGGAAATTAAGAGGTCCAAACCCATCCCAAGGGAAAATGGAAGAATGGGTTCGAAAGAATTGAGCGGGTTTCCAAGGAAAATACCCTGAAATCACTCCATTAGCAAAGGGATGATTTGGTTTTCGCTTCAGCCGCAAAGAGAATGTAGATTTCGTCCTTGAGAAAATATGGAATTACGGAAAAACCCCCTTCCAGTTGAAAAGGTGGACGCCATTGTTCGACGCAGAAACAGAAAGGCTCACACGATTCCAGTCTAGGTTCGAATTTCGGGATTACCATGGAAATTTTGGAATCCGACCTCACTCGGTGATATCAAACGAGTGCTAGGAACGTTCATTGAGGCGGACCTCTCCTACCAGCAAACAAGAATAAGGAAGGTAGCAAGAATTCTGGTCTCCCTGAACATTAGGGCCAGCCTCCGGGATCACATAAATTTAATTTGGGAAACCAAGACAAGGAAGCAGCTATTAGATTACGAAGGGCTTCCTTTCTGATGTCACAAATGTCATGAAATGCAACATCTGGCTAAAAAAATGCCCTAACTACATGCCCACGACAATGGGTAGGAAGAAATGGTCCAAGTGGGGAACATAGGACCCAAGTCCAAAAGGTACTACAATGGATCAAGGCATGGCGAAGGAATAACACGCCTCAGAAGTTCTAGGTCAGCCGTTGGATCAGGCTGAGGGTTTGGCTCTAGAAGACGGTGTGGGCTCTCAATCAGCACATCAACCGGAGCAACACACTGATTTGTCAACCTCATCGGGTATGAATCCTTCTACATTAAGCAAACATTTACATGTTTTATCTTTAAATGAAGACACAAAATTGATCTCTCCCTCTTCAACCAGAACCCCCCTCACCCCTTTCTGCTCCCCATCTCCTTCCCGATCAAAAACTTTGGCCCCCTCATTGACAGCCTCCCCTCCACTCACAAAACCCGAACCCTCTAGCTCATCCACCTCCATTCGTTTCCACCTCCGATCAAGGGATGTCCCAGCATCGATGAATCAAAAAATCCCTCCCAAAGGTCTTGGAGTTAATCCTACCATCCCATCCAAAGGAAGAGGAAGAGGAAGACCTTCTCATCTCTCTGCGGCACAGAGTAAGGCCCTCAGGGATTAGGAAAACGAAAGACACCAAACCCTCTTTGGGGCACTTAGAGCGGTGCAGGCCCCATATGGGGTTCCAAAATGAAATTACTCTCTCTCAACTGTAGGGGTCTAGAAAGTACCCAGAAAAAACTTGCCCTCAAGAGGATGATCTCAGTCCAAACACCAGAATTCATCATTCTACAAGAAACCATGAGGTCAGAGCTGGAAGTAGAAAATCCGTTATCTTCAATCTTACCTTGTTACTCCTTCACTGCACAGAGTGCAAGAGGACACTCAGGAGGATTAGCAATAGGATGGAAGAAATCTTGTATACGGTGTACAAACACCTGGGGGTCCTCCCTAGGGTTAGGGGCTCAGATTTGTTGGGGCGGAGACAAACCTAACCCTAACAATCTTAAACATCTATGGGCCTTATATCAACAGAGAAGAATTTTGGGACTCCTTCAGAAACTTTGGGCTATCAAAAGAAAGGAACTTGATCATTGGAGGGGATCTAAATTTCACCCTGGGGGCTCATGAAATCTGGGGGCCAAAGGAGAGAGTAGACCCCTTAGCCTCCTATTTCAACAACATCTTGCTAGAATTAAAACTGATAGACCTAGATCCTCAAAATATTAAACCAACCTGGACAAATAGACGAGTGGGAGAAGAAAGAATTGCAAAGAGGCTAGACATATTTCTGATAACAGAGGACCTAATGGAGGAAGACTTTATGTTCAAACAATGGATGGATTCTGGAGCAGAATTTGATCATTTACCTATCTGTCTGGAAATTCGGAAGCAGCCAAAGAAGCCAACCAGTCCCTTCAAGATTTTCTCTGCATGGCTCAAAAATGAAGAGGTACCTCAAATCATTCAATCAAATTGGTTGCCTTGCCAAGAATAAAATGGCACAAGGGCTGCTATCCATTTTACTCAAAACTTACTCAGAATCAAAAAAACTACTCAAGGACTAGGCCATAAAAAAGAAAGTTCAGGACGAACAGACAATAAACCAAATTGAGGAGGATTTGCAAAAGCTCCAAAATAAAGATGGAGGGGGTTTCCTCACTTAGGAAGACAGAGAGGGACTCTACTCATTGGAGGCCTCCAGAAATAAAATCCTAAAAAAAATCCAGGAGGTTTTGAGGCTAAAAAGTAGAGCAATATGTATGGAATGTGGTGATGATAACACAAAATTCTTCCAGGCTTTTGCAAAAGGCAGGAAACAACAAAACACCATCTGGGAGCTAAACAAAAGAACAATGAGACAACAAAAACCTTTGAGGATCTAGCAGAAACCGGAAAAACTTATTTTGAAAACATCTTCAAAGAAAATCAACAAGCAACTATTGTTGAAGTAATTCGAATATCACATTTTTTTCCAGAAAGCATCAGTGAGGAAGATAATATGGAGCTAATGGAAGAGGTCTCAGAAGAGGCGCTGAAAGCAACACTAAATAGCTTTCAAAAGGACAAAAGCCTAGGACCTGATGGGTGGATAGTGGAATTCTTCCTGGTTGGGTATGATATTATTGGTCTAGACCTTTTGCAGTTAGTAGAGGAAACAAGAATAAATGGTATCTTCCATCTCCCCTTGAACTCAACCTTCCTAGCACTAATTCCAAAAAAGGACAACCTGGAAAGTTTGGATGACTATAGGCCCATCTCCTTATGTAACATTACTTATGAGGTGGTTACCAAGATAATTGCACAAATATTCAGGAAGGTACTCTCAAAACTCATATCAAAGGAACAATTTGACTTTCTGGAAGATAGACAAATACATGAAGCTATTGGGGTTGCTCAGGAGGGCCTTCATAGTGGAAAGATCAAAAAAGCAAATGGGGCTATTCTTAAAATTGATCTCTCTAAGGCCTTTGACAGAGTAAGTTGGATATACCTAAGGCTGCTCCTCACTCATATGGGCTTCAATTACTCTTTTATAAAATGGATCTTTGCATGTATTTCAACTGCCTCCTTTGCAATCCTCATCAATGGAGCAGCGTCCCACTTCTTCCACTCTGAAAGAGGTTTAAGACGGGGATGTCCTCTTTCCCCTCTGCTTTTCTTACTAGTTGCGGAAAATCTAAGCAGAGCCCTCCTAGATGCAAAAAGGAGAGGCCTTCTAGAAGGAATCAAGATTGCCACAAACCTGAACATCACACACCTTCTGTTCGTAGACGACATTCTCATTTTCTGCAACGGTTCAATTAGAGAAGCAGAAAGACTCTCAGAAATTTTAATTTTGTTTTGTAAAGCTACAGGTATGCAAATAAACCTTCAGAAGTCCTCAATCACAACACTCAATATGGAAGAGGAAGTCCTGAGGTTTTTTCATGAGTTATTCCCCTATCAGCAGTTTTACTTGGATGATGGAATTAAATACCTAGGCTTCAAACTCAAACCAAACTGTTACAAGAAAGAAGATTGGAACTAGTTGCTAGCCAAACTGGAATCCAGAGTGAACAATTGGTGTGTAATAGATGGCTCTCAAGAGCTGGAAGGCTAGTGTTGATAAAATCAGTCCTCGAAGCAATTCCAATGTATTGGATGTCACTGGCATGGATACCCAAGTCAATTCTGAACAAAACAAAGAGAATTTGCACCACTTTTCTATGGACAGGAAAGAAAGAGCAAAAAGTACTCCCTTGGGTAAAATGGGACCAAATAGCCAAGCCAAAATCACTGGGAAGTCGAGGCATCAAAAACATCTTTTTCTTTGCAAAGGCCCTAGCTGCAAAAGTAGGGTGGCGGCTCATTTCATCTGAGAGCTTGTGGACTGAAGTCATCATCCAGAAATACATAACACCAACTCCTCTTCTAGATTGGATCAGAGACATGGGCACTACAAATCAACCAAACGGCTCAAGCATTTGGAAAGCTTTATGCAAAGCCTTCCCACTCATATTAGAAGGGCTTGTCTTGAAAATAGTGGATGGTACAAAAGTAAGAATTAGAGCGGACCCCTGGCCAGGATGCTCACAAAATCACTTACTCCCATTTCAACAAATTCAACTGATTCATCAAAAAGGGCTTTTTCACCTGAATCAAATAGCAGATCCTAATTCAACTAGCCTCTGGCAACAAGGATGGAAGAAAAGTTAGGATCTAGAACTGCCAGATCAATGGTCTAGGCAATGGGACCAATACACTCTTGCTTAGTAATCTTCACACATTCGGATAACTGACAAAGCAGATGAGTTGATCTGGGAGAAGGCTCAACATGGGCATTACACACCTAAGACCGGTTATCAACAAATATGTTTACATCACTTTCAAGAAAATCAGAAATGGTGGCAGGTGGGTATCTAGAAGCTCAAATGCCCATTGAAGGCAAAAATATTTTTTTGGTGCACTCTTGCAAATAAAATCCCTACCTAGGACCACCTCCAAAAAAGACAATTTGCAGGACCCGAATGGTGCAGTCTATGCGAAGACAATGAGGAAAACACAAGCCATATGTTCCTAAGTTGTAATTTCTCCAAGCAAGTATGGGAGCATTCACAATCTCTCACCTCCTCCAGATCTAACTGGGAAGGCCCCACATTGGAAGATGCCTGGAAATCTTGGTCATCCTCTTCCCAAACTACTCAGATTAGAGCTCTTCCGCTTCTCCACATGTGGGGAATCTAGTTAGCTAGAAATAAGGCCATCTTCCTTGAAAAAGCTGGCTCTCGAGAAGAAGTAGCAAGGCAAGGACTAGATATCCTTTCTTACTTCCCCCAATCCAAGAATCATCATTCCCGAATAGATGGATAAAAACACCCATTGGGCCTTCTTTGATGGTGCTTCTCAAGATTTAAAATGTGGGGGAGGAGCCTCCCTCTTCCTAAACCCAAACCATCACTTCCAAATCTCAATGGGGCTGGGAACTGAGTCAAACAATTATGTTGAACTTATNGGAGTTAGTTAAGATCAACTTGTGTAATATATCTGTTAGGTAAAGTGTGTTTCTTTAGTATGCATTTGTAAATATTCTAATCCAATGGTCACGATATGTTCTAGACATACAGTGATTCGACGGTTCAACTTCTCTTAGATCATACCTACCTTTGATCCGTGGCATAACACCCGATTGGTCCATGATCTCTATTTAAAGAGCATGGAGGGTCCTTGGCTAGTTGATCTATTATGAGAAGCTCATGTAACTTTCTTTCTTTTGCATAATAAATCACTCCAAGTAGCTATTTGGCTGGGGCCATGGACTGTTTCCCTCTCGAGGGTTTTAACCACGTGACAAACATTGGTGTATTGATCTGTGATATGTTTGTGTGAGTGGCTGCTCTTGGTGTTCGGTCTTTTGGGAGTACCCTGTGTACCCGAACATTATGGCCCTGAAGCTTCTCCTATGCTTTGCAATTGAAAGAAATTGCAAAAATCTACAAGTATTTGGTGATTCTTTGGTTGTAATAAATTGGATGAATAAGATTCAGAGATGTAGAAACACATCATTAGTTGCACTTTTTGAAGAAGTTAACAGGCTTCTTGCAAATTTTGAATCTCTCTCGTTCAAACATGTCTACAGGGAGCGAAACATGGAGGCGAACAGACTTTCAAAGGCAGGAATAAACTTGGAATGGGGAACATGGAAAATCACAGAGAAAAAGGAGACAGAGGCCAACGAGTATTACCATAGGCCTTTTTTGGTTTTGCCTCAATAATAAGTTTTTGCATTAATTTGGACAGTTTTTGGCTCAAACATGAAATGATAGAACCTCTCTTAAGGCAGGAAGCTCCCAATGGGAGAAAATGGTTGCAGACAGCTTTTGTCTTAGTATATGCTCAACAGTTGATATACTTAAAAGGAAGAAAAACAGTACCTTCCAGTTTTTCCGGTCGGAAGCTCTTCATGGAAGAAACTACTACAGATAGTTTTTTGACTCAGCATGTTTTTCTTTTGACTGATATGCACAAAAAAAGAAATACGTCAGAAATGATGTGACCTTACGATGTACCTCTACGAGAAGCAGGAACAATACACACTTTTGTATGTAGTTTTTTATTAATATAATCAGCTTTTTTTCTTACATTATATATTATTATTATATAGTTATAGAATTATTTTCTTAATATATTATAATATAATGTTATAATATATTATTATTATATAGTTTTGTAATTGTGTTATTAGTTTATTAATTTATATTATTAATAAGCTCAAAATGTATCATATTAAAAGAAAAATGAAATATTTTAATGTTTTTTAATAACTTTTGATATTTGAGTGATCTTTAACCAAAATAAATATCTGGAAAAGATGTACAAATTTGTAGTTATATGTTTTTTAAGAATCCATACGGATTTTATGTGGCATGTATTTTTGCGCCGAGAGGCGCTCTACAACCCAGTATGGGGAAGATCTTGTAACGTTATGTAACGTTACGTAACGTTATGTAGCATTACGTAACGTTACATAGATGTCGGCTATAAAAAACAAAACTTTTAATTATCTTCCAAAATAAATGTCGGCCACAGAAACAACCTAATATGGGAGAGATGTTGTAATGTTCCTACCTAACAAAATAATAATAATAAAATAAAAAAAATTAATTATCTGCCATAAAAAATGTCAGTGAGAAAAACAACACAATATAGGGGAGATGTTGTAATGTTTCTTCTTAACAAAATAATAAAAAATAAAAAATTGCATTATCGGCAAAAAAAATGTTGGTAGTGCACATGGTTTTAAAACCATGTGCAAGGCCTTCTAAAAAACCCATGGTTTTATTGTACATGGTTTAGGAGGTAGTTGCAAATGGTTTTAATACCATGTGCAAGGCCTCCTAAACAACCCATGATTTTAGGAGGACCTTGCACATGGTTTTAAAACTATGTATGGGGAGATATTCTAATGTTCTTTCCTAACAAAATAAAAAATAATAAAAAAATATTATATGCAGCCATAAATAGTATTAAATATTAATAAAAAAAATATTATTTGTGGACCTTAAATAAAAAGATGTGCCTTTTGGTCTTGAATGCAATACTTAAGAAGAGGTCTGCACCTCCGAAGATTTGATCCCTTTCGGCGCTTGATAGAGCCTAGGATTTGGATCTATGCAGTATATCTAACATAGAATCTTTTGACACAAAAAATTAATTTTATGTAATTTGCCTATAACTTTTAGGCCTCATTGGGATCTACATTTTTATGGTTATACATATTTTCAATTCAACTTAGTTTGTTTACATTTTTACTGTTATACACATTTTACAATTCAATTTCGTTTGTTTACATTTTTTTATGTATAATATTAAAATGTTATACAGTTCAGTATGGGGGAGATCTTGTAACGTTACATAACGTTATAACGTTATGTAACATTATGTAACGTTATTTTTATTAATAAAAAATAAAAATTTTAATTATAGGCCAAAATAAATGTCACCCACAAAAACAACGTAATATGGGGCAGATGTTTTAATCTTCCTACCTAAGAAAACCATAAAAGAGTAAAAATTTAATTATCCGTAAAAAAAATGTGGGTCAAGAAAAAAACACAATATGGGGAGATGTTGTAATATTCTTGCCTAACAAAATAAAAAATAAAAAATAAAAAATTGAATTATCCTCAAAAAAATGTTGCCCTTGCACATGGTTTAAAACCATGTGCAACTTCTTCTAGTAACCCGTGGTTTTATTGTACATGGTTTACTAGGGCCTTTGTTTAGGAGGCCTTGCACATGGTTTTAAAACCATGTGCAAGGCCTCCAAAACAACCATGGGTTATTTCGGAGGCCTTGCACATGGTCCTACAACCATGGGTTGTTTCAGAGGCCTTGCACATGGTCTTAAAACCATGTATGGAGAAATGTTGTAATGTTGGTTCATAACAAAATAAAAAATATTATATGTCGACCATAAATGATATTAAATATTAATAATAAAAATATTATATGTGGAACTTAAATAAAAAGATGTGTCTTTTGGTTTGAATCAAATAAATGGCTATATATAAGACACACCAAAGTTGATAGTCCATTGAGTGCAATACCTAAGAAGAGGTTTGATCCCTCTTGGCACTTGATAGAGCCTAGGATTTGGATCTACGCTGGTACATATTTTACAATTCAACTTCCTTTATTTTATATTCGTGTTTTATATATATATGAAATGGTAAAATGTTATTTATTATATATTATATTGTATTTTTATTATATATTAATAATAGATTATTTATTGTATTTCATTACTATATTTTAGTAGTAACTATTTATTGTATGATATTTATTATCATTTATTGTGTAGGTAAAAGTATCTAAATTTATTATTATCTTTAACTTTTTTTATAAGTCTATATTAATCCAATTTAGATGGTTATGTGATGTGTAATTTATGGATTTAAGGTAGTATATATGGATTATTATTTTACAATTTCTTTGTGGGGCATTTTTGGACCAAATCTCCTCAAATTGGCCAAAATTATTTTGAAACTTTTCATGGTCATGATAAGCCTTCCTAGAAAAAAGCCTTCTTGATCAACCTTCTAAATCATCCATTGAAACTTGAAACTTAGTTTCCTTGGGGAATCTCACCTAGTGCTAGGTCCTATCGAGGTGATAGTGGCAACACTACTAGTAATTTCCCTAAGTTATACCCTTGTGAAGACCTTGCACATTATGGGTGCTAGTTTGTGCGTTAACATTTTGGCATTGTTGTTGGGGATAAGGTTGTTTTCAGATAGATATACTTAACACTTTGATGAGATAAACTTAATAATACATCATATGGTGATTTCATGAAGGGATAAAGTTGATATTTCTTACAACTTTTTCAAGACTTGTTGTTTGCAGGGTGAATCAAGCAACATTGTGAAGGTGTTTGAAGATTCACATTGGCAACTCCATACTTTGGAAAATGTATGATCGATTGCATTTTTAGATATATTGAAGAATTATGGCAAAGCATCCATGGATTAAGTTGGATTTTCCTTGTATTCTTGGGGCTCCAGATGAGTTTGCTTAGTAAATATGTAATGAACATGCTTCAAGGTTTCATGGAAACCCTCTTGAAACTTTAAATTTGTTGGCATCTTTAATTAAGTTTCTTGCAGATACTGACATAGTACATGAGGATTTGTGATGAGCGTGTTGGAATCTTCATGGAAAGGGAAGAATATGTGGGATTGGTATCAAAGTTTCAACCCAAAACACTATGTTATTTTCCGTAATTCATCAAGGTTTTTCAAGAGGATTGGTGTCAAAGGGATTTATATTTTGTTAGGCTCAGAGTCTTGGTTGATATTCACTATAAGATGAAAAGATAATATGATGTTTTGAATCTTGGATATATAAATGATTTCTCTTTTTCTGATAAATGGAAGGATAAATAAAGAACATGGGCATTGGAAATGTACGTTAAATAAATATATGATGTGTATGTATTTAATGAATTTTTATCCATGCCCCTATTGTGTTTGAACATGAATATGATAAGGCTGACAAAATTGTTGAGGGTGATGTTTTAGTTTCCCACATGGAATATATTGCATATTTGAAAAGGGAAACCATAAAAGGCATTGAAGATCTTGTTATGTCCCCTCGAGAATAGGAAAATGATGAAGACCTGTCTCATATCTCCATTGATGACCAATCACAACAAGGAAGTGATGATAAATAAATTCCTCAAATGCATGAAGCACATCACATCTCCCTTGAAGATAAAAAATAAGAGTCCATGCATGTTGTAAAAAAACCTTGTGACTGGGCCATCCTCCTTAATGAAGAAGTTCTGGAAGGCATCTCTAAGAAGAGGCCCTTGAATATAATGGTGTTGAAAACCTAATTGGTGAAGACAATTGTTCACTCATTATGAAGATGATGGTTTGGTGAGTTTTTCTTCTAAAAATAAACATATTGTGATGATTTTGAGAAAATAAATGATGAGGCCAAACTCTTATATGATCATATGGTCGATGATATTTGTGATGTTATGGATAATCATTTCCTTTAAGTAAAGCATTCTTGTATGAATATTCTTGGAGGTATTTTGGGGGTTCTATTTATGTTAAAAGTTATGAAGATTTCCAGCCATATGAACATGATAGTATTGTGGATTTGGAGTAGTATGAAGGGGGTTTTGGGTGTAGAATTGGGGTTTCCTTGTGTTCCCTATACTAGGGCAAGTTTAGTTCATGTTTTCCTTCCATCTTCTTTAGTGATCAATGATGGTTTGGGACAGCAAGGTGATGCCCTATTTGTCGGTTTTGAGTGGCAATGTTTTCCCTCTCTATGGGGAAATTTGGAGTAGCCAAGTTTATCCTTTTATAGGGAAAATATGGGGCATCATTCCCAACCATGTTCTCTAGAGATGGATGTTGGTTTTGATAATAATTTGGTGTGGCAAGAAGGTACTTTTTATGCAATCTTTAACAATCATTTCCAACCATCTTCTTCTTCTAAAGGTTTCATGTTTCAATAGTGTTTCGAGAGTAAATTTTCCCAACTTCCCTCCACATCTAATGTTCTAAATTTTTCATGGACTTCTTTGAAACACACGAATTATTTTTCTTCATCTTAAAGTATGGTTGGATATGATATTGTGTTGGAGAAGACTAATCTCTCTCTTCTTGAGGGCGTTCATGATGATTTTGTATATTTTCATGGGTGGCCCCGTGCTGGAGATATTTATGCAAGCCCTATCCAATCTTAGTTAGAGAGGACTCGTGGAAAGACATACCATGATTGGAAAGGATTTGAGTATGAATTTTTGTCACATGATTATGATCATATGTTCATGAATAACCCTATTGTTATGGAGATTATAGGATGCACTCAGTTTATGATTGATTTTGTCTTCTATTGTTCCATCACCAACCACAAGGGAAGAATCCGTGACATGGATGGGGTTCTTAGGTGGCTTCATTGTATATTTGACTTTACCTAGCATGCTCTTTTTCATATCCTAGAGTAGGTAGGCAGGAGAATAAATAATATATTTAGCATGAGCATTTGGATTAATTGTTGACATGTATTTTGAAATATATATTTACCCAGTGCCTTGATATTGTATGCATTGCATTTGATATGCTTATTTCATGCATTTCACTTTCATTTATAAAAAAAATGGAGCTTTCCTACATATTGGTTTTATTTTCATATATCGAGCTAATCATATTGCCTTGACTTACATTTCTAATCATTTTCTTTGAGCACTAGAAAATATGGGTGAAAGATGAGCTCTTTTCAAGCACATATTTGGTAGTGTTTTGGATCACGTTGATCTTGGACTACCATATATTTATGAGGCTCTCATGTACTCTACGAGTGAGTACATATCATGCAGTTGGAGCTAGAGGCTACCCTAGCATGTAGAGGTGACTTGATGATTATTTCCAAAGTGATCTTCCATCAAATCCGATATTTCCATAAATGAGGTCTATGGTTTATCCTTGAATATTTGCCAAAGACACTTCCAATTTTCCATATCACCATTCTTGTGCCATATATGCCTAGGGCCTTTGTCAATTGATGCTAGTCTTGTGATATATGCTAGGACATATTGGCACTTTGGTATTTCCTTCTTGTAAATGGGATATGATGATGAGGGGTCAAATAGTGCTACTCTATAATGGTTCATGTACTTTTAATTTTTGTTTCATAACTTGGATGTACCATGGTGTGGTCTTAATTTTGTTAGATAAATTTGAAGCCTCATGAGTCAAGTGTAAACCTAGGAATTTGAGTGAGTGTAACATTCATTACACACTTTTACCAAACCATTTTTCATGCCATGTCATTTCACTAGTTATTTCATTCCTTTTCATCATTCCTCTTTTCACAATTGATTTATCATATGTCATGTTTTATGGTCTCTATACTATTCCCATGTATGCATGCCTAAATTTAATCAAAAGAGTTGAACTATGAGAAGGATGAAGCATCCAAATGAATAAATGTTATAAATGTGAGTAACACCCCCTTGCAAAATCCAAGTTCCCTATATCCCATGTTATCATAGCTAAATCTAATAAAGGGACTAAGCCAATGAAAGGACTTATAATAATAAAAAAAGGGATTCCAAAAAAGATGTGCAAGGAAAGGATAGCTTAAGAAAAACAATCCCTTCTAAGGCACACATGTGGAATAAATATCTAAAACCCCTTGCTCTTCTGTAATGTCCTCTTCTGCATAGGCATTGAGGACCAACCCGTTAACCTATGTGATTCCTATAGGTTCGAGCGAGTACTGATAGTCAAGGAATCAGCCGAAGACTGATGCCATATATAGAAGATCTAGGGCATCAATATTATATCACCATGGGGTCGAAGAGGGCCACTAGAGCCAAAGGCCACCTGCATGCACCCGATTAAGTCTCCATGCACATGCATGCAATTCAACTGCAAATTAGAAGATAAAGTGACCTAATTAGGTCAAAAGTTAGGGTTTTCGCAGTTGAGAGTTATAAAAGAAAGATAAAGTGAATGGAGAAGTCACTTATGTGATAATTGATTTGTGGAGTTGAATTGGAGAGCTCAGCGAGCTAAGTTGGGGTTGAGCACATGCTCAGGTAACTGGTGTATTTCGGCAATGAAATCTATCTGCCCTAGTTCATCATCAGGTTGGATCATCTAGGTTCAACACTAGTTCATCATCAAGTTACATTCATCAGTTATTCTGGGAGGTTGATTATTCATCCAGCCAGAGGGTTTCACCGTCACATCGTGTCACTGAGATTAGAGACAAAGCAATTCGTTCTCCTGCCTACATGGTTCAGAACTTCTGCATGTTGCTTCCATCATCATCAGAGGGGTATTATAACCCTAGTGCACATCATCTAGGCTTCCAGCAGCAGCTTATTTATTATTCTGGAGCTTATATAGTTTAAGAGGAGGGTGCATTCACCTGTGGAGGACGATTTGGTGTATCTCCTTATTCCTTCGGCAGAATCCTTACATGCTAGGACCAGTCTCTTCACCATCAGCTGATCTATATACTAGTATGTGCATGCATTGATTTCTCCTATTTTATAGCATCTCAGTATTTTTCTAGGGCACATATTTGCATGCAACTGCATGCATGCAAAGTTCGGGGTTTTCTTTCCTATTTGATTAAGGAGTAAGTCTATTAGCCATCTACAGTATACACCTAAACAGGAAAATATCAGTTTGGGATATTACAGTGGTATCAGAGCTATTTTCCTGGCCAGTTGTGGGCATGCAAAAATTATAAATGAATCCAGGAGACCCATACAACATTACTCACAGGAGACAGAGGTATAGAGACAAAGAAGAGGAGTTAGAGAACATAGATTTGGGGAACATAGAGTATCAGTTTGAAAAAGGCAAAGAAACAATGGCCGATGATGATAAAATAGCTTTTAATATTCTCATATCAACCATAAAAGAACTCACCACTGGGCAAAAAGAAATGATGAGCACCTTCAAGCAAATGACTGAGAAGAATGGTCCCACCCCACACAGTCCCTTATTTCCCAACAGTGATAGGGTATCCACCAACAGTAGTAGGGAGCACTTACATACCAACATGCAGAGGCATCCCCATATATACAAGCCTTTCCGATCTACCATGCCTCAATTCTTAGATAGTCCACCCGCAGTGCCTCTAGCACAAGCAGAACCAGAAGAACCCATGAGTGCCTATCTGAGAGAATATAGGGCTTTAGGAGAGGACTTCCATTCAATCATGACCTTCACTGACTTCTGCCACTTTAAAAGTAAGAACAAACCCAAAGCTTACAATAGGCCATTCACCGATAAATATGAGTTACAGCGCACCGTAGGGAAATTGACTATCCCTACCTTTGAGGGCACCTGGGGTGGCCCAGCTAGGAATTGGGTGCAAAAGTTGGATACATACTTCCAGCTCAACCCCATGATTGAGACAGATGCCATTAAATTGGCTACTTTGCATTTGGACGGAGAAGCACATGAGTGGTGGTACCACAGGTTAGTGACACTGGGTCACAACACCATCACCTCATACACAAATTTTACACAGAGGCTCATTAATTGGTTTGATCGAAAGGATCCAGAGGTACACTTTAGGGAGATGGAATAGCTCAAGCAGACAGGGAGTGCAGATGCTTTTATTTCTGAGTTTCATAGGATAGCAGACATGGTCACAGATATATTAGAGAGCAGGTTGATTATGTTGTTCACTGAGGCTCTCTCTGAACCCTTACGGGGATGGGTCAAGCTTTATAGGCCCACCACCCTAGCAGATGCCATCAGGCGGACTAGAGACTTGCAGGATGCAGTGCCCAAAAATAGGTTTCCTCCTAGGACCAATGTTCCTATTAAAGATAAATAAAGGAAACCATGGCCCAAGAAAGAATGGATGGACAATGATACCCGACAGGACCTTAGAAGAAAAAAGTTATGTTTCACTTTCCAGGAACCATGGATACCAGGTCACAGATGTTCAGGAAAAGGAAAGGCCTACTACATAGAGGCTTATTCCGACAGTGAGGAGGATGAGGATTACCAGGATCAGGAGCAGGGAGAGACAACATAGATAGTTGCTGAGGGATAGGCCTCAGGAGGTACCATTGCTACCATGACAGGGGTTCCTAGATTCCACAATCTTCGAATCAGAGGTACCGTACAGGGCCACAGAGTGGGAGTACTGATAGATGGTGGGGCATCCGACAACTTTATTGATGTTGCATGGGTTAAAAAGAGAGACATTCAGACTGAGAGCTTTGATGGGTTTTTGGTAGCAGCAGCAAGTCACACCATGGAGTGTAGTTAGAGGATTCCTAAATTAAAGGTAACGCTTGGGAATTATAGAGTGATAGAGACATTCTATGTGGTAGATGTACCTGACATGAATGTGGTACTAGGAGTTTAGTGGCTTTATTCCATAGGGAAGTATTCCACAAATTACCAGACCATGGAGATGGAGTTTACAGGAGCATAAGGATAGAAGGTGGTATTGAGAGGGATGAATACCTATCCTCCCACAGCAGTGACATCACAAAGGATGGAGGTAGTACTACCGCAGGGAGATATTGAGTGGGTTGTAGAGTGTAGGGTTACCTTCATGAAACCACCAGATGAGGCCACACAACATCTAGTAGATATAGAGGCCTTACTACAGAAGCACAAGGTAGTATTCTGAGACCTTCCAGCAGGTCGACCTCCAGATAGGGGATTTGAGCACATTATTGAGTTAGAGGAGGGTACCCAAGCAATTATCACCACTCCTTACAGACATCCCAAGAGTTATAAAGATGAGATCGAGAGTACAATCAAGGAACTACTCAAACTGGGATACATCAAACCTAGCTCCAGTCCCTTTGCATATTCAGTAGTGCTAGTGAAGAAAAAGGATGGAACCTTACGCATGTGCATTGATTACAAGGCACTCAATAAGAAGCCCATAAAGAAAAGGTATCTCATCCCTAGTATTGATGAGTTAATGGATGAACTATAGGGGGCAAAGTACTTTTCCAAAATTGATCTTCGCTCAAGGTTTCATCAGATTTGGGTCAGGGAACAGGATGTTCCAAAGACCGCTTTTTGTTGCCACTATGGACATTATGAGTTTCTAGTGATGCCATTTGGGCTCATTAATGCACCAGCTACTTTCCAATCATGCATGAACCATATCTTCAGGACACAGTTGCGTAAATATATTCTGGTATTCTTTGATGACATATTGATATACAGTCGGACTTGGGAAGAACATTTGAGACATCTTGATGAAGTACTTGGTATTCTACAAGAGCAGTCACTATATGCCAAAATGTCCAAGTGTGAGTTTGGCATGATAGGGGCCAACGGAGTCCAGGTGCACCTAGAGAAGATTCAGGCAATTTTGGAGTGGCCTACACCTAAAAATGTGACAGAACTGAGGGGCTTTTTGGGCCTTTGCACCTACTACAAGAGGTATGTCAGCAGATTCTCATAGATGACCGCACCCCTCACAGAGCTTACCAAGAAGGGAGAATTTAGTTGGTCGGAGGCAGCACAACAAACATTTGAGAAAATGAAGGAGGTAATGAGTTCATGCCCAGTATTAGCTTTACCAGACTTTTCTCAATCCTTTGTGTTAGAATGTGATGCTTCAGGAGAGGGAATTGGGGCAGTTTTGATGCAGAACAACCACCCCATTGCATTTGAGAGCGGGAAGCTCAAAGACTATGAGTGCCACTATTCGATATATGACAAAGAGATGTTAGCTATCCTCCATGTGCTAACCAAGTTCAGACAGTACTTAGTAGGTGCCAGGTTCAAGGTTAAGACAGATCACAACAGCCTGAAATACTTCCTAGAGCAGAAAGAGCTAAACGAGAGACACCATAAATGGGTAAGTAAAATTCAGGCTTATGACTTCGAGATTGAGTACGTAAAGGGGAAGAGCAATGTAGTGGTCGATGCACTTTATAGACGACCAGCTACTTTATCCCTTATGAGCATCTCATCAGATTGGAGGTCTCATCTTTTGGTTGAGTACTCCAAAGATAAGTTTTATTGCGAGCTATTGGATGGACAGATTTAGGATGATAGGTACAGGGTCATTGATGATATCATATACTACAAAAACAGAATCTTCTTGGTTCCAGAGTCTCCCCTCAAGAAGAAAATATTACAGGCATTGCACAATTCACCATTAGGAGGGCATCAGGGGTTTCTCAAGACCTACAAACAATTTAGAGAAAGGTTCTCATGGAAGGGCCTCAAGAAAGATGTGATACAACATGTGAGGGAGTGCAACTTGTGCCAACAAAACAAAATAGAGCACATCCACCCCCCTAGTTTACTACATCCCTTACCTATTCCTGAGCAGAAATGGGAGAGCATTTCTATGGAATTCATTACCGGGCTGCCCAAGGTCCAAGGCAGAGACTGCTTGTACATAGTAGTGGACAGATTTACTAAGTTTTCTCACTTCTTTGCCATATCATCAGATTATTCAGCAGCACAGGTAGCATAACTATTTTTTAGAGAGGTATTTAGACTCCATGGGTTACCCAAGACCACTGTCAGTGATAGGGACAGCAAATTCACAGGAGCCTTTTGGCAAGAGTTTTTCCAGTTAGTGGGGACCGAGTTATCCATGAGCACAAGTTATCATCCGCAGAGTGACGGGAAGACAGAGATTGTTAATTAATGGATTGAGGGATACTTGAGAAATTATGTATCAGGTCAGCAGAGGACATGGATCAAATGGTTACACTTGGGTGAACATTGTTACAACAGCACCTACCATATGACCATTAGGATGACCCCTTTCTGAGCCCTGTATGGGTATGATGCTTCCACTTTTGCAGACTGGATATTTGGCGATACCAGGGTCCCCAAGGCCAAGGAGTGGATTCAGGAGGGTCAAAATATCCTCAAGATACTCAGGGAGAACATAGAGGCTGCTTAGAATCAACATAAGATATATGCAGACAGGCACAGAGTTGAGCGCAGTTTTGAGGTGGGAGACTTTGTTTATTTATGCCTCCAGCCTTACCGACAATCATCACTGAAAAAGAAAGGAGTAGAAAAACTCCAACCTCGTTTCTATGGTCCATACAAGATAATTTGGAAGGTCGGAGAGGTAGCATATGAGCTAGAACTACCCCCAGAGAGCAAGATTCACAACGTATTTCATGTCTCCAATCTCAAGAAGGTGGTTGGTCAACATATTGTTACATCTTCCGAGATGCCTCCCCTTGATGACGAGGGGCAATTGGTTCTGATTCTGGAGTGCATCCTAGAGGTGTGAGAGCGAAAATTGAGGAATAGAATCATCAAAGATTACCTGGTTCAGTGGAAAGATCTTCCTATAGAGGAGGCTACTTGGGAGGCAGAATAGGTATTACAGCACCCAGCTTTATAGTTGCTTGAGGACAAGCAAATTCAAGTGGGGAGGACTGTAATGTCCTCTTCTGCTTAGGCATTGAGGACCAACCCACTAACCTATGTGATTCCTATAGGTTCAAGCGAGTACTGACAGTTAAGGAATCAGCCGAAGAATGATGCCATATATAGAAGATTTAGGGCATCAATATTATATCACCATTGGGTCGAAGAGGGGCACTAGAGCCAAAGGCCACCTGCATGCATGACCTCTGGGCATTATTTAATGATGCATGCACCCAATTAAGTCTCCATGCGCATGCATGCAAGTCAACTACAAATTAGAAGATAAAGTGACCTAATTAGGTCAAAAGTTAGGGTTTTCACAGTTGAGAGTTATAAAAGAAAGATAAAGTGAATGGAGAAGTCACTTATGTGATAATTGATTTGTGGAGTCGAATTGGAGAGCTCGGTGAGCTAAGTTGGGGTTGAGCGCATGCTCAGCTAACTGGTGTATTTCGGCAGTGAAATCTATCTGCCCTAGTTCATCATCAGGTTGGATCATCCAGGTTCAACACTAGTTCATCATCAGGTTACATTCAACAGTTATTTCGGGAGGTTGATTATTCATCCAACCAGAGGGTTTCACCGTCACACCGTGTCACCGTGATTATAGACAAAGCAATTCGTTTTCCTACCTACAGGGTTTAGAACTTCCGCATGCTGCTTCCATCATCATCAGAGGGGTATTATAACCCTAGTGCACATCATCCGGGCTTCTAGCAACAGCTTATTTATTATTCTGGAGCTTATATAGTTTGAGAGGAGGGCGCATTCACCTGTGGAGGATGATTTGGTGTATCTCCTTATTCCTCCGGTAGAATCCTTGCATGCTGGGACTAGTCTCTTCACCATCAACTGATCTATATACTGGTATGTACATGCATTGATTTCTCCTATTTTATAGCATCTCAGTATTTTTCTAGGGCACATATTTGCATGCAACTGCATGCATGCAAAGTTCAAGGTTTGCTTTCCTATTTGATTAAGGAGTAAGTCTATTAGCCATCTATAGTATACACATAAACAGGAAAATATTAGTTTGGGATATTACATCTTGAGAGCTATGAATAGAACTAACTCATATACACATGTCTATGGAAATCAATCCACTAACACCTTCTTCACAACATCATATTCATTAATTTACCCTCACCTCACATAGAAACTTAGGAATTTCATCTTATCTTAGGGGTCTAACATGTAATAAGGGTCTCGTAATGGTCACACCGTAGTGAATCTAAAATATTGGGATACATGTAGAGGATATGGGGCCTCCATAGCTTGTCCAAGGCAGGGTTCATCAAACTCCTTTGTGGCCTCCAATATTTAACCAAGTGTCTTAAAGGAACATCAAGTTATTTTAAAATTGCACTTTCTAACCTTTTCATTTATTACTTATGTATTTGATGGTTTTCTCCTAGGTGTAAATCGTTGGGGTTATTGCCTACACACATGAGCATGGTCTAACACTTGGATGGGCATAATTCAATGAGGACTTGGCCACTTATGGAAAGCACCCTCTTCTTATACATATTTGGAGGCATTTTTTGAGCCATGTGGCACTTCTCTATGGGTCGTCCTACTCAGTCCTGCACATGTGCCATATTTATTGAATATTGGCTTGGTTGTTATAGAGGTTTAACACCCTTTGGACTAGAAAAGACACTTAGCATGGTTATGCTATGGAGTTGCATTCCCTCTTTTAAGGATTTTTTGGTATATTTTGGAACATATGGAGGTGACGTCCCACATTAGAGGAGCCTTTACTCACACATGTGTCCATTTTTAGAGGATAAATCACTTTATTTGAGGAATATAGTTAGATATCGATCCATGATTGATGATTTGGCACACTTGTACTTTATTTTCCTTGAGGTTGTTGCACTTGGGAGACTTTGGAGGGTAAAAACCGTAGGATTTTGGACCCTTTTTCATGCTTTGATTGGATTTTCTAGAGCTCTCCTCTGTTTTGGGAGTACCACTCATATTTTTTCTCATGTTAGTGGTATGCCCTTGTTATGAACCAAATCCTTAAAAGTATCATAAGAGAGAAGAGTACACACCATGTACATAAATTTAAACATGAAGCACAACTCCAATATAGATAATAAATATAAGTTATACAATAAATCCTTCTCCAATTACCCTAAGACATCCCATAATGATTTCACATGTCCATCAACAATGTCCACATTACCTTTATGTATACATATCCACTCATTGCATGTGAGGCCCCATCATTAGGCTGACCCTATTAGATATGCATTTTGCCCCATTATGCCATCCTTGGGTCATATTATATACATTTAACCCCATATATGACCCCCCCCCCCACCCCTCGGGGGTCATATCATCATACCCTCCTTCAAAAATAATTGTTGTCAAATATTTCCAATAAATGGTTTTACATGTGATGAAACCATGAGATTTCCTTATATTATTGCTTCCTTGTTTCCATTGATGAGTTTCCATCCATCCAAATTCTATTTCTTTTGGTCTCAATCCTTGATAGTTGGTTTTTGCATAGTTTTGATTTGATGTGTTGTGATTGTGAGTTTTCTAATTTGTTGTAGTTTATTGTCTTTGATAATATATTGTTGAATAATAGTTATGCGATGCCTTGTTCCATGAATATTGCTAATTATTCCATATTCTTTATTGATAGTGTCGTTGTATATGTTCTTGACTTTCTCTGTAATGATGATGTCGATATGGTTTCACACTTAATCGTTTCTCTTCCCTCTTCACACCCATGTCATCAGTCTTCTTCACAGAGATAAATGGTGTCATGTATCCTTTGTACTTCGTCTTTGATCACTCTCACCTTTGAGATAATGCCCTCATATTTGACATTTACATCTTCAAGTTGGAGTTGAACTTCTTTAAGAATAATTCGGTGTCCTACAATATTATTTTCCTTCTTCTTTTGAAGATGCAATGTGATGCCATTCATCCATGTATGATGTCCTTATTCAATTATGGATTCATTTCTTCTTTTATGTCATATGTCTTTAGAGCGTCTTCAACTTTCCTGCAATAATTTCCTATTCAAGTCTTATGGCAGTCTCTTCATCCAAGATTATTGTTTTTTCTTGATTTTAGCCATGCGTCTTTTCTTCTTTCAATATTTTGACCAAATCCAATATATTTTTATTATGTTTTCTTAGCCTGCACATTTCTTCATCTTTCTTTTTCGATTCTTTCTTTGACTGGTCATTTTCCCATTTTTTTCTTTTTTCAATTTATGAACCCCTTTACTAAGTGATTCGTAAAGGGCATGTATCTTAGACAAATACTCGCCTTTCTTCTTAAGTTCCTCTTTTGCTTCTTAAGTCCTTGATCCATATTTTTTAGAAGAGTTCTTCAAATTCTTCCCACTTAGTGTATGCTTGAGTATTTATATCAAGACTTGTAAACCATCCATATGCTTCATCATCAAAATTATGAAAATAAGTTTTTTCTAAATTTCCCTTCACAATATTTAACCATTCCTTAAGATCAATTCCATCTTTATGTTTATTTCCACTAAACCTAGGTATTACCAATTTTGCCATTTATCATAACTGAGGTCCAAACAAAATCCTCAACTTCCAACCTTAATATTTTGAAATTAATATCTAAATTTGATATTATTATTTTTAAAACATATTTTCATGTGTTTCCTCTTTTCAATTTATTTTGAATCACACAAATTAGACTTTCCGGTCAAAAGTTATGTAATTTCCAAAATAACATACCTTTTAAAACCCAAATTTGGAGATTGTCTTTCTAATCGACCTCCCAACTAGGGTAACTCTGTATTTTTGGCCCATTTGAGTCTAATTTTTTTCATTAAGTAGTTTGACATGTATTCTCTACATTTCCACAGGTATTGCCTAATTCTAATGTGCCAAGGAAATGTTATGGTAACTTTCCCAAAAACTTGTTATTTTTTTCCTATTCGAGAGATTAGTAGTGTACATCATTCCACTTATCCAATTTTCTATATATGATTCTGAATTTGACACCACAAACAGTATGGTTTGTCTTATTTTTTATGATATATGCCTCACTCAATTTGGACCTTTCAAGCTTCAGATATAATAATTTTACCCATCACACTTGTTTAAGACTTATTTTTGGACTAGTCATAAACCCTATCATCCACTAGGTATCACTTTGAACCTGTAAGAAATCAAGTCCTGAACTTTGTACCAACAATAGTATTGTCCATATTCTTTCTAATGCAATAAGTTTCACTCAATTTATATATTTCAGTATTTAGATATAATAGTTTAACCAAAACACTTGTTTGAGACTAGTTTTTGGACTAATCAGAAACCCCAACTTTCATAAGGTATAACTCTGAACTTGTAATGATTCAAGACCTGAAAATCATGCAAGATTAAATTTATATAATATGACCTCCTTTATGATGGATGAATTGGTGGTGTGTTTTCAGCTCATGATAGTATGCCCTAGGATTACATTATTGAAGAATATTATGCTCACTCTAGTATCAAAGAAACCAATTAGGTGATTCCATTGCATATCCTTGGGTGAATTCTATCCTTCTTTAGATTTGACAAGGTTTTGAACTCAAACCCTAATTATTCTTGGATGCTAGCTTGCTCCCGTTTACTAAGTTTGATTGACCCCATATCCCAACTTCAAACCCTAGGCACTAGTCCATCTGTTTCTATACAACCAAAATTAAAAAAATAAAAAATAAAATAAATTATTTTTCCGTTGTTTGTGTTCTATAATTAATTCATCTTATGCATATAAAAATTCCCGTAAAACCCTAAAAAATGACATCTTTAGGAACCCTTTAGGGATGCATTTATTTCCCCACCAAGGCTGAAATGTTTAGGAATATGTATGCATTCTTAGATCTCATTTTTAGGGAAATTTTATGACACTTTTCTTGTTGGTTTCACATAGAAATATAAGATGGATTAAATTATAGGATTGCTTAATAAATTTATCCCTAATTGTGTCCATTTTGCATATTGATTGTTGGGTTAAATTTCTAAGTTGTTTATAGTGTTTGTTGGGCTTAAATGCATGATTAATTCACTATTATAACAATTCATTAAATGGATTCAGATATGGTTTAGTTACAAGTGGTTTAGAGTATTGAAATTTCATTTTCCACTTGTCTAATTAGTTGTTTGTAATAGATCTTGATTCTATCTTCACTATCAACCTAATTGGCATTGTAAAATATATCATGATGATGGTAAAACAAGTAACTATTTGATACTTAACATATTCAAAATTTAAATTATGGTTTCTTTTCCTTTCTAGCTTAGTTTGCATGCTCTTTTGTACAAATATGAAGGTTGGAATGTATTGGTGATCATTATATCTCTTTGTTGGTTTAAGCCTACATTTTATACATCAATCTCTTTTTCGTAATAAATCAAGAAGTTGGGGTAGAACTCTATATCCAAGGATTTACTATTGAAACCTTAAATAAACTTCAAATAATCCTTAAAAATCCACATTTAAAATGAATCCAACTTAGTTCATAATTAATTGGCCTTTTAAATCAACTATTGAAACTTAGTTTCCTTAGGGAATCCCTCCTAATGCTAGGTCCCTCTTCCTATGCACTAAAGTGAAGAGAAGTTTTTGTCGAGGTGACAATGCAAATCTTCTAGTAGTTCCCCTCAACTATACCCTTGTGAGACCTTGCACATTAGGGGTGCTAGTTCAATGTGGTAACATTGTGGCGTCATTTCTAGGGATACAATTGTTTCCTCGTACATATAATTCAACAACTTGAGATAATATCAATAATAGATCTTAGATATGCCATTTGGGAACTTCACAAAGGAGCAAAGCCCTTGTTCCTTACATATTTTTCAAGACTTGTTGCTTGCAAGGTGAAGCAAGCAACATTGTGAAGGTAATTGAAGATTCACCTTGGCAACTCCACCCTTTAGCAAAGTTGTGATTGATTTCATTTTAATACTTATTGAATAAATATGGAAAAACATCCATGGGATAAATCAAATTTTCCATGTATTTTGGGGCTCCACATGAGTTTCCTTAGCAAATATAGAAGTAACATGCTCTAAGGTTTCATGGAAACCCTCTCGAAGCTTCAAGCTTTTTGGCATATTTATATAGTTTGTTGCATATTTTGACATGATACATGAAGATGCCATAACGAGGATGTTGGCATCTTCATAGAAAGGAAAATAAATATGGGATTGGTACTGGAGTTTCAACGCAAAATCAATATGTTATTTTCCATATTTCATCAAGTTTTTTCAACAGAATTGGACGAAAGCGTCGATGATGTGTTAGCGGAAAATAGAGGTTGGAACCACTGAAACGTCGACGAAAAAGACAAGATGCTAGTTGGTTGAACCTCCGACAGCGACAACAGAGGAAAAATTTACTGCTAGATCACCACCATCAGAGAGATTTAGTGAAGGGAACCGCCGATATATCGACAAAATTTAGCTGATGGACTGACCGATGCAGCAGGAAGAAGGTAAAGAGAAAATTTCAAAATTTAGCTAAGTGTTGAACCCATCGGCGATCGACGGAAGTTAGTTGATCAAACCTCCGATCGAAAAAATTTAAAGGTAGTGAACCCGCCATTGCGGATGTCTATGGGACTAACTGTCCGATGCCACAGCTGGATGTTGTTCCGACCGCCGATGCCGCAGTGGTTAGTGCTTCCGACCGTCGATCGGAAAAATATTAGAGGATCAGACCGTCAATCGAAAAAATTTAAAGGTCATGACCCTGCCATTGCCGATGTCTATGGGACTAACCATCCGATGCCACAGCTGGATGTTGCTCCGACCGTCGATGCCGTAGCTACTAGTCGCACCGACCACCGACAAGGTTATGGCCACGGAAACTCGAGAAAGTTCGTTGGGCATCGTTGCGGGTACCTATAGAACTAGCCGCTCGATGTATTGTGGATTCGCTTGTCGACGCCGTGAAAACGTTTTTAAAGCACCGACGCCCAAGTATCTAGAGTTCTGACGGACGATACAGCAGAACCCATAGTGGGATCGTTGCCCGCCGTTGCGGCCACTGAAGAGACTATCCATCCGATGGACAACGCATCCGATTGTCGATAGCAGACCATCTAGAAAATTATAGTTGTTGGAGTCGTCGATGAGCAACAGAGGAAATTAGTTGTACTGACCGTCGATGCAGCACATAGAGTTGGTTTCCTCACCGATGCAGTAAGGCTTAATGATCCTAATCGCTGATAAAGTTCAGAGTATAAGATAACTACGGACCCGATACAGCGGAGGAAAATAGACGAACAGACCGCCGATGAGCTGCAGAGAAAATTAGTGGTTCTAGCCGCCGAAACATTGGAATGTTAGTTGGGATGAAACCCGATCCTGTACAAGGAAATTTGTGTTTTTCAAAGTGGATTTCTCAGCAAATTCTAGCTATCTTTCGGTGGATTTTTCAGCAGACTGTCTGCAGATTACAGGGCTGAACAAGAAAAGAATTTTTGTGTGTTTAAGCAAAACTGTTATTTATAATTTTTCTCCAGGAGAAGGTAAGTAGTTCTGATTTATATCAATATGTATGCATCTAACAGTTTTTTCTCTCTAACACGTTTGTAGAATCATAGTTACCTTCAAAAGCAGTATTTCAGAAATTACAGTTTGATAAGCAAGTGGTGGTTCAGTTATGAGAACCCATGATGGATATGATGCTCAGGATTCTTACGAGCATGCGGGAGATGCCATGGGATAAAATATCCGTAATGGAAATGATGACATCGAGTCTAATGGAAGGATATTCCAAGGGACACCGTTAGATGTTGCAGCCACTATGAGAAGCTTGATTAAAGCCCAAGAAGAGCAGCATCAGTTGAATGCTGCCATGTTGCAGAGCTTGACAGACTTGCAAAGAAAGATAGACTCTGGATGAAGTAAAGCAAGACCATAAGGTAGTAAGAGAAGAGCTAGGAGAAGGAGGACTTCTAGTGGATCATCTGACTCTGGAGAATCCAACAGGGATACAAGTTCATCCTCTCGTAAAAGAAAAAGAAAGAGACACCATAGGGATCACTCTCGAGATGAATTTAAGAAGGCTAAACCTCCTACATTTGATGGTGAGGTAAAGACTAGACAAGAGGCTGAAGCTTGGCTTCTTGGGATAAAGAAGTACTTTCAAGTGAATGATTATTTGGGAAACATGAAGGCAAGAGTTTCCATATTCAATCTGAATGGAAAAGCATCCATTTGGTGGGAACACTTCAAGCAAGTAAAGAGGATCAATGAAAGGAGACTGAAGTGGAAACAGTTCAAGAAGTACTTCAAGCAGAAATACCTCTCTGACAGGTATTATGATGATAAGATTAGGGAGTTCCATGAGCTGAGATTGGGACAGTAGACCATGGATGAATATGCAAATAAGTTCTTGGAATTATTGAGGTATGTCTGGTACATCAGAGATGAAAAGGTGAAGGTCCAGCAGTTTCTGAGTGGATTGCCTCAGTCTTACATAGATAGAATTGAATTTTATGAACCTAGAACTCTTGAAGAAGCAATAAGGAAGGTTAATTATTGCTATGAGCAAAGCAAAGGTAAACCTAATTACCATAAGGCATGGAAGGACAAGAAGAATGAGAAGTTTGACCAAAGAAAGAAAGGTTTCAAACCTTCTAGATTCAGGAATCAGCAGAAGCAGCCATCCCAAGCTGCGAGTAATCTAGTTGGAGTGACAGGTGGAAAGCCTAAAGATCCATAACAGAATAAAGGTCCACTCAAATGTTGGAAATGTGAAGGACCCCACTTGCATAGATATTGTCCACTCGAGAGTGAAAGTGCAAGACCAGCTTATAACATTCAAGAAGCAGAAACAGTGGGACAAGTAGCAAGGGCAGTCCCTAGGATTTATGCAGCACTGGAGGACCGCCAAGCAGATCACCAGTCAACTGTGGTTGAAGTTGCAGGTAATATTGTTGAACAAACTATTTCTATTTTGATTGACCCTGGTTCTACACACAGTTACATCACTCCTAGAGTAGTGGAGATTTGTGCTTTTAAGAAGCTAAAGCATAGAAAATCTTGGTTAGTTCAGCTAGGCACTGGGACTAAGAGAAAGGTCAATGAAGTAGTAGAGAAATGTCCATTGGTCATGAATGGTTTGATCACTTGTGTAGATCTAAATGTTCTGTCGCTTGGTTCCTATGATGTTCTCATTGGAATGGATTGGTTAGAAGCTCACAGAGTGAAGCTTGACTGTTACAACAAGACTTTTGAGTGCACGGATGAAGAAGGAGACCCAGTGGTTGTGAAAGGTATTCCAAAGGTAATTTCAGTAAGGAAGGTTTCAGCAATGCAGTTGAAGAAGTTCTGTAGGAAAGGTTGCCAATTGTATGCAGCTCATATTCTAGAACCAACAGGAGATGAAACTCCTAGGTTGGAGGACTATCAGGTGTTACAGGAATTCAAGGATGTGTTTCCTGATGAGATCCCAAGACTTCCTCCAAAGAGGGACATTGATTTCACAATTGAACTTCTATCAGGAGTGGCACCAGTGTCCAAGACACCCTACAATATGAGTACACCGGAGATGCTAGAATTGAAGATGCAACTACAAGAGTTGTTGGAAAAGAAGTATATCCGACCGAGTGTGTCTCCTTGGGGAGCACCAGTTCTGTTTGTAAAGAAGAAAGATGGTACACTCAGGTTATGTATTGATTACAGAAAATTGAACAAGGTTACTGTGAAGAATAAATATCCTTTGCCTAAGATTGATGACCTCTTTGATCAAATGAGAGGAGCAAAGGTATTTTCCAAGATTGACTTGAGGTCTGGTTACCATCAGGTGAGAATCAAGGATGAAGACATTCATAAGATAGCCTTCAGAACAAGGTATGGACATTATGAGTTGGTAGTGGTACTATTTGGCCTCACAAATGCACCAGCTACATTTATGTGCCTTATGAATAGTGTCTTCAACATATATTTGGACAAGTTTGTTCTTGTTTTCCTTGATGACATTCTTGTTTATTCTAAGAATGAGAAAGAGCATGAAGAGCATTTGAGATTGACATTGCAATTGCTCAGGGAGCATCAGCTGTATGAAAAACTGAGCAAGTGTGACTTCTATAGAGATAGAATTCAGTATTTGGGTCACATTATCTTACAGGAGGGTATATCTGTTGACCCTGAAAATATTGAAGCCATTATGAATTGGCCTAATCCAAGAAATGTGACAGATGTAAGATCTTTTATGGGACGTGCGGGATACTACAGAAGATTCATTGAAGGATTCTCCAAAGTTGCACATGCCATCACTTCTTTGCAAAAGAAGGGGATAAAGTTCGAATGGACATCGAGGTGTGAAGAAAGCTTCCAGCAGTTGAAAAAACTTCTCACCAGTGCACTAGTGTTGAAAGTTGTGAATCTGGAGAAATATTTTGTGGTATGTATCGATGCATGCAGACAAGGGCTTGGAGGAGTCCTTATGCAGGACAACCACGTGATATGTTACGAGTCGGGAAAGCTGAAGGAGCTTGAGAAGAACTATGTCACTCATGATCTAGAACTTGCAGCCATAAAACATGCTCTCAAGATGTGGAGGCATTACTTGATGGGTAGAAGATTTGAACTGAGGACGGATCATTGTGGTCTGAAGTATCTATTTGATCAGCCTACTCTGAATGCTAGGCAAGCGAGATCGCTGGAGTTTTTATGTGAGTTTGATTTTGAAATCAAGCACATAAAGGGAAAAGAGAATAAGGTAGCTGATGCGCTCAGCAGGAAGATGCAAGAAATGCATGTGGCATCTCTTAGTATTTACCAATCAGATTTGAGGCAGCAGATTGTTAATCATACCGCTGGAGATGAATTGTATGAGTAGGTAAAAGACAAATTGCAGCAGCAAAGTCTTGAGAAGAGATATGAGGGATATAAATTGGAAGAAGATGGACTTCTTACTTATAAAGGCAAACTTTATATTCTGAATGTAGCGGATTTGAGCAGAGTTGTTATGGATCAAATCCATTAAGCTCTGTATTCTGGTCACCCAGGATATCAGAAGATGATTTCTACCGCTAGAAAGCAGTACTTTTGGCTAGGAATGAAAAAGGACATGGATGAATACATTTCAAGGTGCATGAAATGTCAACAGGTAAAGGTTGAGCATCAACACCCTATAGGTTTGTTACAGCCCTTGCCAGTTCCGGAATGGAAATGGGAAGTTATTACCATGGATTTTATTACAGGATTGCCGATGACTTGGAGATAGCATGATTCCATCATGTTTGTGGTAGACAAGTTGAAAAAGGCAGCACATTTTATACCAGTGAAGTCTACGCATAAGACTGACGACATTGCAAAGAACTTCATGAAGGAGATTTTCAAATTGCATGGATTTCCAAAGGCAATAGTTTCTGACAGAGATGTCAAGTTCACTTCCAATTTTTGGAAAGGGTTGTTTGCAAATTTGGGTACAAAGTTAAACTTCAGCATTGCATACCATCCTCAGACAGATGGGCAGACAGAAAGAGTTAATCGGGTGCTTGAAGATATGCTTCGCATGTATGTGATGGACAAACCAACCAAGTGGGAAGATTACTTACACTTGATAGAGTTTGCTTATAACAATGGACCGCAGGCATCCTTGGGGATGAGTCCGTATGAAGCCTTATATGGAAGAAGGTGTAGGACACCAGTGACTTGGGATAATCCAGTGAACATGGTTGTGCTTGGACCAAAATTGCTCAAGGAAATGGAGCAAGAGGTTGTCAAGATCAGGCATAATCTGAAAGCAGCACAGGACAAACAGAAAAGCTATGCAGATAAGCATAGGGTGAACAGGGAGTTTAGTGTTGGGGATCATGTTTACCTTAGAGTGAGGGCCAAGAAGAGTTCCTTGAAACTTGGAAGTTGTGCCAAGCTGTCACCAAGATATTGTGGGTTGTTTGAAGTGCTTGAAAGAATAGGGCCAATTGCATATAGACTTGCATTGCCTGCTAGTACTTGAGCTCATAATGTTTTTCATGTTTCTTTGCTTAAGAGATATATGCATGATCCTAACCATGTGATAAATTGGGATGTGATTCAGGTGGAACCCAAGGGAGAGTTCCAAACCGAGCCAATGTGCATCCTCGATAGGAAGGTCACAATGCTCCGGAACCGAGCCATAGGGCAGTTAAAGGTGGAATGGGAGCACTACAGACCTGAAGAGGCTACATGGGAGCTGGAGGATGCCATGCGATTGGCACATCCATTTTTGTTCAATTCTGCGGAACACTGAGGTGATACCAGTGTAGCATTTTGTTCAATTTTGTAAAGCATTGAGGACAGTGCTATTGAAGGGGGAGGGGAATGTAACACCTCGGTTTTGACCCCGATGCATTAAATATACATGATACATATATATTGTAAATAATCATGGTGCGAAGCTAAAGGCAAAGGCCCCACCATCGATTTGGTTATGTTATGTTTCGTTGATTGGAATTATCACTGATAGTATATCGGGATATACATCACATATTAAGTTGTGGCATCATGCAACTATGCATCTTAATTAAAAGAACCCCAACCAGCTATGTCAATGCAACTAAATTGAAAAGGGCATGATTTCTTAAGCATAAGGGGGGGGGGATTGTTAAACCTGGAACCCATGGGGAAAAGCCATGTGTCAGCCACTTAAGCTCCTATGCTAGTTGAGGGCAGTAACTGTTTGGTAGTAGTGGGTGGCAGGTTGCCCCCACGCACTCTCCACCAGCTGGTTCAGTCACACGCACGGGCTGGGAATGGTTTTCTCACACGTTGTTTGGGATACCAATCATTCAGTCCACTCTCTCTGATGGTTGGCTGTTCATTTTCCTCACGCAGAGTGGAGATAAAAGGACTCACGATTCCATGTGTGGTGGTTCGCTCTCTTTTCTCTCACCAATTGATGGTCTGAGTAGGCGGTTTCCCTTCCATTCACACAAAGAATGGATTTTCCTTTTGTATTGTCGGACTGTGTATTGTCCTTCCCTTCCTTTGTGGATCGTGTGTTGTGATTTTCCTCACTAATAGCTAGCTGCAGTCTCATCCATGTCTTGTTGACTGTGTTTCCCTTTACAAAGTGGTATCTGCTGTAGGTTGCTGGGGAGTCATTTTTGGCCACGATAGGGCCAAGAACGACTCAGGGATTGTCTTCCCCTGTCCAAGCTGTGAAGTGCTTGATTTGTTGCATGTATGCAGAGGTTGGTCTTTGGATAGCATTGGAGTGGTGATGAGGGCCTGATTTGCTTGACAAACCTGGTGTGTTTGGGAACCACACAGACAGAGCTAGAGGGATGGCTTTCTTCTCCACAACCCCTGAATAGCACTGGAACGGAGGTGAGGTCCTGAGGGACTATGTAGCAGAGAAAGGATTGATTTCCTTGTGTTGGGTGTGTGTGGATGTCCTAGAAGTCAGGCTAGTTCTGGTGTAGGTGTCCTTAGCTCTTCAATGAGCTCACCAACTTAGCATTTAGCCTTTCCCAGCTTCTGGATGGCCTGATAAACCCAACTGTGTTAGATTAGCTGATCTATTGTTTGCCTGAGAAACCCAACTGTGTTGGCTTGGCTATTTTGTTATCCCTAGCTATGTGTAATCCTGCTAGTTCCTTATTCCTTTGGGAATCATGCTCGACTCAGGGGTGGCAACATTGCTGAGAGATTAAGGAGCATGCTGGTCTATGGTCGGGTGGAACGTTGCAGCGACGTAGCTGGTTGCAAGACAGTTCTCCTAAGATAAGTATTCTTGACTAATTTGTTTTG
This sequence comes from Pseudotsuga menziesii, assembly GCA_001517045.1. NCBI lineage: Eukaryota > Viridiplantae > Streptophyta > Pinopsida > Pinales > Pinaceae > Pseudotsuga > Pseudotsuga menziesii. The sequence goes on along the minus strand of LPNX010760385.1, from coordinate 352,445 downwards.
CAATCATATTTACTGTTAATGAATTATGATGATGGGCATGTTTAATGTTGAATTGTATGTTTTGCTTCCGCTGTGTATATGAACGATTATGCATCTTAGTATGTAATATGTTCAGGAATTTTGTTTCAGCATTATATGTATGTATGTTCATGTCCATGGGGCTAGTTGCTCGGATGTTTGATGTATGGTAGCGTCCTCTTCGTCGGTCGGAGGGTTGGGGACGTTACAGAGGATGTTGGCATCTTCATGGAAAGGAAAATAAATATGGGATTGGTATTGGAGTTTCAACGCAAAATCAATATGTTATTTTCCATATTTCATCAAGTTTTTTCAACAGAATTGGTGTGAAAGGGATTTCTATTTGGTCATGAGGCTCATATCTTGGTTGATATTCATTGTAAGATGAAAATACAATGTGGTGTTTTGAATCTTCCGTATAGAAATGATTTCTCCATTTTTTTATAAATGGAAGGATAAAGAATAAATAGCATGGAAATTGGAAAAGTATATCAAAGAAACTATGATATTTATGTGTTTCATGAAGTTTTCTCATTTCATGCCCCTATTGTGTTTGAGCAGGAAGAGGACAAGGTTGACAAAATTGTTGAGGATGATGTTTTAGTTTCCCATGAGGAATGTGTTCTAGACTTGAAGTGGTAAACCATATAAGACATTGAAGATCTTGTTGATCTTGTCAAGAAGAGAAAAATAATAAAGACCTTTCTTATATCTCCATTGAAGACCAAGCACAACAAGCAAGTGAGAATCAATAATTTCCTCAAGTGCAAGAATCACATTGAGTCTCCTTTGAAGATAAAGAAGAAGAACCTGTGCATGTTGTAGAAGCACCTTGTGACACCATCCTCCTTGATAAAGAAATTCTAGAAGGAATCAAAGAATATCAATAATATGATCATGTGCAAGAGGAGGTCCTTGAAGATACTGGTGTTGAAAACCTAGTTGGTGAGTAGATTTGTTCCAATCATCTTGAAGATGAAGGTTTGGTGAGTTTTTCTTCTCAAAATTTTGGAACATCATGTGATATTTTTGAGAAAATGAATGATGATGTCAAACCCTTATATGATCATATGGTTGAGGATATTTTTGATGTTATCGATGATCATTTCCTTAAAGTAAAGGATTTTTGTAATGAGGATTCTTTGAGTTATCTACGGATCCCATTTATGATAGTTCTAGTGTTGAAGTTAATTAAGATTTATATCCATATGAACATGCTAGCATTGCATATTTGGAGCAACATGAGGGGGGTTTTGATGAAGATATGGGGGCAGCCTTGTGTGCCCTATTCAACTAGGACAATTTTGGGTCATATTCTCCAGCCATCTTCTTTAGTGATAAATGATGGTTTTGGACGACAAGGCGATTTCCTATTTTCATGTTTTGAGAAGCATTGTTTTCCCTCTTCAAGGCAAGTTTTAAGTATCCAAGTTTGTCCTTTTCTAAGGAAAATATGGCACATCATTCCCAGCTAATGGGCATGATTTGTAGATATGGGTGCACTAATTTTAATGATGATATGGGACAATAATAGGGTACTATTTATGCAAGCCTGACAGTCATTTCCAACCATCTTCTTTTTCTCAAGTTTTTCAATAGTAATTTTCCCACCCTCCCTCCACATCTAACGTTATAAATTTTTCATGGATTTATTTGAAGCAAAAGAACCACTTTTATTCATCTTAATGTATGGTTGAATTTAGTATGGTGTTGGAGAAGCTTAATCTCTTTCTTCTTGATGGTGTTCATGATGATTTTTTAGAGTTTGATGGGAAACCCTATGATGGAGACATTATACAAGGCCTATCAAATCTTGGATAAAGAGAGCTTGTGGAAAGACTTACCAAGATTGAAAGGAAATTTGAGGATGATTTTTTGTTAGATGCTTCTGATCATATATTAATGAGCAACCCTATTGCTATGGACATTATAGGATGTACTCATTTTATGATTGACGTTATCTTGTCTTGGTCCATATGTAGTGTCCTCCATCATTTATTGCATTAGTTATAGGGGGAATGATGGGTTATAGCTAAGGCATGAGACATACTTGTGATGGCCACATGAGTAGGTCCTTTCCCTCCACAACAATATTATACTATGTAGGATATATCAATAATATTACAAAAGTGAGGGATTCATAAGAATAAAGTTATATAACTTGACAAGATTAAGTGAGGGATTCATGAGTAGGTCCTTTCTCTCTCTCTCTCTCAACAGTCCCAGCACAAATCCATGTTGATTTCCTCCCATGGTACAGTCAGTACGGGAAAAGGTGTACACAGTCTCGTGTTTTGACTCCCTCCTTTGGAAAGCTAGCATACTCGGCACTGTCAGACCTATTTCTTCATGTCCATCACCATCCTCGACCAATAATACTTCTTTGCGTCCAATGCCTTGGTCTTGTCCACACCAAAGCGACCTCCTAATCCTCCATTGTGCAGCTCCTTGATTAGATTCTCCCGCATTGATCCTCTAGGGATTCATAATTGATGTCCCATGAATAAGTACCCTTCTTGGATGAAGTAATCCATATATGGAGCTCTGTTTACACTCCATGGTTCCTTCAATGCCTTCCATGCATCGAAAAAATCTTCATCGACTTCATAGTCGATCTTTATTGACTCTATTCCTATCGAATTCACAACAATATTTCCTAGCAAAGAGACTCGTCGCCTCAAAGCATCGTCCACCATGTTCATCTTTCCCGACTTGTGCTTCGATACAAAGGTATAAATTTGCATGAAATTGACCCATTTTGTGTGCCTTTTATTCAACTTCGTCCTTAGAGATTGATGGTCGGTATACAACACAAATTATTTCGACAATAGGTAGTGTCTCTATTTCTTCAATGCTTGAATGATTGGATAAATTTCTTGGTCATAGACCGAATATTTTTTCATGGCTTCGTCCAAATTTTCACTAAAAAATGAAATCAACTGTCCCTCTTGGCTCAATACAACTCCAATTTCAATTCCACTTGCATCGCAATCGACTTAAATTACTTTTTCAAAGTCTGGAATAGCTAACACTAGACTCTCCATTACTTTTCGCTTTAGCTCCTCGAAAGCTCGTCGGGTAGATTCTTTCCACTTGAACTCGTCTTTCTTAATGCACATTGTCAATGATGTATATATTCGACTGAAATCTTAGATGAAAGCTAGCAATTCCATGAAGACTTCTAACTTCTGTGACATTCGTTGCTTTTGGAAACTCCAAAATCACCTTGACCTTTTCAAGGTCCATCTTCAGTCCTTGTCTGGAAATCACAAATCCCATATACACCAATTCCTTATAGATGAAGGAACACTTATGTAGGTTTACCAACAACCTCTCCTAATTCAAACATTGAGGGACTTGTCAGATATGTGACAAGTGCTCTTCCTTTGTTTGACTATAAATCAGTATGTTGTCAAGGTATATAATGACGAATTTTCCCAAAAAGGGTTTTAGCACTTTGTTCATCTATCTCATCAATGTACTTGGAGCATTAGTCATCCTGAATAACATAACTAACCACTCATCTAGTCCTTCCTTCGGCTTGAAGGTTGTCTTACATTCATCACCCTCCTTTATCCATATCTGGTGGTATCCACTCTTTAGGTCGATCTTGGTGAAGTACGTCTCTCCACTAATAAATTCAATCATGTCGTCCATCCTTGGCAATGGAAATTGATACTTGATTATGATCCTATTGATATCCCTAGAGTTGGTACACATTCTTCATTCTCCCCCCTTATTTGGTGCTAGTACAACTGGTACAACACAAGGACTCAAGATTTCTCTGATCAACCCCCTTTCCAAAAACTCTTGGATTTGTTGGTTCATCTCAATATTCTCTATTAGCGTCATTCTACGTGGTGCCTTGTTTGGTATACTCAACCCTGGAATCAAGTTGATATGGTGTGATATACTCCTGGTCGGTGGAAACCAGTCGACATATCGTCGACCATTATGCCTTTAAATTCCAATAACACTTCTTTGACTGCCCTTAAGATATCCTTAGTCGAACTTTCAACACTTGGGCCTTTTTGGATGATCGCGAAGCAACATTCCTACTTCTCTTCCTCTTTTTGTAATTCTCTCGTTGAACACATCAACACTCACTTCTCCCAATATTTTCTCTCCTTACCTTGGCTATTCAACTCTTCAACCAATGGTATCAGTCGAAAGCTTATGTCATCCTTCTCGATTGTCACTGTATTCTGACGACCATACTTAACATTTTTTGGTCATATTGCCATGATCGACCCAACAATAGGTGACATGCGTTCATCAGAATTACATCACATATTATGTTTTCATGCAACCCTTCGATCTTAAAGTTGATATGGCATTGTTGTGTCATCGTAACATGATGAACTTTCTGCAACCATGACACCTTATATGTGTTTGGGTCCAGTTGAAACTTCTGCCTCAACTTGTCGATCACCTCCATTGAGACCATATTTTTCGTGTTTCCTCCATCAACAATGATCATACAACATATGTCTTGAATCTTTACCTTTTTTCTGGAAAATATCTTTCCTTTGTGTTGGTTCCTCCCCCTCCTGTCTCGTTGACTGCAAAAGTGTTCATTGGGTCATCAAATTTCGACCTCTCTCTTACACCACTTCTCTTGAGTTTTCCTTCACAGTCAACCAGTTTCATCCTCTCCTCAACCTCTGGCTTCATGTTGACTAGAAGCATGCAAATTTTTTGGGCACTCATATGCCTTATGTCTTAGTTCTCCACACTTATGGCAGACAATCCTTGACTGGTTTGAGTGTCCACATCTTAAATCTCCTCTACAACCACTATCACCTCGACCTCTAGGGTTCTCGCCTCCCAGATGATGTTCAACCTCATCTCCTCTAGTCGTTCCTTCTTCTTGTCGATATTCTCGACTTTCTCCCTTCTTAGCCTCACTAGTATTCCCTTTGGAGGAAAAATATGCATGACTTCAAGTAGTCGAATTCCCTTTGCTCGTCGAATTCTTCCCTGACAGTTTCTCTTATGCCTTCAATGATATCCAATAGACTTCTCCGACAGTTCTGAACTTTGACATGATCAACTCGTCCTATATGGCATACTTCAATCCATTGACATATCTAGTGACTGCTTCTTCTCCCTTGTCAGTCTGCCCTAATCTAATCAACTGTCGATAGAATTCCTCTGTGAATTCCTTTACATTCGACTCTTTTTATCTCAAAAACCGTAAATTTTTGAACAGAAAGATCATGTAGTCGGTGGGAACGAACTTGTCCTTCAACTTGACGACCATTCTATCCCAAGTCTTTGTCTTCTCTTTTCCCTTATTTACTCTGTCATCCTGTATATTATCCCACCATAACAAGGTATGAACTTTTAACTTTAGACATGCATATTTTACCCTTTTGGGGTCTTATATCTGCTCCATGTCAATATATTTATCCATCTCTCTAACTCGATCTATCAACTCTTCTAGGTTCAAGCTCCCTATGTAGGTAGGCACGTCCATCTTAGCCTTACTTATCATTTCTGATAAGGCTCTATATAGTCTATCCTATGGCTCATCCAACTCTTCTTCTTCTTAAGCCTCTCTATCCTCGACCTCCTCATCCCTATGGTTGAGATATTCAAAGATATATCCTCTCTATTGTGCCTCCTTCACAGTTGCAAGCTCATTATTCAGCGTCCTCATCATATGAATACATTATTCAAACTTCTCACTGTCAAAGGTGACCTGTTCCCCTCAGCGTTATCTTCTACCATGGATATTAATGCCTCTCTGATCCATTTCTCCACTCAGAATCATATCATTGCTTCCACAACTCTACCCAATAATAGTTGGAGTTGTTCGCCCCATCCAATCACAACTAGATTGTTATATTTTTAATGGTTATACAAGATCTAAAAGATTTAGCATCATAACATCATAACCATAAGCAAAGGATCACTAAAATAAAGAAAAGTACATAAACACAAGAGAACACAAAGATTTTCCTCGGGGAAACCACATGGGAGAAAACCCCGCAAAACTTCCTAAATATAGAATTCGACCAAGTACAATGCAAAAACCAAAGAAGAAGAATAGTTGCTTCTCTTCCACAATATACTCTCTCTCTTTCTCCCTCTTGCGCTATACACAAGTGAGTGAGTGTGTTCAAATGAGGAACACACCTCTTCTATTTATACTTTATCTTCCACTTGAATTTTTCCCTAACAGGTCGCCCCAACAAACTTACTAGGCTAACTTCACCTAGGAAGACACAAAACAATATAATATTATACTCTGAAGAATTATATTGACCCGAATTACAATAGAGGTTTTACCTCATGATTCTATGATGACCAAATACAATAGTAACATCCCGATGGAGGAATAAAACATCTCTGATAGGTTACAATAATAAAATACATTTAGAATATTCTTCGAAGTTACAATATTTCAACATAGATCTCCTTTCACCTTCAAGCATGACAACTTTCCTGCTTTAATGCCAACTAATGTAAGCGCAACCTTAAGGACCTCCTGCTTTTCAGAGCTGTGCAATGAAAACAAACACACACAACACAAATCTTGTCAAGAAGTATGTATTTTCAATTAAATGAAAAAAATCTCTATACTAGAGACGTTATAATATATTTTAAATGAGCAATTCAAAATGGACATCGACTACTACACTACACATATGCAAGAGGGAATTTTACGTCCTCAATTCTCTACTCATACTCACCCTTTATCTCTGCAACACATGCAAGCTCACCACAACACATAATGGATCAAATCCTTTTTCCTTCTCTCCATGTCCAAAAGTATTCAAAATATCCCTTCTCTTGAACACTCGCTGATATTTATAGTTGCACTCCCAAACACAGTCTTCAATTTCCCCTTCTATAAGTTCTCTTGCTCCTAGGCAGCACCATGGATGTATTAAATGCATTGGCCTTTGGTTCATTCAGCCGACTTTGCCACCTAGATTTCTCCAACAACCGCCATAACTGCTCTGGAACTACTCCAACTACCTCGTTGCTCCGTTCCTCGGGTTTCTGGCTATCTAGTTATTTGATAACTTGTCAACCTCGACTTTATTTTCCCCAACTCCTTTGCTTCTTTCCATCAGTCATTGACTACTCCTTAATCAGACTTTTATGGCTACTCTCTTCCATAGGCTATCTTCCATCGATCCTTTCTTCCTTTGATAGATCATTGACATTTTTCATGGTCGAAACCCTTTGACTTATTCCTTCGTCGACCCTTCATAATGTCGACTGCTTCTCCTCTCGTCGATCATTTTCCCATATGTTGGAGGTCATCGACTGTCCTCCATGCACTCTTATTGTCTATCTTTGACTATCTGTATTGGGCTTCGATGCCCCTGCATGACATTTTCTTCGAGGATTTTTCTCACTTCTTCATTTATATTTTGATATTAGGATGTGGTGAACCATCAGTTGACTTAAAAACTTATCGTGATTTTCTTGACATTTTTTACTTACCTCTTGAAAGGTAGAGATATAGCGTCTCCGATTACGGATTAATATTCATTTCTCTTTAATTTGGTTTCATGCAGTGGTCTCCATTCGATTCCAAGGAAGGATGTCTCAAGCAATTGGTAAAGCGGACCTAGGACAAACTTGTGAACTAGGAGAAAAGTTGGGTGCAACATGGTGTAGGATTTACGGTCGGGTACTTAATTCTAGGATCAAACTTGTATTATGATGGTCTCAAATGGATTACAAATTCCATGTTTATTCGTTGACATCTTGGATATAAATTTGTGGAATGAACCGAACAGTAAATGATGGTATTCAATGAGGAGTAAAGAGATCCTATGTTGTTTGGGTACATGGGATTGATTCTATTGTGGAGAAGTGTTGTTGCTAACAAAGAGAATATAAATTCTAATGAAGTCTCTATCCCATCATGATGGTGTTATTTTTGAACTCATTGTTCTCAAACAACACCGAGTATTTTTTTGTAAACAATAACAATAATTCCTTCTAGGAAAGTGAGCAGAGAGAACCAATATGAATGTGATTATAGATTGCTCCCAAACACTAGTGACTAGTTTGTCTTTTCATTCTCTATTTATTATGGATTGAGAACCTCAGACCCATTGATCCACAACTATATGTTTAATCTATTTACCTTGGACTAGCGGTTCCATATTTAGTTTAGTAAGCCACAAAATCACTTGCATCGGTTCCATATTCATTTTACCCAGCCACAATATTGAGTTTACCAACCCACATAAGCATTCACATAGTTTCATATCCAATTCCATCAATTACCAAGCGGTTTCCCTTCATGTTATAGTCATTAAACTAAAACAATAGTAGCAGATAAAGAAGCAAGGGTGTATGTAAAAAAAACATAACTAGATTACGATGTTACAATGTGTTAATTACGTCGAGAGGCATATATATCTTAGAATTTTGTGGTGGACTACCACCTATGTTTTTTCACCTACGGAAGAGAATGAGACAAGTGTACTGTCTAGATTGATTTTATGGGCGTCGTCCAAAATTAAACGAGAATGAGACAAGTGTACTGTCTAGATTGATTATATGGTCGTCTTCCAAAATTAATAATTAATAATTTTAAAAAAATAGCCTAATTAACATGTGATAAGTACAGTCAGTGATATTTGTAAAAAATTAAATTAATATTCAACTATTCGATTATTAGATACAACTACAAGCTTAACTCCACTGATTATTAGATACAACTATTAGCTTAATTCCAATGATTCTAGAACTATTAGCTTAACTTCAACTCTAATCACAGTTATATTGGATAACTAGTAGCTTAACTATTATATACAATTATTAGCTTAACTCCAATGATTCTACAACTATTAGCTTAACTTCAACTCTAATCACTTAAAGCTTAGTCCAACTGCATTTGGCATCTAGGAGTATAGCTAATGTGCAGTCATGTAAGAGTCGAACTCCTAATAAAATTGTTCGAACTCCTAATAAACTCCTCCAAACTCCTAATAAACTCTTGTCATCTTGTTACGCCGATAGTTACACCGATAAGTGTATATATCTTAGAATTTTGGGGTGGAATACCATCTATTCTTTTTCATCTACCAACGAGAATGAGACAAGTGTACTGACCAGATTGATTATATGGGCGTCATCCAAAATTCATAATTAATAATTTCAAAAAAATAAAATAAAAAATAGCTTAGTTTACATATGACAAGTAAAGTTCCTTATAGTTGGAAAAAATAAACTTTAATTTCAACTATTCCAACTTCAACTTCAACTATTCCATTATTAGATACAACTCTGAGCTTAAATCCATTGATGATACAACTATTAGCTTAACTTCAACTCTGATAATGACTTTTAATTGAAGTGTAATTGTTGATATATTAACTTTTAAATTAACTATTAGCTTAACTCCAATGATTATACCATTATTAGCTTAACTTCAACTCTAATCATGACTTTTACTTGAAATGTAATTGATGATATACTAGTATAGCCACATAGTTTGTGGTTGGATCACGTCGATAGGGATCAATTGGTTGAGAGATAGTTATGGATTGGAAGATAGTTTGGAAAAAAAAAAGTATTCGCCATATTCTTCTAGTGAAACGGGTTCAGCTGTGAGTTATCCATGCCTAGCTACATGTTATCATCGACATTCTCTTGTTATCCATTTATCAACTATTAATTATTTTTTATATTCTTTTTCTTTTTATCTCACATTCTTCTAGTTATATGCCATGAACTGTTGGTTATCCATTCATCAACTGTGAGTTATACATGCATTGCTACCAGTTATATATTCATCAACTAGTTGCCAGTTATTTTTATATATATTTTTTTTTCATAATTGTTTATTTTGAATTTTGAACGACTTCCATAGAATCAATCTCGACAGTACACTTGTCTTATCCTCATTCGTAGATGAAAAAGCATAGGTCATAGTCCACCCCAAATCTCAAATAAAAATGTTTATCGACGTAATTAACTTTTAAATGAATTATTAGATACAACTATTAACTTAACTCCAATGATTCTACAACTATTAGGTTAACTTCAACTCTAACCACAGCCTGCACGGGTGTGGCTCATTGGCGGTTCAGTTATTATGAAGTCACTTGTTGTAAATTGGAGGTCATGAGTTCAAATCCCACCCGGATTTACCTGTGTCCCATGTCTTGCGGCGGGTGTGGGGCACATAGGGGTATAGTGGTAGCAGGAATGGATCCCTGGACCCTATGTCACGCGAATACCATCCCAGCTCCAGTTGTTGATTCCCCTAGTTACAAAAAAAAATCAACTCTAATCACGGTTATATTGGATAACTATTAGATACAACTATTAGCTTAACTCCAATGATTCTACAACTATTAGCTTAACTCCAATGATTCTACAACTATTAGCTTAACTTAAACTCTAATCTCTTAAGGCTTAGTTGAAGTACATTTAGCATCTAGGAATCTAGCTAATGTGTAGTCATGTAATAGTCGAACTCCTAATAAAATCATTCAAACTCCTAATAAACTCCTCCAATTGGATATTGGGCATCTATCTAATTACACCGATAGGCATATATATCTTAGAATTTTGGGGTGGAATACCATCTATGCTTTTTAATCTATGGTCGAGAATGAGACAAATGTATTGTTCATATTGATTCTATGAGGGTCATTCAAAATTCGAAATTAACAATTTCAAAAAAGTCAAAAATAGCCTAGTTAGCATTTGATAAGTATACTTTGTGATAGTTGGAAAAATTAAACTTCAACTTCAACTATTCCATTATTAGATACAACTATGAGCTTAACTCCATTGATGACGCAACTATTAGCTTAAATTCAACTCCAATCACAATCTTTACTTGAAGCGCATTTGTTGATATATTAACTTTTGAATTAACTATTAGATACAACTATTATCTTAACTCCTTTGGTTCTACAACTATTAGCTTAACTCCAATGATTCTACAACTATTAGCTTAACTTCAACTCTAATCACGATTACATTAGTTAAATATTATCTTAACTATTAGATACAATTGTTAGCTTAACTCCAATGATTCTACAACTATTAGCTTAACTTCAACTCTAATCACCTAAGGTTTAGTCGAAGTACATTTTACATCTAAGAGTCTAGCTAATGTGCAGTCGTGTAACAACCGAACTCCTAATAAAATCGTTTGAACTCCTAATAAAATCCTCCATCTAGGAGTTGGGCATCTAGCTAATTACATCGATAGACATTTATATATTTACACCGATAGGCATATATATCTTAGAATTTTGGGGTGGACTACCATCTATGATTTTTCATCTATGTATGAGAATGAGACAAGTGTACTGTTCAGATTGATTCTATGAACATCGTTCAAAATTCAAAATAAAATTTTTCAAAAATGTCAAAAATAGCTCAGTTAACATCTGATAAGTATACTTCGTTATAGTTGGAAAAATTAAATTTCAACTTCAACTATTCCATTATTAGATACAACTATGATCTTAACTCCATTGGTTATACAACTATTAGCTTAACTTCAACTCCAATCACAATGACTTTTACTTGAAGTGCAATTGTTGATATATTAACTTTTGAATTAACTATCAGCTTAACACCAATCATTCTATAACTATTAGCTCAACTTCAACTCTATAACAGTTATATTATATAACTATTATATTAACCATTAGATAACTATTGGTTATTTGCAATCGTGATACAACTATTAAATCAAATTTAAATGAGCGTGGTAATAAAAAACTATTAGATGAATGTGGAGTGAACACTAAAAAGCATTTTTAAGAAATAGCATTATCAATGTGTCAAATGTATTCCTTTCCGCCTATTCTGAACATATTAATCTTATTAATATGGTTGTTACTAGTACTAGATGTGTTATTATTTAGGGCAAAGATGAGTGATTTGCAAAACATTCAACACCAGTAGCTACTCACTTGTTAGGTAGCAAGCGGTGTAGGGTGAGCCTTATTTACCTTACAGACTCTATTTAAGATAAGACTGTCAAAGGTCAGACGAGATGCCCAGTCATACCATAAAGTAAGTCCATCAATGGAATAAACAATGTCCATCGCTTATGGCCATCATTCCATGTCGCATATCCAGCAACTACCATCCGCGACTACTCTCCAGCTTCCCAGAAATAGGTTTCAACGTTCCGGTGATAGGTTTCAACTTCTTGGTAAAATCTTTACCGTAGTTTTCGGCGTTCCTGTAGAATCTTGAGTGGAGGTTGATAATTAACCAGAGAGGGAAATGCAAATTTAAAATTTGAACACTTTTTTTGGCTTTCCCTCTCAATTGTAAATTGGAAATTGAATTTCTAGCCCACTAATTTCGATCTCTTCCCCTCTAGATTGCAAATGGAAACAGGTGGTTTAGTGACAAAAAATGGCACGCAACAAGAACATTATACAAATTTCATCAATGCCTCTCTGGTTCAGTTAAAGGACAGGTCCACTAAATGACACGTTTTCCTTGCCATTCCTACTTTCCTCAAGCTAGATGGAAGAGGGAAGAGCCATGGTTATCCATGCCACTGAACCCATTGAGAGAGGAGTCGATATCACTATTTCTTATTTTGATAACCTAGTACCGTTGGCCAGCTTGAATCCATGTGCCGAGGCTGGATTCGTTTCAAGTGCAGAGGCACAGTTTGGAGCACTCTCTCAAGGTCATCATATAGTCTATAAATGTACAAAGCAAGGGAGAAATCCATTGTTAAGTTCCATTGTTCTTCAAGAGCGTCTTCATGTGGATCTTCCTACATCCCCAGAATTTGCAAGGTTTTTTTTTAAGTCAAAGGAAGTTATTCATAGCTCTCCAAAGTTTGGAATTTGCAAGGTTTTTTTGGTTAAGTCAAAGGAAGTTATTCGTAGCTCTCCAAAGTTGAAAACGAAAGAGGGAAGAACTGGATTTGTACATAATATGTATCTGCATATATTCAAGGAACATAGTCAGACAAGTTATTGCTACAAACTTGATTATAGTGCAATTACGTTTATTTGATAACTCCTTCCTCTGGAAACTCTCTCAATATTATTTCCTTTTGATTCAAGTATTTATGCTCCATAAAAATTGTGTGCAACTGTCATTATTAGCAGGGAATTATGAATCAGTCATTATGGGTTCTCGGGGTTAGAGATAGTACATATCTTCAAGTTGGTACTACCATCATTGATTATTAATAAGAGACTTCAAATCTTTTGTTGAATTATTCAGTTTGAATTGCGATCTATTTTCTCTATGGTTACTTTAAGTATGTATTATACATATTATTGCATGTTTTTGCCTTATTAATCAGCCTTACTAATCACCTAGAATTAGTCGTATTCAATGTTGTTGTTTTTTTCCTCGAAAAAATTCGTAATTTTATTTCAACAAAGAACAAAATTACATTCACATATGTTTATAAGGCAAAAATACCCCATACATTGTCAACATAAAAAAAAATATTTGTTTCATCAAAATCAAAGCTTTTTATAGTTTTGTACATCCAAAGTATCATATCTAAACATAGCAACAATTTAACCATATAAAAAACAGTTGTTGTAATCATATAACAAAAAAGAAAATAAACTGAAATTGCTCTTTAAACGTCGTTCAAAGAGGCAAATCCTGATCATCATGGAATGGTCGATGATAATATCTATATGTTCCCACTGGAACCTGTTCTAATATCTACTAGTGACCAAACGGTAGCTGCGAGGCTTTTTTGGAAAGCTTGTCTGCCACCCGATTCCGTGCCTTGTAGACATGAGTGAAATATATATTTTCAAATCGTTGTTGTAATAGAACCACTTCCTCAAGGATAGGTAGGAGTCATATAACATGACATCTTGAAATTCCTCTGGCCCAATCAATCACAATCATAGAGTCACCAAAAACCTGTAATGTGTGACGACCCTTTTCCACAGCAAATAAGAGTAATAGTTTTAGTGCCATTAATTCAACAAAATTGTTGGATCCCCTCCCAAGGCCAGCCGAAAGGTGATAAAAATGTGTAGGAGATAGAAACAGAAAACTTCCACCCCCGCAAATAAGTTGATGCTCCTGAGAGGAACCATCAAAATAACCCCAAGGTTTGTTTTGGTCAATCTCCTCCTCCCGAAGAACCCTAACAATAGTGATTTTGTTATCCCGAGGAAAATGTCTAAAAACAACCAATATATTTGCTACAACCAGCTCCAATGTGTTAGGATTATTATCCTCCCTTGTCCAATTTGGTCAATTATGTCTAAATTAGGAGTATTTCCAGTCTATATTTAGTCACTAGCATCATTGGGTCCACATGGACTAATTGGGCCACATGTACTAGTTACTAGAGTGTGAGGAACACTAGTTGAGGATAACTTCCACTGACTTCACTTACGTGCATCAGTTTAGGCGCCTCCTATACCAATCCCTACAATTTAGGAGCCATTGGGAGTGTCTAAACCAACCTCCTTCAGTTGAGTTCAGTTAGTGACTAGTTAAGCCTGGGTAGGAGTCAATTACATTCATTTACATTCAGTTAGCATCAATCATTGATTAATTGCATGTGGGAAGGCGCCTTTCCTCACCTACCACTTTCAGTTAAACTAGTTAACTGATTCTAACTGACTGAGGCACTTATTTAGACAACTGGAGCTAACCAGTTAGGCTCCGATAGTGATTTAGACATGTCTAGTTATCCATTCAGTTAGGTAGAGTCAATCAATTCGAATTCCTCTCTCATGCATTCGAATTGATTGGTTATTAATACCAGTGTATTACATTGTAATTAATTATTCAATTACTTTTGATTAATGAAAGCATTACATAGCTGCAAACCACTTGTTGCATTGTTTCATTCTTCAATTTCGGGTAAAATTGTCTGATCTATTTTGTGAGTTGTGTGTTGATCCATAGATCTATGTGCTCAATTTTATATGGTATCGGAGCCTCGATAGGACAAGGCACTTCTCCTTCAACAGATTCATACTTGGATAATAATAAAAAAATTGAGCAAAATTTCTCCTTCCAACACTGTACCAGAAGCGAAGAATTTACCACATAAATCCTAAGTAAAGGAATTGTTGATCAAGCTTGCTTGATTGGCTAAGTTGGGTGTGAAGAAAATTCCAAAAGTGCAGGTTGTCGACCTTACTTTGTCTATTTGTTTGTGTGATTTACAGGTTTTTAGTTTTCTTCATTGCATTCGCTACAATAGCACAATGGCCCCTCCTATGGAGCTTCTCACTCCTTTAAACTACCATCACTGGAAGGAGGACATGGAGATAAAGCTTCGCTCCAAAAGACTCTACAGAGTCACAATGGACACAGAGGTAGAGCCGATTCATTATGTTGACAAACAAAAATACTAGAATAATCTTGATGAAGCATATGGATGTTTGTGCCTTTCAATCTCTAGAGATCTTCTCTTTCACGTCAATGGATTGAAGACTCCCAAGGAGATCTGGGATCGACTTGCTACCTTGTTTGATAAGCAAGATGACCTGAGGATCTATTAGCTAGAGAATGAGTTGATTTCTCTTCACCCAGGCAACTTCGAAACTCTGAATGATTTCTTCACCAAATTCAAGCACCTGGTGTTCCAGTTGAAGCTACGTAAAGTTGAGAAGGAGGATGATCAACTCATCCTTTCCATCCTCTCAAAACTTGGCACATATTACTTAGTCTTTGTATCAACCTTTCATATCAGGAAGCTCACAACACCGAGTTGGAAGATGCCAACTCGCAATGCCTTCATTGAGTCTCTCACCCATGAGAATGACAATATGGTCCAAATGGGGATCATCAGATCTTCCAAAGATAAAGCATTAGTTTTTGGAGGACCCAAAGCTACGAATGGTAATGGGAAGAAAAAGAATGATCCTCCTTTGGAGAAAGAGCAGTCAGATGAGCCCTTAGGTTCAAGGAGAAGCAAGAATAATGGCAAAGGAAAGACCCTTTGTTCTTACTGTGGAAGGGGCTTTCATCCAAAAAGCTCATGTATGAGAAGAATAATTGATGAAATGGTTGTTCTTATGGAGAAACACAACATCACTATACCTACTAGTGCAAGGAAGGCTGACCATAGAGAAGAAACAGAAGAACATGGTGAGAAATTCCATGCATTGAAGGCTAGTTGTTCAAGAACACATGCCTTCTTCATTGATTCAGGAGCTTCCAATCATATGGTTGCATCCATAGAATCATTCTCTTCTTTACAGTCTACCGATGGCCCTAGTATTCACATGGGTAATTGCAGTCAAATTCGAGCCAAGGGGGAGGGTTCTATCAAGCTTGAACATGAAAATTTCAAAGATGTGCTTTATGTGCCCTCCTTAGCTACAAATATGTTGTTTATATACCAGATTACTCACACTAGCCCTCCAAATCGAGTGACATTTGGTCTTGGCTCAGTGGAGATAACATATATCTCTACTGGGAACATCATAGAGAAGGGTGTTGCAAATCATGCCTCCAAGACATATGAATTCTCACACTTCCTGCCATTTTCAGAACTAGTGCACTCTCAACTGCCACTTGAAAGGTCAGATAAAAACATTCTATCTACTCCTTTTGCAGTTTCCACTAGTATTTTAGAATAAGAAGTAGAGCTAGTTGTATCAGTTTATGAGATTGGTATTCAGGGTGATTCAGATCCAAATCCAGTCCCTACTTCCAAGCAAGCAGCTAGGAAGATGATTGGAAATCCATCTGACACACAGAGGACAAAAGATCAGTTTCAGAAAGAGAACCTTGTGCTATGTCATGCAAACTCACCTCCTTTAGAAAGATGCAACAAAATCCCTGTGAGATGATACATGACTAGGTCTGATCAGCTACACTGCTCTCAGAAGAACAGAGTGGAACATACACCTATTCATCCAAAAAGAGGCAAAGGTTACATTCGTCCTTCCTTCCATCATCATTTTGGGAGAAGATGGAGAAGTCTACATGCCAGGACCTAGGATACCTGTGCACATAACATCATGCATGTTGCTTCGCTACACCACCGAGATGAAGGTTGCAGCAACATCTTTTCAAGTTTTTTTAACTTGAATCCTAAATTTACCTGCTTAGTTAGAGGGGGGAATTTTTTCCCATGTGGTTTTTTCCTTATTTCCTTGTATTAAGCAGATACTTTGCTTTAGTTGTAATGGGTGACCTATGGTATTAGTTACCAAGGCCCACAAATTGTCCAAGTTAGCATTTAGGGGGGGTGTTGGGATTATAATCCTCCCTTGTCCAATTTGGCCAATTATGTCTAAATTAGGAGTCTTTTCAGACTATATTTAGTCACTAGCATCGTTGGGTCCACATGGCCTAATTGGGACACATGTACCAGTTACTAGAGTGCGGGGAACAGTAATTGAAGCTAAATTCCACTGACTACACTTGCATGCATCAGTTTAGGCACCTCCTAGACCAATCCCTACAATTTAGGAGCCACTGGGAGTGTCTGAACCAACCTCCTTCAGTTGAGTTCAGTTAGTGAGTAGTTAAACCTGGTGAGGAGTCAGTTACATTAAGTTACACCCAGTTAGCACCAGTCATTGATTAATTGCATGTGGGAAGGCGCCTTTCCTCACCTACCACATTTAGTTAGACTAGTTAACTGATTCTAACTGACTGAGGCACTGATTTAGACAACTGAAGCTAACTAGTTAGGCTCCGATAGTGATTTAGACATGTCTAGTTATCCATTCAATTAGGTAGAGCCAATAAATTCAAATTCCTCTCATGCATTCAAATTGATTGGTTATTAATACCAGTGTATTACATTTTAATTAATTATCCAATTACTTTTGATTAATGAAAGCATTACACAAATGCAAACCACTTTTTGCACTATTTCAGTCTTCAATTTTGAGTAAAATTGTCTAATCTATTTTGTGAGTTGTGTGTTGATCCATAGATCTATGTGCTCAATTTTATACAATGGTGTTCAACAGTCCTGGAAAATAGTTTTCTTTATATCCAACCAAACCCCCAAGGAAGTGCTCGAAATAACAGGAAACCCCTCTCAGCAAACCACAATCGAAAAGCCTCAACCATATTCAGTCCATTGCAAACAAACCTAGTATTGAGTACTCTTCCAACTTCCTGTCAGATCTGCTGAGTGTAATGACAGTGCAAAAAGAGGTGATCAAGTGTTTCAATTTAGTTGCAGCAAATGGTGCATCTACCTAGACCCTGAAAGCACCTACATTGAAGAACATCCCAGGATGGGGCTTTGTTTTCCAATATCATCCAGAAAAGCAATTTTTCCTTGGATGGACACTTTAGTTTCCAAAGTTTCTTCCACCACCAAACAAGTGGCCAATTCTGAACCTCCAGATTTAGTTGAATATAACCATTCTTGGGTGTATACTCCCTAGAAGTATGATGATCCCATACTAGAAAATCCTCCCTATCAGATACTTTGATATGTATATTTCTCAACAACGCCTTATAGTAAGACCATCCCACAAGATGCTCATCAGACAATGCGAGTCTTCGACTAGAAATCCAACCTTGATGCCACATTGTCGAAGACGTAGGATTAGCCAAATCAGAAAGGGAAAAAACCCCCGAAAGGTCAAAAAGAGTCTTAAATCTGCAAATAAACTATGTGATCCCCCAAAACCCACCTGACGATCTAGACCAAACCGAGCCTACCTTCCATTTCCCACCCTCCGAACGAGTCCAGAGCCAATCAATCTGAAAGAGTGAACCACAACCCTCAAAATAACAGAGCAACCACCCCACAATTTTTCTTCCAAACAAATCCAATCCCGAATTAATAGTGGAGCAATGTAATTTTGATGTACAACATGAGTCCACAACCTTTTAGTTTGTATAAGTCTCCAGGAGACCTTAGCAGCCAAATCTTTTGCAAAAAGAAAGATGTTTTTTAATCCCCAACCCCCAAGGGCCTTAGGAATGGCAATACGTTCCCAACTAACCCAAGCCATGACCTGATGATTTGCTCTAGTATACCTTTAGGTATCCAAGAAAGGGACATCCAAACAACCAGAATAACTTCCAATACCAATTTAATCAAGAGCAACTTGCCAGCTCTAGACAACCACTGAAAACTCCATCCCAAAAACTACTTCTCACACTTTTCCAAAAGCCACATCCAATCAACAATACAATAGGAAATCAATTAAAAAATAAACCCAAGTATTTAAGGCCATCCTCAAGCCACAAGGACTAAAAAGGGAGTAATGAAGAATACCATCCAATCTCCCCTTCTGCCATATTTGAGTAAGAAATGGTGTATTTTTTTATCGTTTATCAACATACCAATTTCCACTTGTATCAAAAGCATGCCTTCTTTGAGTTTAAGGATATCTTGGTGGGAGCCATCACAAAAAATGAGGATATCATCAACAAAGAGAAAATGTGTAATATACAATACCTTAGAAATAGGAATTCCTTTAAAAGAACCATCAGCTTTGGCTGCCAAAATAAAACGACTCAACCCTTCAGCCACAAGGAGAAAGAGTAGAGGGGAGAGTGGACATCCCTGACGTGGTCCACGTTCAGCAGTGAAAAAATGACTATCAGAACCATTGATAAGTACAACAAAGCTTACCGATGAAAGGCAATCCATAATCCATCTGATAAAATCATAGCTGAATCCTAGATATGTGAGTAACATCTTGACATAGAACCAACTTACCCAATCAAAAGCCTTGGAAAGACCTACTTTTACAACCACTCCTTTCAACCTATGAGTCTTCATAGTATGTATCCCTTACTGAGCCACCCCAATAGCCTCATGTATTTGTTGACCTTCAATAAAGCCAAAATGCTCACTAGAGATACACCAAGACAATATAACTTTTAATCTCTGAGAGATAACCTTAGCAATGATTTTGTAAAGACAATTGTAGAGAGAGATAGGACGAAAATCATCAAAAATTGCAGGCTTATCCTTTTTTGGTATAAGTGCAATAAATGTTGAGTTTATAGGCCCATGAATATGACTAGCCTTCCTAGACTCTTCAACAACCTTCAAAAGATCTCCACCCACCAGCTCAATGAACCCAAGAAAGAACTCAACAGGCCACCCCTCTGGTCTTGGGATCTTATCCTTCTGAAGGGAATGGAGAAATTTAAGTAATTCAATATCTGTAACTTCCCCCATGAGCATCATGTTATCATCCTCATCCACAAACCTGGGAAAAAGTTGAGCAACACAGATAGTTTTCGCTATAGATGGGCCAGCCTGAGCTTTGAATAAATCTCCAAAGTGTTGCACCCCTAACCCAACCAATCCATCAAAAGTAGTGAAGGGATCGCCAAGATCATCATTGAGTTTCCAAATAGTATTGGATATCTTCCTTCACTTCGCAAATGCCTGAAATAATTTTGTATTTTTGTCCCCACAGGTTAACAAAAGTGCCATGCTTTTTAAACGCCAAGCAACTTCTTTTTCACCCAAAAGCTTCTGATGTCTAGTTTCGAATGTAATCACTTCATCTTTAGTCACCTGATCAAGAAAGCTCAAACCAGGCCTATTAATAATCCGATCAAGAAATAATTAACAATCACGAAGATCTTGTTCATATCGCAGACATTTTGCATGGGACCAAGTAACAATATCTTGTTTTACCATTCGAATATTATCCATAAAAGGACCCCCGCAAAATCTCGAGACTCGGGAGTAATGGGAATCTACAAGTCCTGTACCAATTTATGGAAAGAAGGCTCCTTTAACTACTCAGGATTAAATTTGAAAGGACTAGGAGGTTTCCTACTCCTTCCATATATCTCAAGGAAAATAGGACAATGATCAGATTCCCCCCCACTATCCACCCATTGACGAACCAAATCACACTCTAGAACCAAACGATCTGCCACCAAAAATCTGTCCAATCTCTTTGCGACCCTATTCTCACCGGTTCTCTTGTTTCGCCAAGTTGGAGATAGTTTTACAAGTGCTATGTCCAACAAATATTTTTGTGCAAAAGCATTAATAAAAAAGTTTCTAGAGCATCCAGAACCACCCTAGGCTCCCATACTTCGACACACCCCAGGGAGAGGTTAAAATCACCTCCTCATATCACCTCCCTATTATTTACAAAATCCTTGCTTAACAGAGTATTTCAAAATGGTACCCTATTCACATAAGGTCCATAAATATTCAAGACAGTCAACACCTTCCCAAGGTGTGCATTATAAAGTTCCAAGCCAATACCAGAGTAAAAACTCAACATATTTTCACATCGACAACTCTTTAAATTCCACCCCGAAGCCAATCCTCCAGATTTCCCATGCACATCCACAACAACAAACATCCATCCCAGAAGCAAAGATTCTAAAATACACAACACATCCTCATTCAAACCCAAAGTTTCTTGTAGAACAACCACATCAGGGCGATTGAGCTCAATCAAACACTAAAGAGACGATTTTTTGGAGGGATTCACCAACCCACGACAATTGAAGGACACAATCTTCATGTTATAACCCCAGCTTGGGATTTCACTTCTCCAAGTGCCCATTCAATAGAATACTACTTCCCTGAAGCCACGTCCAATAAAACATGCTCTTGTGTCCTCGTGAAGTGATATTTTCTCCCATAGCCCCTCAATAAGGTACCACCATGAGAAAACTTTGGTAATCCCTTAACCCAGAAGTCCTCATCTAAAACCTCCCAATTTCTCAATTTGTATCGTATGCTCCGCCCCTCCAAAGTGTTATTAGATGATGGATCAGTGGATACAATGGAGAGAGAGTAGAAACAACTCACCCCTGGAATCGAACAGGGTACCACACTAGGTAAAAGAGGAGAACTAGCCAAGGGAGAGGAAACCGCCACAGAACAACCAACCAATACATCATGTAATTTAAAAGAAATTTCAGAGGATGTACAAGAAGGTAACATACCCGGAGATTCACTCGGTTGAGAAACATGAGAAGGTGGCTCACAGTTTGCGCCCACATCAGAAGGAGCAGAAAAAATGGGACCAGCCAACTTTGTAGGCACCTCCCCCACCCTAGTCTCCCGCACACCAATGCACTGAGAATGACCACAAGATACCTCGCCCATCTGAGAAGAAGCTTTTTGCATCACCGACACTACCTGGGATGGACCATCAAAATGCAAACCTTTTCCCCGAAAAGTTAATGAACAATTTCCCAAAAGGTGGCCATAAGCATGACAACGATGGCAACGGAAGGGAACACCTTCATAATCCAAAACTTGTGTGTAGGTTCCCGTCAAAGACTTGATGTGAATATCCGTCAAGAGCCCAAGCTTCAGGTCAATCTTTACCAAAATCCTTGCCACCATCATAATCCCCAAGGATTGAAAAGTATAATTCGCCACAACAAATTCACCCAGGTAATTCCCAATCTCAACAAATCGAGTAGGTGTCCAATAGTGCATATGTAAGCCAAGAAAATGGACCCACAAAGGATCTAGCGTAACTTTCTTCGTTTTTGCATCAAACATGGGATTCCAATGCTTCAGAATCAAAGGTATTCCATCCATACTCCATTGAGTCCCCAAGACCCTGTCAACAACCTCCCGAGAGTCGAAAATAAACAAAAACCATCCTTTGGACAAAACCCTAGTCGAGCGCAACCATGGCAACAAATCCCCCCACTGATCTATAGCCCATATGTTGAGGAAGTCCATGCCGAAATGCCTCCCACGAGCCTGACCCACCACAGTCGTTTCAGAGAATTCCACCACTTCATCCATCTGCACATCCACCCCCATAACCAGAGAATCCCGCCGTGACCTAGCCTTGACACATTTCAGCTTTTTCCACGAGGGTTTCCTTCGACCAGAAGCGGCCTTTGGTGGAGAGAGAGGGGATTCCACCTCAATGTTGTTCACCATAACCTCTACTGGTAAGCCACCCTGTCCACCCGCCTATGAGAGAGAAGGTTCCACCGTCTTTCCATCCACGACTGAACTCCGACAATGACCCTGTTCTGACCCAACAATAATAAAATCGCCCACAGTGAATGAGGGAGGAGTAACAGTCATCGACCGAGGTTTATAAACCCCCTCCACTTGACTAGGGTAGAAAACCCTGGTAAGTTCATCAGAGGTAGCAATGGGCAATAAAGGTTGAGGAATAACCTGTTCACCACCACCACACACAAAATCAGAAAAGTCCTCAATAACCATGCTAGCTGCCCCAGAGGAAACCAAAAAATCCAAGTCATTCCCATCTCTGCCAAGTCTGCGAACCCTAGCTGAGAACTCACCTTAGGGTTTGGTAGCTGCCCAAGAAAATCCAAAATGAGTCCATCACCCAAGGTAGGGCCAGTTGTCAGGTCTTTCGAAGACACTGGTCCCCCCAGTTACGGCCAACCCAGACACAACACCAATCGCAACATGAGGAACCTCCGTATCCACTTGAAGATCTGCTTCCTCTCCCAAATAATCGAAGGATTGTCCAAACTCCTATGCCATAATAGCAAGTACCTTCGGTTCACAATAACCCAGAAATGAAATTCAAAACACTGCAACAAATAGTCCTTGTTCGCAATCCTAATCAACATAATCTTCCATAGTCACCTGCTCGCCACGCCAACCCTCAAGTGCATTCATAGTCTCCTGAAGCCAACTCCATTCTTGCTAAACCCTAGCTCTACTCAATTTCTTGGATCTATAATGTGTTATACCGATTCAATGTTGGTTGCTTTGAGCACCGTGTATATAATAAATACAACCGATACTTCTCTATTGAGAATGAATATGATTGTACATCTATCGAAAACACTTTGATATTAATGAATGTCTTCATGCGAACCACGTGTTAACCCCAACAAGGGCCACATACAAATGGATAAGGCTATGCAACAACCAAAATGATCCCTGCGTCACCAGAATCCAGTCATCAACAGAATTGTGAAATCTGGTATTTATACTGTTAAAATTGTTATTTGGACGATCTGGGTCGATTTAAAACATGTTGAATTTTTAGGATGCCAATAGTTAGAATGTTGTTACAGTAAACTGAAATCATCACGAGAGGATTAATGAAATTGGTTTTCTAAAATTAAATAAAATCCGGGAACTTAATCTAAAACGTTGGAAAGGAGGCGTTTTAGTCTATACAATCAACTTGCAAATTGCTAAGATATTGAATGTGATTTTTTTTATTGTTTGTTAAAAAATGCTTTTTACTTGGGGCCATTGCATTTAACTAGCTCACCCCTAAGAGATTTGAACCTGGGTTGCTTTGCTGAAGATACCAACTCCTTAACATAATGAGCTAACTAAATTTAACCACCTTAAATGTGACTTCATATAGTGGTTCCCATCCTATTTAGTTTCTATGCTAATAACAAGAGGAAGAAGGGGCACATATATTACGAGGATGTCTACATCATTTATCTTTTAAATCTCCTCATCCAAAGAATCTCAGAATAGTGGTAATGAATTAGGTGTTATCGGATCCTATGACTGATTTAATAGTTAGTTCAAAGAATTATGGGAGGAGGAGGACAGATTGTGTATTTGCTTGTGTCTTCACTTCGTTGAAAATATAGCTTATCTTCAAAATTTTCGATGGCCCTTTCAACCTTCGCATGATGCTAGAGCATAACCCACTTATGATCGTCATTTTGGACAATCAACTTTTAAGCACGGCTTGCTCTTGTACTCATAAAATATTCACAAAGAACTATAGTTGCGGAAGTGTAGAAACTAGAATATAGCTTGTTCTAGTTGAAATGGTTGTGAGTTTATTTCTTTCAATAGTTTTAAACTAGCACATATCCATTTTTAAAATATTTACCAAAGACTGAAAGGGATAAAATCTCTCCAAGTGTAAACCTCTTTTTTAGAGTGGAAATGTTGAGGAAATGTGAACTGAATATTTATGGTTTTAGTTTGTAGTCTTATATATGTGGTTCTAAAAAATATTTTAAATCTAAATTGAGCCGATATGTTATTTTTATAACATTTTAGTGGAAATGTTATTTTTTATAACATTTTTTTTTATAAAGGATAGGTGTAAGCTCTAGATGAGCACGAAAGGACTTATTCATGGTTGCTTATTTTAGTTTCTTTTGTTGCATGGGCCAAGACACCGAATTACCAGGGCATGGAAATGAATATCCCATGTTGAGGGGCACAATATCAAAACCTATGGTTTGATGAGAATCAACGGTGACAATAGGATAACAATATTCATTTTTTATGCATGTCGAGGAATTAAGGTATCACATTCAGAGCCAGGCAAGGATTGTTGCTATGACTGTCCAATAGTACATGAACATCATTAAGTTTACTGCAAGGGCCCACCATCTATATCTACAGCTAAGGCAAGATCCCCAACGTCAATGGTTAACCAATGCATTCCAACTATTAGAGGAGGAGGTTGATATATAGTTCGAGATTGGATGGAAGAATGGTAGTAGCCTGTCACAAATGATTTATTATCTACTGGAACTGAACTGCGACAAGAAGGTACACCAGGAACCCATCCAGGTGGCCCACAAGAAGAAGATAACCCACTTAGCTCTCACCACAATAGTGATGAAGAGTCGAGCACTACCCCGACAGATCCAGATTTGGGACCGAAGCGGAAAACAACTGAGACATAGAGAAAGAGTAGGAAGAAGCAGAAGGAAGTGAGGGACTCCACTTCTATGGAGTTCACTAATGATGACTATATCCTATTGGCAGATCGAATGGCTGAAATCGCTGATGAAACAAGGCAAAAGATTGATAACCAACATACCGAGCTCTTTGAGGGAGTCACTAGCTTACTTCAAACTCTTTGTAAGGCTGTGAAGGAGGTTAGAGTTGTGGTTAGTACTAGGGAAGCTCAGTTACAGGACGCTAGCCTATATAATGATCATCCTGTTGAGCTACCCGTGTCTCAACAACAACATAAAATCCAGATAGTTTCCAAAGCACTGGATATGGGCACGATGGAGCTTAACAATATTGTCTAGGATATTGGTTATGTTGGGGTAGATATGTCTGTGCTACCCATGTTCATGCTGCACAACATTCAACATGACACGGTTGAAGAAATCAAGGCTTGGGAACATGTGGTGTGCGAGCAATTGAAGCAAACAAAGAACACTGTGTTGTCACTATAAACACATCTGGAGGATAAAGAGCAGCAAGCACAAAACTGACAGCAGGATAGGCGGCGACTTGAGCAAGCTGTTGTTATTTCATATCAAGAAGTTCCATAGGATGGGGTCACAACCGAAATGCTTGCTGAAGCATGTGTATTTAAATTGGGGGAAGTTGCTAATGACTTTCGCTAGAAGATTGCAGAGTTAGAGGCCAAGCTTGTTCCCAATACACCTCCTGAAGTACTGGCTGAGCGACAAAAGGTGATCTAAGAGGACACAAGGCATACTAAGCAACTTAATGCACTTTGTGCCAATATGTATGAGCAGGTGTCCCATGCATGGGAGGCCTTGATGGATGATAGAAACTTCATACAACAAAGTCAAGTCTGACCGATCTGCGACACTCATTGAAAACATTGTCACCAATCGAGAAGATGGGTAAGGCTACTGAGCTTAAACTATTGCAGCAGCAAGTCGCTGGACTCCGAACACATCAACAAAGAAGAACTGATCGTGCCGCGAAGATTCAGGTTGAAGCAGGGCAAGTAACGACGACTATTCACCCAGTTCATGTTGCAGTTAAGCAAGCCGTGGATACAACCGTGGTGGATGTTTCAAAGCATCTCAATTTTGAAATTCTTGCAAATTGAACTGAAGCAATAATCCAATGACTGTGGTTTCAATGAAGCGGTGGAAACCATAGTCATTGAGCTACCGCTTCATTGAGGCGACCACTTTTATCTGACAAATGCAGTGAAAACCACGAAAACCACGATCCAGGCCCAACCTTATTATTGGTCTAGGAGAACGATGTGGCCACTAACAAGTAGTACTGTCACCATGAAGGACACAAGATTTTGTAAGGATTTTGAGTCCCCTCCTGCAGGAATGGAACTGAGGTCTCCATCAGATCAGTCATAAGGCCCCACAGTTGGCTCCCACTGAGCAATGAATATGTCCACTCAATTTTTAAAGGGCAAGAAACCATTACTTTAAATATTTAGTTTAGTTGACTCAACGACTAAAGGAGTGGTTTATTTCTAGGGGTTTTAGATTTCATTTATGTTATCCAAAATATTAGAATCTTAGTTTGCTACTTTAAAGGCAAGCGTTTATATTTAGGGTTAGAATCTTAGTTTGTAACTTTAAAGGCAAGGGTTTATATTTAGGGTTTTTAGATTTCATTTGAATATATATATTTTATTTCCTTTGGAAAAAAAACTAATTTTATTTTATGTCTTCAAACAAAATTACATTCTCTTGATGCATTTAAAAGTGTATTTCAAGTTCATAACTTCTTTTGAAAAGGATCTTCTGAAATCCACAGTAACAAAAAAAAACACATATAGTTACATTATTGCTTTTGAAGATACGATGTTATGTTTTTGACAAAATTCCCATTCCCTAAGATGGTAAGCTGAAATCTGCTGGCTGCTTAGATAACAACCCTATAATGCAAATAAAAACATATAATCCTGTAATATGTTCATAAATAATGATATAATAGTGTAGCTGTGACACAAAGACATAAAAATATAATAAAAACATATCATTCTATGAATGGTCTGTGCTTTCATTTGACTATATATATTACCAACCCAACTCATTTATCTACATGTGTTTCACTTGAAGGTGCCAAAGAAACATATCATTCAGATTGTGTGTAAAATTTCACTGGAAAGAGGAACAGGTAAGCGTTAAGCATCCCGTTTGTTGAAGTTTATGATCCAATCCGGCAGGGACTAAGCCACCATGTGGTCTTGTTTCTTCTCCAAACTGTTCGTGTGAGTCAATTATGAAGCTTTTCCGGAAATCATGGTCTCTCCAACGCGTCTCTTGTTCATGAAGACAATTTTCTCATACAAACCCTCGCAGGAATGGATCCCTCGACTTCAAAACACCCATTCCCCTCCTCAAATCTCTGCCGATGGACGAACAAAAACCATCAGAACTCACATTACCCAAGTGCTCACTCACAATACCATCAAACGCTGCGCCTCGGCAACGACTACGCGGGACTCGAACCCGGCCCACGATAATGACGAAAAACACACAGAAACGGCAAAAACCATAAGGAAAATCATTCTCAGTGACCCGAGATGGGAAGAAACCCTCGAATCCGAAGTCTGCGCCAATTTATTCACGGCACAATGCTTAAGGAAAGTTATCGACTTGCAAAACGATATAATCTTGGCCCTCAGATTCTTTCTCTGGGCTGTCAAACAGCAAAGCTTCCGTCACGAAGAATCTACATATGTCATGATTATCGATATGATATTTCGAACCAAAGGTTGGAAAGCCGCCACAGCTCTGTCAAAACAGCCGGAGTGCCGTTCAAGCTCTGTAATCTTTGAGGTACTTATCAAATCCTTTTGCCGAATTAAAATGGCTTCCGAAGCAATTGACATTTTTAATGACATGAGAGGGCTAGGGTTCTTTCCCAGTATCGAAACCTGTAATGACCTGCTGCATTGTTTAGTTAGGGTTAATCGGACCGATTTATTCTGGCGGGTGTATGGAGAGATCATGGAAAGCGGTTTTTTCGCGGATGTCAGAACTTCCGGCTATCTTATACAGGCTCTTTGCAAGGAAGGGAAGTTGAGAGAAGCCCGTGAGCTGCTTGATGAGGTTTTTGAGAATGGCTGGGTTCCGGATGTAGTTACTTTCAATGAAATTATTGTCCAGTTTAGCAGGAAAGATCGGTTCAGGAAGGTTTCTGAGCTTATGCATTTGATGATTTCGAAGGGGTGTATGCCTGACATTGCGACATATACTGCGATCTTAGATGGGCTTTGTAAGAATGGCAGGGTTGAGCAGGCTTTGTGGCTTTTTGATGATTTGAAGGAGAGGGGTTATGAGCCTAATGTTATTACATATACTGCTTTGATGGATGGCCTCTGTAAGATGAGGAAACTGGAAGCTGCAAGGGAACTTTGGATCGAAATGCAGAGGAAAGGATTGAGTCCGAATAAGTTCGCTTATAATGTGCTTATTGATGGGCATTGTAAACAGGGAAAAATGAACCAAGCTCAGAGGCTATTGGCCGAGATGTATGACAGTGGTTGTCAACCGGATATTGTGGCTTATAATACATTGATGGCTGGGTTCTGTCTGGAGAACAAGATAGACGAGGCCGACGATCTTAGGAAGGAAATACTAGAAAAGGGTTTGAATCAGGATCTAATCACTTATAATACTTTCATTCAGGGCCGGTGCAAGCAAGGCAATGTGCTGGAGGCTTTGAATATATATAATGAGCTTTTGGAAACGGGATTGGATCCGAGCGTTTCTTCGTATACTCCGTTGATCAGCACGCTTTGCAAGCAAGGAAAAATGCAAGATGCGATGGAGCTCTTTAACGAAATGTTAAAGAGGGATTTGATTCCGTTTAGTTGCACTCATGATGATCTTATTGTCGGGCATTGTCAGCAAGCTGACATCGCCGAAGCAATGCAGATGTTTAATAGAATGCTGCAGAGTCGTTTGAAACCAAGGGAAGAGACCTTTAGAGTGCTGATTCAAGGGCTTTGCGGGGAAGGCAGGTCGGATGATGCTCTGTCAGCGCTAGGTGAAATGATGGAGAAGGGCTATAAGCCTGGTGTATTGGTTTGTAATTCTTTGGTGAACATACTTTGTGGGGAAAATATGAGTGATACTGAAATTCATTTCGAGAGGGTTTTAAAGATTCTCAGGCACTGAAGACAGCTATGGAGTTCTTTTTTGGATGCTGCAGAATCTTATGAAACCAAGGGAAGAGGACCTTTAGAGTGCTGATTCAAGGGCTTTGTGGGGAAGGCAGGGTGGATGATACTCTGTCAGTACTAGGTGAAATGATGGAGAAGGGCTATAAGCCTGGTGTATTGGTTTGTAATTCTTTGGTGAACATACTTTGTGGGGAAAATATGATCGATACTGAAATTCATTTCGAGAGGGTTCTAAAGATTCTCAGGCACTGAAGACAGCTATGGAGTTCTTCTTTGGATGCGAAAATAAGTGTATAATGGATTCCTCGAGACTAGGTTTCACCTTGTGTTGAGTATATATCCTTTGTTCCTAATGCACCATTCTCAATTCTCTGTTATTCTCAAAAAATGTTTCCTTATTGTAGGGCAAAACATGTTCTACGTAAGATGACTTCTGTGCACATTGATTCCTTTGTTGGGAATTCTTAGGGGAAAATTAGAAGCTGATTTTTGTTTCAAATCTATTTAGAAATTGTTTTTTGCTTAACAAATCTTTATCATGGACAAGCGAAAAAGCAGGCCATAGAAGTGTAGACGTTGAATCTCTTTTTTTTGGCTCTATATTGAATACAGCGATAAAAATAGGGAAATTTTTGTGATACTAAGTTACTAACCTTGTAGGCCTTGAAACTGATTTTGATCGCTTGGAATATTTTGTCTTTTGAGATGTTTCAAGGTAGTTTAAGGTTGAGGAGGATTATACTCCTTTTTTTTAGTTATATCAACAAATTTGATAAACTCTATCACTGGAGAGTAGTTCTTTTGAAATTTTCTTTAATCTGAGCTACAATCTATTTATTGTGGATAGAAAGGTTCATTATAAGGCGATGAAAGCTTTGATCAGTTTGTGACACTACTACTTTTAGGTTTTTGAAGTATTACAATTTTGAAGAATTTGGTATCGGAATACACAAGGGTTTTGATGTATGGCACTGGAGCTCTGTTGGGACAGTAGCAGTGGCAGATTCGGATTCAGGTTCACCTAATTTCATAACTTTGAGGAACACATTTTTCTTTATTTGGACATAGTTGTTAATTGTCTTGTCTTCTCTGTTCATTTTTCCTTTTAGCCTTGTTTTTAAGGGTGTCTCCTGCACAAATTTGCATCCCTAACAATGAATGCGACTTTGTTCATATCTTTGGTTGGTAACCTCTGTACTATATTTACACTACAGTCAGAATTATCTTTCAGAGATGGGAGATATGTCTGGAGCAATAGGTTCTCATGAGGAACCTTTCAATGCTTGGATGATATGAAGGACCTGATTAGGAAAAATTCAATGGCAACACCCTGGTCATTTTCTCTATTCAGTTGTTCACTTCCCATTGATTCATGTCTGGCACCATGTAAGGATATCTCTGCCAGGATCAAACGACATGTATGTTTTGTTATTCACATTAGAATTATTTCATGGCATTCATGTAAAGGAGGCTATTAAGATTATACGATTTCATGGTGTTTGAATTAGAGAGTCTTTGTAGGGAATCTAAAATCAAGAAAATTTCAGTGTTGGAGATATTTTGAGGACAACCCTTGGCATTGGGCCTCTTGTGTGTACATTGAGCTACTAGCTATTTGGATTATAGTTGTATTGACCCTGCTTATTCTTGTCTTGAGGGAAGCTTCCTTCCAGACTTATGCGACAGTGTTTGATGCATGGGAAATTAGTGGGATGGAAACATGGAAAGTCGTTATTATTAGATATGTGAAGAAGAATTCTGCATTATAATAGTTTGATAAAGAAGATCACTACAGCTATTGCTTTATCCAGAAACCCAGGGTTATATAGCAACGGCAATATTCTAGTATGTATTTTGGAAAACATGCTGCCTGTAGCTATCCAATTTCAGACATGATGGTGTTTCCTAAACACTTTTTGGGCAATCGGGCTAGCTAGGCTTCCCTTTCCCACTCTTTCTCAAGGTTATACTAATCGTGCATTTCTTTAAAATTATTGAAGTAAACTGAGTAAACTGTTAGAGATCCCACTGTACAGGTATCCTCTTCATACCATAATAAAAAATTATGGCTTTAAAAATTCTCATAATTATCAGCTCATGGTTGTACCAACCTTCTGGAAAGTATGCTGCCTTTAGCTGTACAATTACAGGTATCGACCTGTTAGCTAAACACGTTTGGACAATCTGATAGTTAGGCTTCCCTTTCCCAGTCTTTTTCAAGGTTATACTGATCGTATATTTCTCTAAAATTATTGAAGTAAACTGTTAGTAGGTTTTATTGCATAGTTATTCTCCTAACATCATAATAAAAGTGTGACTCTAAAATGATCATAAGTTATCACCAAATGGTTGTAGTAATTATTAGGTAGATCTCCAAACAAGATATAAATTTATGAAGCATCAAGGCTGAAAAAATGGTGACACTCTAACTTAAGTTATTTTTTTTCAAGGAAAACCTTATGGGGTAACTGAAGGGATGCTTTACCACATTCGTTGATGGCATCTTAGTAAACCTGTTGGTGTAGACTAGTGTGCCTCACTTGGGGGATTTTAAACCAGGCACCTGCCAGCACAGAACTAGCCAAATGCCCAGCAACATTAGCAAATGGTTGAGATAATAACTCCTTGGGCTAACTACTTTTTAAACTTTACATGCAGCATAGAGTTGAGATAGGTTGTTTCCATGCAACATAGAGGAGAGATAGGTTTATGTTGTAATGCCCCATCCAGTTAAATAAGTTATAAATATGATTAAAGGTGCATACTTAAGATTAAAATGAGATTTAGTAAGCTAAAAGGGGGATTGGTGTGTAGATGACAAGTGTCATCCATGTAGATATACCTTATTCTTTTAATAATGAAAAAATGGACTTTTCAAGGGGGAGGAAGAGGACTTAATGGTGTTGTTTCTCTTCCTCTGTGCTGGTGGTGGTGTTTTGTCTAGCGAGTTTGCTGCATGAGACTAGCTGTTGGAGGAGGGGGGTGTGAGGGTTTTCTTACTGTGGTGAGGAGGTGTTGGGAAGGGGATTATGTCTGGCATTTACTGATTGAGGGCTCGAGGGCTCTCAGTCCTTGTCCGGGGGTAGGTTGGGTGGAGAGCTGTAACCCACACTTTGTCACCTGTGTTGTCATTGTTCCTGGAGCTGGTTGTGGAGATGCTGACTGCACTGTGGTAAGTATCAATTGAATTTCGCTTCATTATAGGTAGTGTTCCATGGGGACGTGTCCCCCACGGCCAGGAATGCGTTTCTTGCATCCCCAGGATAGGGGGACTTTGGGAGAAACGTTTCTCTGTGTTTCTCTTTGGGCAAACCTCAGTGAAATGCAGGGAGAAACATTTTTCTATGTTGCGAATGTGACGTATCCATACCCCATTATCATGCGGAATTAAAATTTTCATCGAGAACCTTCACTGTTCATCGAAACACAGGGCATGGTCGTGAACCACATCTCAACATTTCCAACACTGTCATGCTCCCTCTCGTCTTCCATAGATCAGTTCGACAATTTGCAAGGAAAGATCTCAGAGGAGATCGGACAGCGGAGAGAAACGCGACGGAAATCAACGATTGTAAACGATCCCACAGATTGCATCCAAATCAACGGTTCAGAATTCACCCGCAAAGATCGACGGTGCGGAAAGCCTGAGTTGCAGGGTCGAAAAGTTACAAAACTTGTAATATCACTTTCTGCAACCCGCATCCTGCATCGAAAACAAATCGACGACAGAGAATCATCCCGCGAAGATCGACAACGCGGAGATTTTGACTTGCGGGATTGAGAATGGGGAAATCGCGACACCGCGATTCTGCATCCTGCATCCCGCAAGTTGCAGAGAGGAAAATTGCGGCAACCAAAATCCGCGAAACGACATTTCACATGCTCTGCCATGGTCTGCTGTCCCAGTCTCAGCTCATGGAATTCTTTGATCTTGTCATCATAGTATCTGTCAGAGAGGTATTTCTGCTTGAAATACTTTTGGAACCGTTTCCGCTTAAGTCTCCTTTCACTGATCCTTCTTACTTGCTTTAAGTGCTCCCACCAGATGGATGCCCTTCCATTCAAATTGAATATGGCAACCCTTGCCTTCATATTCCTTGAATAATCCTGAACTTGGAAGTACTTCTTTATTCAAAGAAGCCAAGCTTCAGCTTCTTGTCCAGTCTTCACCTCACCATCAAACGTAGGAGGTTTAGCCTTCTAAAATTCATCCCGAGAGCGATCTCTATGGGGCCTCTTCCTCTTTCCCTTGCGAGAAGAAGAGCTTGAATCCCCACTTGATTCTTTTGACTCAGATGATCTACTAGCAGTCCTTCTTCTTCTTTTGGTACTGCTCTTACTGCCTTCGGGTTTTATTGTACCCTATCCAGAGTCTATCTTTTTTTGCAAGTTTGTCAAAAAACTTTGCAGCATAGCAGCATTCAACTGATGCTGCTCTTCCTGAGCTTTAATCAGGCTTCTCATAATGGCTGCAATATTCGGCGGCGTCTCTTGGAATCTCCTTCCATTAGACTCTATGTCATCATTTCCAACTCGGACATTTTCCCCCATGGCATCTCGCGCATGCTCGTAGGAGTCTCGAGCATCATATCCGTCATGGGTTCTCATCGCTGTACCACAACTTACTCTTCCAAAATATACTATGACTCTGCAAAATGTGTTATCAACACCATTTGTTAGACACACAGTAATTCAAAATCAAAGCCTTTTACTTACTGTCACCTGGCCTATCTAGGCCCAATGCTGTAACCGACAACTTTGGTTAACTGATTCTCGGCCCATCCATGCCCAATGCTGCAACCCGCAACTCTGATACCACATTGTCACGTACCCATACCCCATTATCATGCGGAATTAAAATTTTCATTGAGAACCTTCATTGTTCATCGAAACACAGGGCATGGTCGTGAACCACATCTCAACATTTCCAACACTGG
This sequence comes from Pseudotsuga menziesii, assembly GCA_001517045.1. Lineage (NCBI taxonomy): Eukaryota > Viridiplantae > Streptophyta > Pinopsida > Pinales > Pinaceae > Pseudotsuga > Pseudotsuga menziesii. The sequence goes on along the minus strand of LPNX010760385.1, from coordinate 317,788 downwards.
CACGCCCCCTCCCGTTGATTTCGACAATCTGCAAGGAAAGATCTCAGAGGAGATCGGATGACAGAGAGAAACTGATCTATACAATCTGCAAGGAAAGATCTCAGAGGAGATCGGACGATGGAGAGAAACTGATCTATGGAAGACGGGAGGGGGCGTGACAGTGTTGGAAATGTTGAGATGTGGTTCACGACCATGCCCTGTGTTTCGATGAACAGTGAAGGTTCTCGATGAAAATTTTAATTCTGCATGATAATGGGGTATGGGTACGTGACAACGAACCTCCTGGACGCCCCCCCACGAAACTCTGAACCTCCTGAACCTTAGTAGATTCTTTACATTGCATGATTGCACAATGATGAATGTAGCATTTACCAGTTTGCATGGGATGAATTGTTATTGTTGGGATTTATATTTTTCATATTTTTTATATTTTTATAATTACGCCGTTAGGCGTTTTTTCTCTGAGGTCTTGTTTCTGAGCATGGATCCCAATTTCGTCATCCCTCTATCCAATAGAAATGCATCGTTTGCGTTTTTATTCGCTTTCTACAATCATGCCACGTATCTGCCGCACGTCAACCACGGGTTGATTTCCACACGACTTAGGTCTCTTAGTGTGTTCGAGAGCTATGGGAAATAGACGAACATGGTAGAGGGTGTTGGGA
>LPNX010760385.1:277966-317034 GCA_001517045.1 Pseudotsuga menziesii | reverse complement strand
GAGCTTCAAGATCTGGGATCTTGACGGTCGGAGGCTCATTTAAGGTAATGTAATTCATCTTTTAAATGAAGTTATATGTCAAATCTCGTTAACCTATCATAGTTCTACTCAAATTTGTGGCCAGAGTTTTATGAGACTAGGAGTTCTTTGAGGTCTTGTTTCTGAGCACGGATCCCAATTTCGTCATCCCTCTATCCAATAGAAATGCATCGTTTGCGTTTTTATTCGCTTTCTACAATCATGCCACGTATCTGCCGCACGTCAACCACGGGTTGATTTCCACACGACTTAGGTCTCTTAGTGTGTTCGAGAGCTATGGGAAATAGATGAACATGGTAGAGGGCGTTGGGAAACAAACTACAAAGGCTTCTGCAGGAGCTTCAAGATCTGGGATCTTGACGGTCGGAGGCTCATTTAAGGTAATGTAATTCATCTTTTAAATGAAGTTATATGTCAAATCTCGTTAACCTATCATAGTTCTGCTCAAATTTGTGGCCAGAGTTTTATGAGACTAGGATTCAAAGTTTTTGGTTGCTCATATTTTTAATCTATAGGTGACCATGTTCTGCAAAGAACGCCTCCACAAAGTTCTTGTGAATGAGTTGAAGATGCTCTCCGTCAATATGCATGACAAGATGCAATGGCAGCAAATCACAAATGCTTTTTTTGAGAGAGTGGACGCCGAGGCCTTGTCTCGATGAATCATGTCCATAAATGACTACATAACCCCTGAAAGAAACAAAAGAGTGCTTTTGTGGGCAAAGAATAACTTCAGAGACCATGGGAACTACTGTAGTGGTTGTCGTTGATAAATCAAGCCAAATTGTCATCGTCAACAGTGGTGATTCGTGGGCCATATTATCTGAGGCAGCAAGCCTGTAGTTTTAGTTATCTTTCCTTTCTGTTAAAACTAAATGAAAAGCAGTGTAGATTGTTATTTAATGGAATCTTTAACCAATGTTCCCCCAAGTTTCCGAGACGCAGGAGCAGGGAAACGCACATTGGGGACATGTGGAGACCACCCCCAAATTTTAGCAATTCGGGGGGGGGGGCGGCGGGCGGGTGGACGTCCAGGTCTTAATAAAAATTAATATTATAAATTATTAAATCCCAGCAATAACAATTCAATGATTCATCCCATGTAAACTACTAAAAGTAAATAATAAATAGTAAATACTAAGTTTATCATTGTGCAATGTAAATCAAAATATAGCAAATTAATAATACAAATACGTTATACAATTCATCGTGATAATTTTCAAATTTGTCATTTGAATCTTGATATTCATATTTCTAATTTCAGTCATTGTAATTGAAAGCTTGAATCATTGCATGCTAAAATAGTGAAATAGTAAATTACTAAAGACTAAGCCTGAAATAGAGACTAAACAACAATTAAAATTAAAATTTTGTTTTTTTAAACTGAAATTGGGAAAATCGTGGGGTGCGTCTAGGAGCCCCCCAGTTTCTGGAGGGGGCATGTGGGAGCCCCCCTTCACCGGGGCACGCTGCAGAATAGGGGGACGCGACCCTTCTGAGTTTTCGAGAGTTTCCTGATTTTGGGGATGCTGGGAAATGTTTCCCTAGGAGCCCTCGAGCCCCCGGGGAGCAGGGAGCGAGGGGGGCATGTCCCCGACCCTGGTGGACGAGTCCCCGTGTAGCAGTGTCTTTAACGATGTTTGCCCTACTCTGCAATAGTTACTTGCAAAACAGTGCAGTTTGTGGCTGAATGAATTTTTGGTGCTAACTGGAAGGTGAATGAAATTTTAATGAAGTTTTACTCAACTCTACTAAAATTACATGAAAACCACTGCAGTCTGCCTTCCCTCTGAGTCCCAAATTGTGGAGAATAACAAAGGGAAGCTCTGTCTCCAGGGGAACAATATTCATGTTAAGCCTGTAGTCAGGGAGAAGTTATGGCCCAACAGACAGTCGTGTAGATCTTGCAGGGGTTTCACAGCTTCTCTACGATGATGAGAATCTATGTGTTTATGATGGCTAGATAGGTTTTGTCATATTGCTTGTCTTGGACAGGTTCGAGCAAAACATAAAGAAGTTATACTTCATAAAGACAGTCCTGATCTGGGGGAGATTGTTGTGGTAGCAGAAATGTGTTTTTCTAATCCCCTCAAATTAGAACCCCGTAGAAGTGTCTTTGTAATTCCCTTGAAAACCCCTGGAGCTCTTGTCATAAGTATTATATTCTCTTCTCTGCTTCAATCTGTGCCTTGTCATCCATTTTGTCAATATCGTAATCGATGTTTTTCGTGACCTGCTTCTGCAACTAGTTTTTGGGGTTCAGAACTCTGTAATTCTTTTTCCAGTTTGATTCTTTTTCCATGTTTGGTAAATATCTTATTGTCTTTGTTGAATGAAGATAAATAATGACTGCTAAAATGATAATAATCATACCTTGTAACACCTGAATGATATTTACCAAGGGAGAGAAGGAACATGCCTTATGCCTCCCAAGGGAGCAAAGAACAAGCCCTTTGTTCTCCTGGAAATGAACTCTTTAGTCCCCAAAGTGAACTGGTTATTGCAATGGCAATAAAGGATGAAGTTTCATAATGGCTACAAAAATTTCAGTTTTCTTATGAGGATCGAACTTTAGGTTGGAGTGAAGATATGAAGTACCTACAAGGAACTGTGCTGATGCAAGCTCGTTATGTTGAATCCTATGGTCCTTGCAACTGAAGGTTTCCTTAAAACTCTGTTTTTCTTTGAAGATGGTTGTGTTTAACTCGTTGTATTTAGGATCTTGAAACAATGGCAATGTCTTCATTGCTGATGCAAGCTTGTTATGTTGAATCCTCTGGCCCTTGCAACTGAAGATTTCCTTAAAACTCTATTTTTCTTTGGAGATGGTTGTGTTTAACTCGTTGTATTTAGGATCTTGAAACAATGGCAATGTCTTCATTGCAGGTGTGAGTAACATATATGGATTTCTTGTGTGTCTTTTTTGAGGAATGATGACTGTAGGAGTAACATATATGGATTTCTTGTATGTCTTTTTTGAGGAATGATGACCGTAGCAGTTCAAAAGAAAGTCCCTTGCCCAAATTCTGACTTAGAAATTTCCAATGTCTGTTTCATCATCTCCCCGTCTCCATCTACAGTTCTCTCTTTAAAGCAAATCAGCCTCCATATAGAAATGTATATGAATATTTCTTCCAAAAGTTTCATTTATTCAAATGTGGGTCGTAGCACTGCCACCATATATTGCATGCTTATAATCTCATAACTTAGTAAAGAAGTCTGGAATATCCAAAGACCTAGATTTCTTCAATGTTCCTTTACCGAATTACCCTAGGCATTCCATTTAACCCAATTTTTTGTAGCCTTCACCTAGAATTACTCTAAAACAAAGTTTGTGTGAGTTATTATTACTCTGAAACAAAGTTTGTGTGTTGTAGTGAGACAATGCACCTCCAGCTCCACATTTTCCAAGGGTGACTTGTCATACGTTATATAAAAGAAACCCAAACCTTGGTTTTATCAATGGTTGGTTTTGAGATAGGCCTGAATCCTTTATAAGTAAAATTAATTTGATGACAAATATATTTTCCTTACAAGCATATGTTTCTTGCCTGTCAAAAGCCCAAGAAACCTTTATACCATGGAGTCCTCCTCATGCCATATCTCTTTAACACTAATCAAGTTTAAAGAGCAATTCCATATTTCCATTGAAAATGGGCACTGCACCCATAAGAGATTTATGTACTTCTCATCTTTTTTGCATAAGAAACATATACTATGCCCTTGCCAGGTCCTTCTCTGAGGAACATCACATCTTAAGACCTTATTGGCTAGTCTAGTCCATGCCATGCCTTTTTAACCAGGTCCTTCTCTGAGGAACATCACATCTTAAGACCTTATTGGCTAGTCTAGTCCATGCCATGCCTTTTTAAAGGGGCTTTTACCTTCATTATGGATTTCCACCAGCATACATTTTGATCTTCCAACTCCTACAAGAGCATTGCTTTGTAACCCAGATTTGTTGTAAACTATCTTGTGAAAGCATTTTTGACCAAACCAAAAAATGTCATTCTCCAACTTTAATCGAATGGAACTCTGAGGTCATCTCTGGACATATGCATTTCATGTTCTGGCGTTTTTTCCATCCAAACCTAAAAGTTCGTGGAACTGTATGTTGTTGGGTAGCCTTAATCAAATGGAGCTCTCAAGTAATCAATGCATCTTCTCCATCCAAACCTAAAAGGTGGTGGAACTGTTTGTTGTCGGGTAATAAGAGTAAAGACCTAGCACAGTTTTGCATTATTTTATTGACAAACCACAATTTGCTTATTGGTTTGGCTTGGCTAATTTTCATAAATACCATAGGCTGATACATCCTGCTACTCAACTTACTCAGAGAGTTTATAAATATCAGTAGATCAGTTGGAGAGTGTCAGTGTCAGCTTATAATAATCAGCAGAATTCAGATAATAAAATTTGAATAGAAAATGTTCCCATCATTATTATCTTGGAAAATATATCCACAACGTGGTCTAAATACATATGTTTACCAAAATAGGATGGAAGCAAGGAAGGAACAAAGCAAAGGAGAGACGTAGCACGGGAAGAAGAAACATACATAAAACAAGTCCTATTAGCCATCGCCTTGACAGATAAAGCATCATAAAGATATGTCAGAAGGAGAAAACTTCAAGGCTAAAGGTGTGAGGGAAAGGTTAATTTCTTCCTTTCAAATCCCAGTGAAGTAAGGTTGGAATTTGAAAGCAAATTCAGTTGTTTCCACAATTTCATCAAATACATTTTAACATTTCAACTAACTTAGGGGTAGCATAATTTTTAACCGTATTTGACTATCAAATTCTCTCATAACAGATTTAGCCGTAATTCTCAGACATAACACATTAGTTATTAAAATCTGTGTGAGTGCTTCAATCATTTAAGGCATTAAAGTCTGTTATTTAGAATGATAAATATGTGTATTATATACTTTTCCTCAATGAACAGGTAATCGCCTTGGCTAAACTTCTTCGAGAAAAGAGGAGCTGCAGAGGCTTGAAATGTTGAAATTTTTGGAGATGATGGATTTCTTCGGAGTAAGAAGATCAAAAGCATAAAAGGATCGAGGCATTTGACAAAGGTCGTACTCGGAAAATTGGTTATATTTTCCTCAATGAACAGGTAATCGCCTTGGCTAAACTTCTTCGAGAAAAGAGGAGCTGCAGAGGCTTGAAATGTTGAAATTTTTGGAGATGATGGATTTCTCGGAGTAAGAAGATCAAAAGCATACAAGGATTGGGGCATTTGACAAAGGTCGTACTCGGAAAATTGGTTTTTGCAAGCAATTAACAGAGCTCTTAGGTATGGAGCACATTATGTTGTTGGAGGAGTTTAATGCCCATAACCGTACCAAATTGCAGCGAGTTGGCCAGTTTTTGAACCACTTTAACAGCTATTGAAGGAAAACCTGTACTGTGTTATGAAGAACACAATGAAAGCACCAGTTATCTAGTGTTCCTTTGACGATGAGAGTAATTGGTTGTACAAATAGTGCAGGAGTACATCGGAATAGCTTAAATAAGATAGCAGTTTATATATATATATATATATATATATATATATATATATATATATTTTTGGCTGTCGGTGGTCCCCAGTCCCATGGCTCCCACCAGGTCTGGAAATTCAATTTTCTTGTGCCTGTGAATAAAAATTTAATGACGGTTTCAAGATTTTTGTGCTCATCATTTGACTGTTTAACCAAGGTTGGTGAGTGTCAATTTATTTTTAATATTATATATAAATGTGAATAAAGTATTCTATTTCTATTATATATAAATATGAGTAAAATATTTATATAGAAATTTACTAATTAAGCAAATTATAAAATTTTAAAGAAGAAAATTTTAGAGATTTTCTTTGGAAAAATTTGAAGGCTCAGAGCTGAAGACTAATAAGGCAATTAAAAACACCAAATATAAATAAATACAATATACGTACCAAAAATAGAGAAGTCTAGCATTTATGTGTTCTTCCATTAACTGTAAATTAAGAGCAGCACAGGAGCTGACCCAGCACAATGGCCAATAACTGTTAGCTAAGTTTTAGTAGTTAACATAGGTATTAAAAATTTTGACGGGTTATCTAAATTCATAAAAGTCAAATTGACGTTTTAAATATTTTTTCATTTGTCAATGTTGACGTGTTTATAAAAAAATTACATGTCAAATATGCGTAAAAATGAAAAAAAACGTTCTGTGGAATGTCAAATTCCAGGCCTGGCTTCCACACACATCTGCGTGAGAGTAATAAGTATACTGCCATATGTTCTTTTGTCCGTTGCATTTTGAACCAGATGCCATTGAGATTTTAAAGCATATAGCATATTGGTAATTGGGATATCTACGAGTAAAGTTTGTCCTTTTTTAAATGTAGCTGTCTAACTAGGGGACGATTTTGACTTTCCCGCTGAAAATCAGTCGGAATCCGGAGAATTTAATTCACAAAATCTTATAACTTTTTTGTTTGTTGGACGATTTTAATTGCAGAAATGAAATCACGTGACACTAAAACTCCCAAGCACCCACACTTTGAAAGATCTAGCAATATTTTTGCGAGTTTTGAAAATTCCGTAAAAACCAGCCAAAAATAAAGGGAAAATCGTCCCCTAGTTAGACAACTCGATTTTAAATGATATACCAGATGTTGATTGCTCCTCACACTTCTATTGAGCATGAGTTGGTCAACTGGTCATTCAAAAATAACATTTAACATTGAAGACCAAATTTATTTCATGAGTTGACTTTCAATAAATTCACATTCATATCACAACTTAATAAAATTTAATTTGTAAAATTTAATCATTAAACTAAAATCTCATACAACAACAAACACATTTACTAAATGGCATATAGATTTAGTAATTTTGAAATGGCCTCCAAATTTAGTATTTATATACAATTAGTTTATATTTAAATGGCATAAAGATTTAGTAATTTTGAAATGGCCTCCAAATTCAGTATTTATATATAATTAGTTTCAAGATAACAAAAAATTTACAACTATTGTGTAAGCTTGAGTTTGTTATTTATATAAAATAATTATAATAAATCAGTTTGCTCTTTTTCTCTCCAATTAAATATTATAATTACTAAAAAAGATAGTATTTAAAATTTTCTTTATTTAAAATGTGTAAGTTAATTAAAATGTTTTTAAAAAACATTGTTTTTATTTTAAAACTTTTACTTAAAAATTTTGTAAATAAATATCATCTATATATTTTTCTTCGTAATTTATGTAATTTATGTTTAAATAAAGTACATACATTAAATAAATAAAATTAAAAAAAACTACATATATGATTATGATTATATTTATAAAATAAATACATTAAATAAATACAATTAAGAAAAACTACATTTATGATCACGATTATATTTTTAAAATAAATATATTAAATAAATAAAATTAAGAAAAACTGCATTTATGATCATGATTATATTTATATTCATTAGATTGTATTATAAGTTGAACTAAATATATTTAGGCCGTTCATAGGCGTTTTCTCAAAGAAAGAAGCTGTCCCAAAAGATTCTTTGTTTCCCTGACCATTAACATCTTGACATGTGTCGCCTGGTTATTGGCGAGTTTAATCGTTAAACTTTTCGGTTATTGTATCCCGTGATTCGGCAGAGACAAAAGAAGGTGGCATGGAGTTGATCTGTTGGTTTTTTGTGTCAGGCTTTATTCTGTCTGTATGCATTCTTTCCGTGTAAGCTCTTTCTTTGCCAAGTCCATGCTTATCTTAAACTTGCTCTGCGTTCTTTTTTTTCGGTCTAGCTCTTCATTTGGTGGAGATTAAAGAACTGAAAAGAAAATTTAGGTTACTGTAGCAGGTACCAAATTCAAAACTCACATATACAATATTTTTTATGGCAACGAAAATATAAAATTGTCAAATTCAGACATCATTGTTTTTTTCACCAACGTCGAAAGTCGGAAATACTATGTTCGACGTTTATTTATTTGACAAATTGCATATTTTTTTATTCCGCAAATCGCATATTTTTTTATTCCGCAAATCGCATGTTGTGGAATCTGAAATTGGACCATATGGTGTTTTTGCAATCGTACCGGTAATTGCAGATTTTTAATTTTGTTACATTACGTCGTGGTTAAATTTCGTGGTTTTTATATCCCGTAATCAGGCAGAGACGCAACATGGACTTTAGGTGTGGAAAATGGCGGTATGGAGTTGATCGGTTAAGTATACGTTCTAAAAACGCTCAGGCTTTATTATGTCTGTTCGTATGGATTTGATCGGTACTGTCTTTTTTCGCTAGGTGGATTGCGTGTTTTCATGACACTTCTATCTGTTGCTGTCTCTGAATGGATTGATGGACTCAATGGATTGATTTTCAATTGCAGATCTTTTTTCCTAGTTGGTGTTTACCGTGTTTTTTCGACAGGTAGCTTCCGTGTTTTCACTACACTGCGATATGTTGTCCTAAATGATCGGTGCTGGAAATTATTTTCAATTGAGGATTTCGGACAATTTTGCAGTTCATTTCTCTCAATTTGAAATTGCTCTTGCGAAGATTTTTCGAGTTTCAATTTATTTGGGTTTATGTTATGTTTTTTTGCATAAACCCAAATAAATTGACATATGGGGTTATGACATGTTTATGACATATGGGGTTATTCCTTTTATCTTCAATTGTAAACTTAGGGCAATTTGTAATATGAAGTAGATTTATAACCAAATTATATCATGGTAACCAACCTTACTCTTTTGCTTTATATATCAACACATCCAAAATAACTCTCCAAACCTAAGTATATGAGATCAACGATGAACAAAATCTATAAAGCAATGTTTTATAAGCATTATTCTACTATCCATACGTGACTATATGAGACTAACGATAATCCAATTTCTTTTAAGTTTGACAATCATTAATCCAATGTTTATATGCTTGATTTCGTAATGCAGGTGATTTGACTATAGAGTATCGAACCCTATGGAATCCCCGCGTTATGATTTGGTTTGAAAATCATTGGGATGAATCCTGTTGTGGAACCATAGAGTTCCCACCCATTGCATGCAAATAATTTAAGGGGCTACGTGGGCTCTTCCCAGCCACGCACTGTCGTTTATATTGGTTGACTTAACCCTAGTCTTCATTTCTCCACTCCCTGCGGGCCTTTGGCCGCTCTGCATCACCTCTGCAACACCTCCTGCTCCTTGTTGCTCGCACTGTCTGCTAGTCGACTCCTTTGCTGGTTTGGTTCCTTGTGGTTTCTCTGCCGCATTGCGTGGAGGTTTACTGTGTCAAGTAGTTTGCTGCTGGCCGCTGAGTAGTGTATGATACCTAGGGTTTCTCCCTCGTGACCAGTACTCCTTTAGATTTCCACGAGCTCCACCTTCTCTGCGACGAATGAAGGGTTTACCCTTCCTCCTGCTCGTGGTAGTCTTGTTGTTCGTTGGTGGCCATATCTCTTTCAAACTCTAAGGTATGTACAGAGTTTTCTTTGACTTTCTATTTTAAATAATCGCTTAACAATTGCATTTTTATAAGGTTTTAATATTAAACTGCTCCTTCGCTGGAGGGTCGGACTCCTCCTCATGGCATGGATGGCGCAAGACTTCGACAGTTGGCTTTCCCCGGTAAGCCTGGTTTTAACCATGGCGTTCCCTCTTTGCTGGTTCTTAGGGCAGTTAAGGGTTTGGTTTCGTGATGTATATCTCTTGCTGTTACTTGGGTTCATTTGGTGAACCCTAGCACTGTTAAAAGAGTTCGGCTCTTTGTTTATTAAGGGATCTTGGCTGAAGCCAAGACTGTGGGTTTTGGGTTTTGTTTTAAAAACTGTGTAAAGCATGCGTAAAGATGTATTACTGTTTGTAAAGCCTGCAAGTTTTACTTTAATGTAAAAGATACCGGCAGCCGTGAGGTGCCAAGGAGATAAACTCCATTCTCAGTACATATTTTAAGTTTTTATCAGGGTTTATCCTGAACTCGGAGCTATGTGCTGTCCATGCTACTTTTCTTAAATAAATATTATGTTACTGTACAGTTTTAAATCTATTACTGTTTAAATTTTGGCTTATTAAGCTTACCTGTCTTCGTTATAATGGGTTCCTGTTAATTTCATAAAATACTTGGTATATTTTAAATTATTATTTCGTGATACTTGCTGGTAGGTTCTTACTGCATTTAATAATATACAGGGTTAATGACTTTATAAAAAAAGTTCTAAATGACATTTTAAAAGTCATTTGACTGTATCACCAAGCTTACAGGTTTTTATACTGTAGAATTTCTGCTAAAGAGAAGAGATAAGATATTATTGTAATTTCTAAATAATACAAATTTATATACAGTAATTAATAGGATATTAATATCACTGCTTATAATAACCTGGTTATCATCTTGTAATACTTATTAATGTTGTTATTTGTTTTGCTTAGTATCTTTCATAATTATATAAGGTAATAGTAGTTTATTTTCAGCTTATAAATAATTTGTGGTTAAAGGATTCTCCAAACTTATTGTTAATTAAATTTATTGTCAAGGGTTATGTACTTGCTTTAAACCCGAATTTATTAATTATCAGAAAAACTGTAATTTTTAAAGCATAATTTATACCATTCTAATTTATGTAGAGTCTTTATACTCATTATATTTTAATAATGTCCTCAAGCATTATTTATTTACTTTATAATACATAGAGTATAAAAAAAGTATAAATAGTTTTAGTTTGCAATTATTTATTTATAATGAGTATAAATAGTTTATTTATACATAGTCCTTATTTATTTATACATAGAGTATAAACAGTTTAAGTTTGCAATTATAATAATAAACATATTACTTTAAGTATTACATTAGTAATACTACTATATTGTATGTAATATAAGTTATTGTTATTAATACAAAAAAGATATTATCTCTTTTATGAGTACCTATGTTCCATGATTACTATTAACTTTTAATTTATAACATTTTGTTATTTAATTAGTTTATATGTATGATGCCTGTAAATATAATAGCATTCATTTACCATCTATGAAAATAAGGTAACAGTTCTGTTATCTATTTAAGCTCAGTTGAAATAAAAGAAAATTTAGGAATTAAATAACTACATCCTTAACCATAATTATAGACTAATACAACTAGGTTTTAACTGAAGAATCTAAACAATATTCAATTACTTCTACTATCAGTATTGTCTTTTCAGCATAAGGAAGTTAGATTCTTCAAACTAGAAGAAAAACAATTATAAAGTTTAAACAGCAGATACACTTAGTCTATTTTTTTCTTAGCACAACTATTACATTTGTCTAAAATAATAGGATTTCCGAGAATGATATACTGTTCAAGAAAAATAGTTTTTATCTATGTGCATAAACAGCTGTCAGTAAAGCAAATAATGTCTTCCGATGTTAAGTAAAGAAAACAATTTACTGTTCTACCATCTCATCATATTATCTGTTTATAATTTTTACCCCTGTGCTGCAGTACGATCTGGTAAAACCCAGATGTGGAAAAACGCAGTGGTCTTTAGTTTTCATCAATAGATTCAAATACTGATAAACTAAAACATTTACATTACTAAAATAGCTAACTCTTTTGTTATAGAAAATAAGCATAACATTCATTCATTCACACTTATTAAAACAAAAATAGTTAAGTGACAGAACCTGTTTAACTGGGACAACAACATCAATGGGAGGCCGTTCCTCCCTACCAACTCCTGGAGAGCGCTCAAACAACGACTCCTTAAGACCCCCGAGCTTGCTCTGGTCTCCCTGGCTGGAACTAGGTGTAACAATTGTCAGATACCAGTCCTCAAACTCAGTAATAATCCAGAACTCATCAGTAAGTTCACCCAGCGAACAAGTTGTAATAAACAAGTTACTGCAACATTCCTCTCAGAACAACTTCCTTACTGTTTTTCCCTCTTTCCTCAATGAATTTCTTGAATATCATTCACCTGAATGAATTCTCTATGGGAAAATATCTGAGCAGCCTCAGCTCTCTTCATTGAGTACTTTTAAAAGATTGCCTAGGTTTTTTTTGGGTTAATTGTCATTTAATGAGTCACCTGCTCTGATTCCACTTTCTTGGGGAATCATGACCCCAAATATAGGGAAGTTGCCACCTGCAACTTAGGAAGTGTTTGAGGATGTTTCCACTTGTCTTTTGCCCTCCACCTAGTTCCATCCACCAGTTTGACCAGTAACCTCTTTTTAACAACTCTCCCCTGCCGTTGTCTCCACAATTTATTTATTAATAATAAAATATTATGAATTACATTCCACTCCTGTTGACTCTGTTGAGTCATCAATTTCTACTTAGCATTAATTTAACATAATGTCTTAGGAATATAATAAAAACAATTAACATTATTTTACAAAAATTGGGGTATGTGACATACACACCAACTTAAAATGTAACATCGTCCTCGATGTTACTTATTCTTCATCCTCTGCAACCTCCTGTGACAGATTCGGGTATGCTTCTCGCATCTTACTTTCTAGTTCCTAGGTAGCTTCTTTAGGACTAAGGTGCTTCCATTGCACCTTCAGCTGTCCAATTGTGCGGTTCTGCAGAGTAATTTCCCTTCTCCCGAGGATACAGTCCGGTTCCACCATAACTTCTTCTTCTGGTTCCACCTGTACAACATTCCAATCAATTACATGAGTAGCATCATGAACATACTTTTTCAGAACAGAAATATGGAAAACATTATGTACTTTCAAATTAGGTGGTAACGCTAACTGATATGCAACTTGACCAATTCTGGATAGAATTTCAAATGGACCACAGTAACGTGGTGCTAGTTTTGCACAACTCCCCAGTCTTAGGGAGCTTTTCTTTGGTTTTACATTTATGAACACCTGCTCACCCACCTGGAACTCTTTGGGAGTTCTTTTCAAATCTGCTTGGCTTTTTTGTCGATCCTGAGCTACTTTCAAATTTTCCTACACTTGTTTCACAAATTTGTTCCATTTTCTTCAATAATTCAGGTCATAACACCAATCTATCTACTGGATTATTCCAGTAGATAGGAGTGTTGCATTTACGCCCATACAGAATTTCAAATGGGTTGAACTTAGCTGAGGATTGATAGTTATTATTGTAAGCAAATTCTGCTAAATGCAAGTAATCCTCCCACTTACTTGGCTGATCCTTAACATACATTCTTAACAGATCTTCTAGCACCTGATTCACTCTCTCTGTCTGTCCGTCTGTCTGAGGATGGAAAGAGGTGCTGAAATTCAGTGTTGTGTTTAATCCCTTAAACAAGGATTTCCAGAAATTCCCTGTCTAAAATAATAACCTTAGGTACTCCATGTAACCAAAAAATATGCTTTAGAAATATATCAGCTATATTAGCAGCCTTGTAAGTAGTCTTGACAGGAATGAAATGTACTGCTTTACTTAACTTGTCAACCACCACCATAATTGAATCATTCTGATTCTGATTTCTGGGCAATCCTGTAATGAAATCCAAACTGATGATCTCCCATTTCCAACTAGGAATAGGCAAATGTTGCAGTAAACTCGCTGGATGTTGGTGTTTAGTTTTTACTTGTTGACAATCCAAACATCTAGCTATGTACTCAGCTACTTCAGATTTCATATTAGGCCAGAAATATTCTTTTCTTAACATGGTGACAGTCTTTTGGTAGCCTGGATGTCCTAAGTAAGGAGTTTTATGAACTTCATCCAGAATCAGTAATTTAACCTTAGGCACATTAGGCACATACAATTTGTTCTTAAACAATAAAAATCCATCTTTATTTAGACTATAACCTTTTATTAAACTTTTTATAGGTTCTTCTTTAGCTGTAACTTGTAATTCTTTATAAATTTCATCATGTTTTATCCCTTCCATTAGCTATTCATTTAAATCAGAAGCATAAGTGCTGATTGCTGCTGTATAATTCAGCTTTGCATTTCTGCTTAAAGTATCAGCCACCTTATTTTCTTTTCCTTTTATGTGTTGAATTTCAAAATCATATTCACTCAAGAAGGCTAACCACCTTGCTTGTCTTGCATTTAAGTTGAGCTGATCCAAAAGGTATTTCAAACCTTTATTATCAGTCATTAAAATAAACTTTCTGCCTATTAAGTGGTGTCGCCACATTTTTAAGGCATGTATAACTGCTGCAAGTTCTAAATCGTAAGTTGCATAATTCTTTTCATGAATCTTTAACTTCCTGGAATCATAGGCAATGACATGCCCGTCTTGAGTCAGCACACCAGTTAAACCATCATTACAAGCATCGGTGCATACCACAAAATCTTTATTAGGATATGCTATTCTTAGAATAGGCACAGTTGTTAATAAAGTTTTTAATTTCTTAAATTTTTTTTCACATTTTAAGCTCCAATCGAATTTCTTGCCTTTCTTTTGCAAGGAAGTGATTGGATTAGCTATTTTTGAAAAACCTTCAATGAATCTCTGGTAATAACCGGTAATTCCCATAAATGACCTAACATCTGTTACGTCTTTTGGAACTGGCCAATCTTCGATTGCCCGAATCTTTTCAGGATCCACTGAAATCTCTTCCTTAGTCACTACGTGACCTAAGTACTGGATTTCATCCTTAAAGAAATCACACTTGCTGAACTTCGCAAAGAGCTGTTGCTCTCGCAGTTCTTGTAAAACTATCCGTAAGTGTTCCTTATGTTCCGCTTCATTTTTAGAATAGATTAAGATGTCATTGATAAACACAACAACAAATTTATCTAAGTGTTTATGCATTATATTATTCATTAGGCACATAAATACAGCTAGGGCGTTGGTAAGCCCAAATGGCATTACGACAAATTCGTAATGTCCATACCTCGTTTCGAAGGCTGTATTGAAAATGTCCTCATCTTTAATCCTTACCTGATGATATCCTGATCTCAGGTCTATCTTTGAGAACACCGTAGCTCCACGTAGCTGATCAAACAGATCATCTATGTGGGGCAACGGATATCTGTTTTTAATGGTCATCTTGTTTAGTTGACGGTAATCTATGCATAATCGCATAGTTCCGTCCTTCTTTTTGACAAAGATGACTGGTGCTCCCCAAGGGGACATACTGGGTCGAATGTACTTCTTATCTATTAACTCTTTTAACTGTGATTTTAATTTCTTGAGTTCTAAAATATTCATACGATACGGAGCTTTCGAGCTAGGTACAACACCTGGTACCAGCTCAATAGTGAAATCCAGTTCCCTCCTAGGAGGTAATCCTGGAATTTCTTCCTGAAAAACATCGGTAAATTCATTTAAAACAGGAATATCCTCTATTTTTATTTTATCTTTTTCAGATTTACTTGCCTCATCCATAATAGTTACAGCATAGGCTTTGCACCCTTTCCTGACTACTCTTTTAAATTGTAAGGATGAAATCTGTCTAATTACAGTTTTCCTAGGAATAGCTTTAACTGCTACTGGCTGTTCATTATTATTTACGCACGTGAAGGTTTTATCAAAATAGTTTAAAACTACCTTGTGTTGCTCTAACCAATCCATACCAATTAATAAATCATACGAGCCAAGTAACAAAACATTAAGCTTAACTATAGTTTTAAAATCATTCATAAGCAAAGCACATTCTTTCACATAACAGGTTACTTTCCTTTTTGCCCCAGTGGCTAATTGAACTAACCAGGAGTTATCAAACTTTTCAACAGTCAATTTACACTTTTCTACTATCTGAGGTGAAATGTAACTAAGACTAGCTCCTGGATCTATTAAAATAGTTACAGGGGTTTGATTAACCATACCTTCCACTTCCACCATGGAATTCTGATAGTCAGCTTGGCGGTTCTCCAAAGCTGCATTTATTCTGGGCATAGTCCTCGCAAATTCTCCAATGGTCATTTCATCCTGCACGGTGTGAATATTGCTGTTTGACTTTTTTCGATTTGGGCAAACCGAGGCATAGTGCGGGCCATTGCACTCCCAGCACTTAACAGGCTCCTTTCGTTCAAAATTCTTAGTGAAATTTCCATGATTGTTTGGAATTTCCTTGCCCTTGAAGTTATTGGAATTATTGGAATTATGGGAAACACCATTTTTATTCCCTTGGAAATTTTTGCTGTTGGAATAATTTCTGTTCTTATTATTCTTAAAATTCTTCTGGGGTACAAATTCTTTCTTTTTAAATTCAGACTGATTACTGTTCTTTTTAGCCTTTCGGTTGGCTATACTTTCTTTCTTCTTGTTCTGCTCAAAACAGAAATTTGCCTTCCTCATGGCTTCTTCCAGAGTCTTTAGGTTATCATACTCGATTCTGTCCTTGATGTGATATGGCAAACAACTGAGAAACCGCTGCACTTTAGGTTTCTCATCGACCAAATAAGGTACATACCTCAACACGCTTAAGAATTTACTGTTTAAGTCTTTCATAGTCATGGATCCTAACTTTAACTCGTAAAATTCTTTAGCTCTCTCTTCATAGTATTGTTCGGACATAAATTTCTTCTTGAAGTACCTTTTAAAGGTACTCCAATTAACTTATTTTTCTTTGATACCCTTAACTATCTTCAGATCTTGCCACCATATGTCTGCTTTTCCAGAGAGATTATAGATTGCCATTCTTGCCTTCAGCTGATTTGAATAGTTGTATATCTGAAAATATTTCCTCTTCCCGGACAACCAGGACTCTGCCTCTTCCCCTTTTTCAGTCTCTCCGTTGAAAGTTGGGGGCTTTATTTTTTTGAGCTCCCCGGAAATCTCTTCATATGGCCTGTACCTTTTCTTTCTATTATACAACTCAGCCTCACTACTGTCACTAGTAGCGTGATAGCTTGGTTGTTCCCTGAACCCTTCAGATGATGAACTGCTTTCAGTTTTAGTGAGTTTCATCTTTTTAGATCCTTTCTGATGGCTAGCTTCCTCAGATTCGGATCTTTTGCTCCTCCCTTCATTCTGAAATTTTTCCATCAAATATTTGGTTCAACTCTTCTTGAGTTTTCAAAATCCTTTCATTGTCCTTCTTGACTGATTCCATTTCAGTCTTCAGATTCTTTATAGTTTGCATCAGCTCTGAAGAGTGAGCAGTTACATCTTTTAACACGAGTTCTCTGGACATTTGTCTTGTCTCGGTGTTTGGAGACTCCTCCTGAGCATATTCTCCTAAGTTTTCCATACCTGCCTGTTAGATTCAAAAAAAAGAAATTTTCTGTTCTTTACATAAAACAAAATACAGGTTAGTACATTATTTTTGCTGTTCTGTGGAAAACTAGTTGGGCCACATTGAGGCCTAGTATTTGAACCATGCTCTGATACCATATGTCATAACCCCAAATTTTCCGAAAAATTTTAAAATTTTAAAAATAGCATAAATTCTTATTAAATGCAGTCATTAACTGAATTGATTAGTTTTATGTTACTAGAATTATAACTGAATGATCTTTTGATTATATTTATCCTTAAAGAATAGTTTCCTTTTAGTTACTGATTTGTTTTCTGTTTGCGACTACAAGGGGGATTGTCATGTCAGACTGGGCTTACTTAGCTTCCGAGCTAATGTAGCAGTTTTCCTTCTCTTACAGATATACATGTAATGTTCGGGTTGGTGCTAACAAATCTCTAAAGTATTCAATAACGATTTATTGTACAAATTTATTCAGAAAAAGTAGAAACATGCTAGTCAGATTTACCAGGCTTCTAAGGTAAAGCTTTGTCTATAATCTCTTTTAAGATCTTACTGATAGAGAGTTGAATTCTACTAGTAAGGATGATAGCTATTTTCCTTCATGATAGCAGGATTAAGTATCCCTATGGAGTACTGATCCATTTGATGTATCTACTGAAATGCAAGTATAAAAGTAAATAAATGTTTCTTATCTAGCATAGTAAAATATAACTGAGTTACCATATCAAGATCTAATTCTACTCATCCATAGTTACTGCAACATGCCAAGTTTAGATTCAGAATATGTTTTGATTTGCAACTGCAATTGTAAAGGATATGGTAGTTAAAATATCAACATATATTTTTCTTACTTTAAGCATTTATCAAGTTTATTGTATGATACAAGTCTTCCTTTAATACTTTTAAGGATCTGTATTGTTTTGAAATACTACTTTTATTTTCATGATCGAAGTTTGAATAAAAACTATAACACTTCTAAAATCAGTACTATATTTATTATACTCCAACACCACTTATGAGTATCATGGATATACTCTCAAACAAAGAAAGCTAACTTACCCAAGTTTTTTATCATATAAAAACTCTTATAAAACTTTCTATAATCCTTGGCTTGAATTTGATAAAGTCTAATTGTCACCAAGAAAAATGGTTCTAAGACTACTAACAGGATATCATTCTACTAGCAAGTATTCAAGAGTAAACCATAATTGAAATTCACATAGTTGGTTTACTATACTATTATAGACTTTTATAATTTATAATGTTATTCCTTTTATCTTCAATTGTAAACTTAGGGCAATTTGTAATATGAAGTAGATTTATAACCAAATTATATCATGGCAACCAACCTTACTCTTTTGCTTTATATATCAACACATCCAAAATAACTCTCCAAACCTAAGTATATGAGATCAACGATGAACAAAATCTATAAAGCAATGTTTTATAAGCATTATTCTACTATCCATACGTGACTATATGAGACTTACGATAATCCAATTTTTTTTAAGTTTGACAATCATTAATCCAATGTTTATATGCTTGATTTCGTAATGCAGGTGATTTGACTATAGAGTATCGAACCCTATGGAATCCTCGCGTTATGATTTGGTTTGAAAATCATTGGGATGAATCTTGTCGTGGAACCATAGAGTTCCCACCCACTGCATGCAAATAATTTAAGGGGCTACGTGGGCTCTTCCCATCCACGCACTGTCGTTTATATTGGTTGACTTAACCCTAGTCTTCATTTCTCCACTGCCTGTGGGCCTTTGGCCGCTCTGCATCACCTCTGCAACACCTCCTGCTCCTTCTCACTGCTCGCACTGTCTGCTAGTCGACTCCTTTGCTGGTTTGGTTCCTTGTGGTTTCTCTGCCGCATTGCGTGGAGGTTTACTGTGTCAAGTAGTTTGCTGCTGGCCACTGAGTAGTGTATGATACCTAGGGTTTCTCCCTCGTGACCGGTACTCCTTTAGATTTCCACGAGCTCCACCTTCTCTGCGACGAATGAAGGGTTTACCCTTCCTCCTGCTCGTGGTAGTATTGTTGTTCGTTGGTGGCCATATCTCTTTCAAACTCTAAGGTATGTACAGAGTTTTCTTTGACTTTCTATTTTAAATAATAGCTTAACAATTGCATTTTTATAAGGTTTTAATATTAAACTGCTCCTTCACTGCAGGGCCGGACTCCTCCTCATGGCGTGGATGGCACAAGACTTCGACAGTTGGCTTTCCTCGGTAAGCCTAGTTTTAACCATGGCGTTCCCTCCTTGCTGGTTCTTAGGGCAGTTAAGGGTTTGGTTTCATGATGTATATCTCTTGCTGTTACTTGGGTTCATTTGGTGAACCCTAGCACTGTTAAAAGAGTTCGGCTCTTTGTTTATTAAGGGATCTTGGCTGAAGCCGAGATTGTGGGTTTTGGGTTTTGTTTTAAAAACTGTGTAAAGCATGAAAGATGTATTACTGTTTGTAAATCCTGCAAGTTTTACTTTAATGTAAAAGATACTGGCAGCCGTGAGGTGCCAAGGAGATAAACTCCATTCTCAGTACATATTTTAAGTTTTTATGAGGGTTTACCTTGAACTCGGAGCTATGTGCTGTCCATGCTACTTTTCTTAAATAAATATTATGTTACTGTACAGTTTTAAATCTATTACTGTTTAAATTTTGGCTTATTAAGCTTATCTGTCTTCGTTATAATGGGTTCCTGTTAATTTGATAAAATACTTGGTATATTTTAAATTATTATTTCGTGATACTCGCTAGTAGGTTCTTACTGCATTTAATAATATACAGGGTTAATGAATTTATAAAAAAGTTCTAAATGACATTTTAAAAATCATTTGACTGTATCACCAAGCTTACAGGTTTTTATACTGTAGAATTTCTTCTAAAGAGAAGAGATAAGATATTATTGTAATTTCTAAATAATACAAATTTATATACAGTAATTAATAGGATATTAATATCACTGCTTATAATAACCTGGTTATCTTCTTGTAATACTTATTACTGTTGTTATTTGTTTTGCTTAGTATCTTTTATAATTATATAAGGTAATAGTAGTTTATTTTCAGCTTATAAATAATTTGTGGTTAAAGTATTCTCCAAACTTATTGTTAATTAAATTTATTGTCAAGGGTTCTGTACGTACTGGCTTTAAACCCGGATTTACTAATTATTAGAAAAACTGTAATTTTTAAAGCATAATTTATACCATTCTAATTTATGTAAAATCTTTATACTCTCATTATATTTTAATAGTGTCCTCAAGTATTATTTATTTACTTTATAATACATAGAGTATAAAAAGAGTATAAATAGTTTTAGTTTGCAATTATTTATTTATAATGAGTATAAATAGTTTATTTATACATAGTCCTCGTTTATTTATACATAGAGTATAAATAGTTTAAGTTTGCAATTATAATAATAAACATATTACTTTAAGTATTACATTAGTAATACTCCTATATTGTATGTAATATAAGTTATTGTTATTAATACAAAAAAGATATTATCTCTTTTATGAGTACCAATGTTCCATGATTACTATTAATTTTTAATTGTTCCATGATTACTATTAACTTTTAATTTATAACATTATGTTATTTAATTAGTTTATATGTATGATGCCTGTAAATATAATAGCATTCATTTACCATCTATGAAAATAAGGTAACAGTTCTGTTATCTATTTAAGCTCAGTTGAAATAAAAGAAAATTTAGGAATTAAATAATTACATCCTTAACCATAATTATAGACTAATACAACTAGGTTTTAACTGAAGAATCTAAACAATATTCAATTACTTCTACTATCAGTATTGTCTTTTCAGCATAAGGAAGTTAGATTCTTCAAACTAGAAGAAAAACAATTATAAAGTTTAAACAACGGATACACTTAGTCTATTTTTTTCTTAGCACAACTATTACATTTGTCTAAAATAATAGGATTTCTGAGAATGATATACTCTTCAAAAAAAATAGTTTTTATCTATGTGCATAAACAACTGTCAGTAAAGCAAATAATGTCTTTCGATGTTAAGTAAAGAAAACAATCTACTGTTCTACCATCTCATCATACTATCTGTTTATAATTTTTACCCCTATGCTGGAGTACAGTCTGGTAAAACCCAGATGTGGAAAAACACAGTGGTCTTTAGTTTTCATCAACAGATTCAAATACTGATAAACTAAAACATTTACATTACTAAAATAGCTAACTCTTATGTTATAGAAAATAAGCATAACATTCATTCATTCACACTTATTAAAACAAAAATAGTTAAGTGACAGAACCTGTTTAATTGGGACAACAACAGCAATGGGAGGCCGTTCCTCCCTACCAACTCCTGGAGAGCGCTCAAACAACGACTCCTCAGGACCCCTGAGCTTGCTCTGGTCTCCTTGGCTGGAACTAGGTGCAGCAATTGTCAGATACTAGTCCTCAAACTCAGTAATAATCCAGAACTCATCAGTAAGTTCACCCAGCTAACAAGCTATAATAAACAAGTTACTGCAGCATTCCTCTCAGAACAACTTCCTTACTGTTTTTCCCTCTTTCCTCAATGAATTTCCTGAATATCATTCACCTGAATGAATTATCTCTGGGAAAATATCTAAGCAGCCTCAGCTCTCTTCATTGAGTACTTTTAAAAGATTGCCCAAGTCTTTTTTGGGTTAATTGTCATTTAATGAGACACCTGTTATGATTCCACTTTCTTGGGGAATCATGACCCCAAATATAGGGAAGTTGCCACCTGCAACTTAGGAAGTGTTTGAGGATGATGCCACTTGTCTTTTGCCCTCCACCTAGTTCCATCCACCTGTTTGACCAGTAACCTCTTTTTAACAACTCTCCCATGCTGTTGTCTCCACAATTTATTTATTAATAATAAAATATTATGAATTACATTCCACTTTTGTTGACTTTGCTGAGTCATCAGTTTCTACTTAGCATTAATTTAACATAATGTCTCAAGAATATAATAAAAACAATTAACATTATTTTACAAAAATTGGGGTATGTGACACTAATATGATCAATCAACAAGGTACACCAACTTTCTTCTTTACCCTTAGTGCAGCTAATACAAAATGGCCAGATTTGCATGCTCTGACGCCTACTGCACGTTCTACCGGTTTAGCTCAATACTACCAATGCAAAGTTCACAACATCATATCAAATCCACATATTACATCACAATAGATTCAAGACATTCCTTCAAGAGGTGCTTGAAAAAGGTTTTCATATAACAGATTCTTGGTGCAGGTATTTTACCATCTCTTCGTTCTTATTTTTCTCTGTTGTTTTCACTTTATACATTTTGATTTCTAATATATTCATTTTCCTTTGATGCAGGTATGAATGGAAACATAGAGGATCGACACACATTCATGGTTTTATTTGGTTGGTAGATGCATTGAATATGGACACTTTATATTGGGAAGATATTGTTGCAGTTGAAGCTACAATTTGTTTTTACACATATGTTACAACTTGGAATCCTTGTGATATGCACTTGTCAACATCCGGGTTGCACCACTCTACAAAAAATGATCCATGCAGTCTTGCATCACCATCCATATTTGCGTCAAACTACTTAGTTGACTATGAATAACTTGTAAATTTTGTTCAAAGACACACTAGATGCTCAAAATCAACTTGCTTTCACAAAAAAGGAACATCAATGAAATGTCGCTATGGTTTTCCATATGAGCTACAAGCTGCTTCTTCATTATTCATTGATGCAAATGGACGTAAAATATACAATCCTGCAAGGAATTATTCTCTTCTCAATATTCACAACCCTATCATGCTTTCAATATGGAGAGCTAATGTTGATTGCCAACCTGTTCTTTGTAAACATGCTGTCCTCAAATACATCTCAAAGTATGCATAAAAAACAGAGCCAAAATCAGAAAGCTACCATGCAATTCTCTCTCGCCTTGCACATGCAACACCAAGCGACGGTCCCATTCTTTAGCCAATCAAACAATTGCTTGCTTTAACAGTTGTAGAATGAGACATTAGTGCACACGAGACATGTCACATGCTGCAAAAACTCCCACTTGTTCTTTCAAGTCGTCACTTCTTTTCGCTCAATGTGAGTCAAAGTGTCTTTCGACATATTTGTAATGGCACTAATAACATCCCTCCAACTATGCCCTTTATATTTGCATACATGTAAAGACCACTAGCTCTTGAACATCTAACCCTACTTGAAGTTGCTCATTCTTGGTCTTTCTCTGCTAATAGGAAAAAAAATCCATGGAAACAAAACTTGCATCAAAAAATTGTTAGATTCCCACATTTCCTTTCCATTCCTGCCTTTGACTCTTCATCATTTGAACCGTTTTGTTGGAGCGAACTTCTTCTATACAAAGCTTTTCGTTCCATCCCTCAGGATATTGGAACAACAACTTCTGAAATTATTTCTCATTGGCAATAGATTAAAGGCACATATACTATCTGGCATGTTGAACGTGCATAAGAAGAACCCTGTACACCTTTATCCAATGATTCAAACTCCGATGTTATTAACTTTCCCTTGTCCAATAACATGGATGAATAAGAACTTCTCTCTCAAATGCAACCAGGAAACAACATTCAAATTGATGATCTTGAAATGCTTGGACATCGTTATTTTGACAAACTTCACGATTGGACACATAACAATATAACCAATGACTTGCATCCTATAGCAACATCATTTATTGACCTCAATCGCTTGTCCACGCAGCTACATGAAGACAACCTATCGTTGTCTAATTCACCTGATTCCTTGTCTCCCAGACAATGCATGGCCTTTGATGTTGTCATTTCTCATTTTAAAAACACTACATCCGCTCCATCACTAAAAATGGTGATTCAAGGCACTGCAGGAATTGAGAAATCTTACCTGATATCTTGCTTAAAATATGCACTACAAACTCCATGTGAACAAAGTGGCTATGTACTTATTCTCCTTGCTCCAATTGGTGTTGCTGCTTTTAATATACATGCATCTACAATACATTCTTCTCTTCGAATACCAATTGGTGAAATGCAACCCCCTGAAGCCCAATCCCTTTCAAAACTTCAAGAAGAACTCCAACATATTCGCTATATTCTCATAGATAAAATGAGCTTTATCAGACCAAAAATGTTGACTCAGATTAATGCACGATTATGTCAGGATTTCCCCTCAAATTGTACAATGCCATTTGGTGGTTGTTCCATAATCCTTGTTGGTGAATTTGGACAATTGCCTCCTGTAAAGGACATCCTGACACTTTGTGGCGTACATTTGATACTTTTATCACTCTAGAAACAATTTTTCGACAACAAGGAAATAACCCTTCTCAAACTGCCTTTCGACAACTCTTGCTAAACATGCGAAATGGAGCACCAACTGTTGAAGACTAGGCACTCCTAATGACAAGAACAAGCTCATGACTTTCAGATGTGGAAAACTCCTCTTTTCAACAATCTATCCACTTATATCCCACCAATACCTCTATTGTACTGCACAACAGACACATGCTGAAACAACTTAATATGGCAATTGCACACTGCTTCGCAGAACAAAGGAACAAACATGGCCAGAGATCCATTAATGACGAACATTTGCCATTAAAGGTCCTTCTTGCTATTGGTCAACAAGTCATGTTAAATGCTAATTTATGGGTTCAAGCAGGACTTGTTAACGACTCACTTGGAAAAGTCATTGACATTGTCTACAAGTCCAATGAACAACATCCTAGCATACCATCTTTTGTTGTTGTCGAATTCCTCTATTACAAAGGACCTTTATGGGATGTTTTAAATCCTACTTATGTTCCAATATCTCCTATAACAAGGGTATCCCGTAGGAAACTACCACTTTGTATGGCATGGGGTTTAACAATTCATAAATCCCAAGGTATGATCCTACAAAATGTTACAATAGATATTGGAAACACTGATAGACGAGGACTCACATTGACTGCAATATCAAGAGTTACATCTCTTTCAGGACTTCGCATTTCTCCAGCTTTCTCTTTTTCTAGATACTCTTGAATGCAAGACAATCCATTTGTCCAATGTAGCAAACAAGAGGAAAGCTTAATTGCTCAAAGTCTTTAAAAGCAAATTGTGGTTGAACCTTCTCATTATTTGCTCTACAAATTTACTGTTTTTTTTACCACTTGTTAATCTAAAACATCATTGTAGCTGTGTCGACCTAACTCGTATACTCCATCAAATGTGCTTCGAATAGCTGCAAATGCTTAGCACATTTCTCTACTGCACTGTGAAGCTCTACTTCGGACATATACACTTCAGGTGGATTCTGATATTTCTGATTTCCGATTATTGGTTATCGCAAACTGGAAATTCCAGTTTTTGTTAAGGTTATTTGAGGTATCCGCTATTTCCGATTTTCGATATTGGAAACCAGATACTCAATTTTTTGTTGACTTTCACGTTTCCGATTTTCAACATTTCGCATATCGAAAATTTGGAATCATACCAAATTATTTCAACAAAAACATTAATCTGAGGTTTCCGATATCCGAACTATCGAAAATCGCAAATTCAAAATACCCCAAATCCGTTTCAGTCTGTTTTGATCCATCTCTTTTTATTTCTAACTTCATTTTTTATTGCTTTTATTTCAATTTGTTTTTATCAATTGATTTATATTATATCAATTATTACATTTTATATCAATGGATAAAAGCACAGATTGATATAAGGAATCAATTGATATAAAACAATAAGAAATCATATAATTTGTTCTACGAAAATAATAAAACTGTAACTTTTGTAAGGAATACAACAGTTATTATATATGATGCAATAATTAACATATAACAATTTTAGATCAACTCTTATTTCCTTAAATGAACTTTAAATAAACAATAACGTTTTATTTTCAAATTTCGATTTTTCAATTTCTGAAACACAAAATCGAATTTCCGAAATTCAAAATCGAAAACCGCAAAGTCAAATTTTACTTATGGGTATTTGTCTTACTTGCGATTTCTCATTTCCGATATTTCCCATATCGGAAATGCGAGACTCAAGTTATTGTTCAAATAATTTTTAAATTTTCCATTTGCAAAACACGATAGCCAATTTCCGATTTTCAAACAAAGTTAAGCCAGAAAGGTTCAGTTTTGAAAGCATAGTTCTTTTCCGCATTCGCGATTTCCAATTTCTGATATCTCAGATATCGAACAAATCAGACACAAGTTTTTTGCTCAAATGATTTGAAATGTTAACATTCTAGTTATTTCTATGTCAAAATTTGTAAGTGAAAATCTTTGCAAAATATTTACAAAATGTTTAATTTTTTAGTAACATGTTTACAAAATGTTTATGTTGTAATTAATCAAATAAAATTATATTTTTCGGAAAAACATCTAGATATATAAAAAAATAGCTGGGGGACCATGATAAGAGACCTTTCTTGAATATACCAATGAGCAATTTCCTATTTCCGATATCTCGGGTATCGTACAATGCAGAATCAATTTTTTATTCAAATGATATCTTCGGAAACCGCAAACTCAAATTTATGTTAGGGTATTACCCTTATTCGCGATTTCCTTTTCCCGATGTCTCAGATATTTGCATGTTGACAATGGAAAATCTATTCGCATAGAATGTTATCTCCTATAAAATTGGCTTTCAATTCCAATCTGCAGAAGGATCAT
Organism: Pseudotsuga menziesii; assembly: GCA_001517045.1. Lineage (NCBI taxonomy): Eukaryota > Viridiplantae > Streptophyta > Pinopsida > Pinales > Pinaceae > Pseudotsuga > Pseudotsuga menziesii. The sequence continues at coordinate 290,208 of LPNX010760385.1, read as the reverse complement.
TCTCCTCTTTAATGCCATCATAACGACGCCCATTTCTGCTATAACGTCATGATATTAATCATTGAAGTGACTGCTACCCTCACTTGTTATTAACCTTAAATTATCTCAGAGTGTCAACTTGACATTTGTCACTTCATCGATGCCTTCTTATGGTGCTATAAATATTTTTATAATGCTATGATACTACAAAAAATTATAAATTAGTTTTTATTCTCCACCCATTCTTGAATTTCGTACAAATAACACTCCCGAACACATAATATCATTTGGACCTCATTCATATATATAAATGTTGTTCTTCCTATTTCTATAAATGTTAATTCGGAAATCTCTGGATTCCAAAATGTCGAATTCTATTCCCATTTTTTATTTCACACATTACTGAACTTTTTATTCCGAGTCTCCAATTTCAAAAACACAATACACAATATCCTAAAACTGATATCGGAAAACACAAAATTCAAATTTCTCTTAGGGTGTTTCCCTTATTCGCGATATCCTATTCCTGATATTTTGGATATCGGAGAACGAACACTCAATTTTTTTGCTCAAATGATTTGAAGTCTTAACATTCGACTTATTTATATGTCGAATGTTGTAAACGAAAATGTTTACAAAATGTTTCATTCTTCATAAGCATATTTTTCTTAAAAACATCTGCATGTATAATAAAAGAAAATACCTGGTGGGACCATGATAAGACAACTCTCGTGAATATATCTACACAAATTCATTATGGAGAAATCTAAAAATCGTGAGGAGTAATGACTTTGAAATCCAATGTGCAGAACGATGAGATTCCTCTTTAATTCCATCATAATGCCGCCCATTTATGCTATAAAGTCATCATATTAATCACAGAAGTGACTCTTACCCTCACTTCTTGTCAGCCTTAAATTATCTCATAGTGTATCAACTCCACATTTGTCACCTGATCTATGTCTTCTTATAATGGTATAAATATTTACTTGTTGCTTGATGATTAAATATATCAAAAATCTTGGTTAATCATTAAATTATCGTAAATATCACACGCTCCAAACACATAATGTTTGAATTATATGTAAACTTCATATTTTTTAACATAAATTTTTGTTATTATATATTTAAATAAATATCATATACCCATATCAAGATAATAACGTATATTAAATCTTTAAACTTTAGGTTTATTAAGAGAAATAAACGAAATAAAACCAAGTTTATAGCCCAAACTCTGCCATAAGTTCTACGACAATAATAGAAACAGTCAAAATAAAGCGATGAAAAATAACAAACAACCAATTTAAAATAGGCATAAACTTAGCAAAGGAATAAATTCTGGGAACATTATACCAACAGTGAAAATAAAACGTGAAAAACAATTTCATATACCGACAAACTCCATTTTACTACAAATCAGACCATATGGTCTTTCAGAACATGTGCAGTTTATCATTTCAACACGTACAATATTCGGAATCCTCATTGTCGAAAATCAATAACATGAACATATGTGATATATGTTAATCAATAACAACAAGCACATATTGAACGTGCAGAAAAAAAAACCCTGTACACTTCTATGCGATGTTCCAATTTCTGATTCCCTAATTCCAATTTGCGACATTTCCGATATCAAAAGTTTTCTCTTTTCAAATAAGCAAAAACCAAAGTTCCATAATTTCCGAAATCGAAAGTCACAAAATATTACAGAAAAACGATATTTCTAATCAATTGAATAAAGTGCTATAACAACCACTCTAATCCCTCAAAAGCAAAAAAATTTACAGTTCAACTGTACCGAGCATAAAAACCATACAGAAAATGAACGCTGCGGCCTAAGTAAAGGTTATAGAAAATTACAGGCATATTCAAATGAGCCACAATAACCCATATGATATATGGGGGGCTACGTACAAAATTACTATCAACAAATGTTTACGAAGAGACCTTGAAAGCTAAATAAGATAATAAACTTAGAGGTAAACAAAAGGAAGCAAAAGTGAAAAAAAAACAAAGAGAAACAAGATCATGAGTTAGCACTACTCGTAGTGAGAGCCGGATCTTGCATGTTCTGCGTTTCCTTAGCCATAAGAGAAGGCCCACACACTTCCTCGTCTGAGAGTGATAGACTGCGCTTTAAAGGAAGAACAACCACTTTCCCTAGAGAGGCATCCGTTTTCCACACGTAAGGATTCACTTTTTCCACAGAAGCATCCGTTTTCCCACAGAAGGATTCACTTTTTCCACAGAAGCATCCGTTTTCCCCATAGAAGCATCACATTCCTCACCTCCTTTGAAAATATCACTAGTTGTAACAGGAATTGTAGATACATTGAGTATCGTAGGAGCAGGGTCGACATTCATTTATGGAGCCATAGAGACATTTTCTCTACCTCCATCACCCAAGGAATCAACTTCCACAACTAATTTTTTCCACATGTACATCATATCTCACTCCATCATTTTCAACGTAGCCTCTGAAATTGCCAATTTACTATTATCCCATTTCCCTAGCATTTCTTCCATGAGTAACCCCATCATGTTTTTAACGATCCAATAGTGATTCAGGCTTACCCCATTAATATTGCAAGCAATATACTTGTTTACCATCCTCCTCTCCCAATCATCTATTATGGACTTAACTTGCATAGAAATATCGTTGTTGTAACCATCTACCTTTGTCATGCGCGCCCCTCGTTGCCCAAGACCATCACGACGAGATGTGGCATGCTGCTTGGACATAGTATGCTGGTTCAGATTCAAAAGAAAACGAAACAAAGAAAAACAAAACGGTTCTGCACCAAAAACACAGAATACCAACAATAAACGAAGACCCAATCACTTAGGCAAGAAATAGCTGAACCGAATCACCACACTAAAACCAACAGGAGGCCATTAATGGAGAAAAAACATTGATGCACCACATCCAGTTACTGACCAAGGGAAATTGTACTGTAACGACATAACGAAATGACCATTGCGTCAAATCATCCCTTAACTCGATAGCTACAGTGTCCTCAATTAAAGCTGATACGTGCTAAAAAAGCTTCATCGACAATAACAATTTAATGTCGTCTCAGATAAAATGGAAGTAGAAACGCCAGCACCGAATCAACTTTAATCCCAACATTAAAAATCAACTCATCAGGAAGTTGGCCAACCTGCACAAAAAGAACCGCTTCATTAATGCGTAATGAGTACAACATCAATCTGCGATAATTAAATTATAAATTCTAATTTACTGTATAAATTAAAATTTATAATTAAAAAAATTTACAATTCTTTAAAATGTTATATTTTAAATCACTTTTTAAGTCATTTCTGCAAATAAAATTAATTCATATAATTTCGAAACTCGATACCAAATTTCTGAAATCGGATATTGAGTACCGGAAATTCCAATCTTTCTTAAGGTTATTACTGCTATCGAACATTTGCGATTCATGATAATTAAATCCGAAATATAAGAGTTCCAATAAATCAATAAACATTACAATTAAAAAAACCAATCTTTCCACTTTCTAATATCCAAAATCGAAAATCGCAAATCGCAAATCTATGAAATTATTTCAACAAATACTGTACAATATCAAAATAACCTCAACAAAATCGAATTTTCCAATTTCTGATACCGAGAAATCTCGAAAGTTTTCTATTTTCAAATAAATAAATATCGAAGATAGTATTTCGGATTCCCAATACCTGAAAATCGCAAAATAGAAAAAACAACATGGGCAACCTTTAAATAATTGAGCCATTTCTTTAAGTCTAATATGCAAGACTATTTTGAGTTCAATTTAGATGTCTTTCAGGTCACGACGCCAGCACCCTAAAAGCTAAGTGTATTTCATTAACATATTCTGAAACAAGTTGGAAAGTTAAAATTACTTTAAGCAAACATGCAAATCAAAATGATCATATTCCCAATTAGTGTACAAACATGCAAATCAAATGTACTTATTTCAACTTAATTTATATCACCTTAGCATTTAAGTGTTAAAGATATACAAATTGCAAAAACAATTGTTTCTTGGACTTACACAATAACTCCAAATTCACACCAAAACATGCAATTACACAAATAAATAGTTTCTAGCTTTGATCAAGGGAAGAACTCCATTTGGAAAATAGATCCAGAATGTCATTAACTTCCTGAAAAATGAGAATTCCTCAACTGAATATCGTTCTTGCAAATTTGGGACAAAATTTCCACCCTTGTCATTTTTCTCCATTCTTTGATGAACAGTTTTATCCAAGCTATGGAGGCATGGGGAACTTCTATCCATTTCTCTATCTCTCACACCGTTAACTTACTAATTTGTTGAATCAACTCTTTGCTATGATCAAACTGCTTTTCCACTTCTTCCAAATGAACTTTAGGACAAATTGCCTCATTGAGAGGTTCCAAAATAGGTAAACTCAAATAAGTTAGAAAATTGTTTGAAGCAAACCACCTATTTTTACAAACCTTTTTCCTTTCATTGACTACAACTTCAACTGAATCACACATAGCCTCCCATGTCTCAATGCAAACTTCAGTTTTCTTGAGTTCTAACTTGTCTAAAATTCGCAAGCCATCGGGTCTTTCCTTAATATGCTTTTTCCAACCTCTTACTTGCTCTAAACCAGTGCATGCTACTCTCATCCAATAATGATGATCCTCAAGAGTTTTAGAATGTTTGATAAACTTCTCGTACAGGCCTTGCATCTCATCAAAATAGCTATACAAATCTATCACATTCTGTCGAAATTATTCCTTTATTTTACAGAGTATGTGTTTAAAATCCTCAGGTCTCACATCGACAAAAGAACAACCTTTTTAGGCCAAATGTACATGTTTCAATTCTTGATTGACAAGAACGATTTGTTCTGCTTGTTGCTAATTAACAACCCTAGATTTCGAAGCTGATGCTTCTCTTCTTCAACTTTCTTTTTCCATCTCTCTATTTTCTCTTCATGTTCTTGTTTCAACTGCCCAATCTGTTGTTCATGCCTCTATTGTGTTTATGCTAACTCGTGTTTCACCTTCTCCAATTCTTTCTGTTTTTCACCAAGAGCCAAACTTAATTGTGAAACACATTGAAAATTAACTCAGCAAAAACTCCCATGGCAACTGCTGTGTCCACTTCCCCTTGTTGCATATCACTTGCGTCTGCCTTCCATATGACCTCACTAATAATAGGCACATTTATGCCTGAACTTTGTCTGGCTCTCTTGGCTCCCCTTTTAACCACAACTTGATACCTTTTACTCCAATAATATTTACCGAAGGACACAATTGCATCTTTTCCAAAATATGCCATAACTTCAGAAGATGAAATGATTTGTTGGTGGATGCTAACCAAAGGATCACTTTGCATTTGATTTAAAGGAATATCTATGCTAACAGGAACAATATTCATACGATAAGAAACAGAGGTAAAAGCGAGTGATGAAAAAGAATCACATATAGAAAAATCCTTCTTTTCAGGAAGAGTCATATAGACGGAAGGAATGTTGTCCTAGCATGTAGTGATAAGATGAGCTGATGAAAAAGAAGAAGTAGAACTATGAATAGTTAAGTCAACTGAACCGGTGAACATGCTAACAGTAGCTTCCAATATTGATGACAATTTTTCCTCGAAAAAACAATGCTGGAAAGATGATGTACCTAACATACTGGAAAACCTTTGGATATTGGGGATAGATGATACAACGGTAGTCATAACAGCCTCATCATCTTCTTCCACGTACACATCATGACTCTCAATCTGAGCTGACGATAAAAAAATAACATTTTTCACAGAAGATTCTTGTACAATTGTATCTGACATCGAACATTCTTGAACAAGCCTCTCCTCCTTCTTGCGAATTGAGATCGAAGAAATCAACTTTTCTTTTGTCCATGCTTCTGGCAGTTGAGCCTGTTCAGAAACTGCTACAGTCTCCAGCCTTTTAGGATTTACTTCAGTTAACTCTGTCTCAGATTGCAATTGAGACCCAACTTTTTCAAAATTTCTTTTGAGTTTTGCCCCTTTCTCCGACATATCTTCGATTGTTATAAGAGAGGGGCTCAATGGGCCTTCAAGAACACCTTTCCCCTTATTCTTAGATTGAGCACCAACAGCAGCATCAGACCTTGCTGCATGTTCTCTCGCTTCTTCTTCTCTCTTCCCCTTCTCAAATAGGTATGGTTTTGACCCCAGTTTTTCAAAATTTATTTTGAGTTCAACCCCTTTCTCCAGTGTATCTTCCATTTTGCAAAGAGAGGGGCTAGATGGGCCTTGAAGGACACCTTTTCCCTTGTCCTTAGATCGAAAATCAATAGCAACAACAGACCTTTCTAAATATTCTCTCGCTTCTTGTTCAATCTTCTCCTTGTCAAAATCTTGTTTTAGTTCCAATTTATTTGCTCTTTTCTAGCAGAATTCTTCTCTTAAGATCCTTTTCATACGCGTACTAGTACGACTTTGTCTCTGGATCACTGATTTTACAAATCGCCTCCTGAAAAGTGGAATATCCTCGCATCATGGAATCATTGGGCTCATTTTCATGAACATATTGAAATTTGGCATGCTTGTGAGCAAATAGATTATGCAAAAAACACACCGGATCATGCATTATTTTGAATACCTCTCCCAAGCTCATAACAAAAACCTCCTTTCCCAACAAACACGCATGACCAACATCCTGTATCGTAAGATTGCCAAGATCCACAGGAAATTTATTCCACACTTTCTTCTTATGTTTGGTCAACTTGGAAAAAGCCCCATCAATCACAGTTTGACAGGCAAATTCTTGAAGCACCATTCGATCTGGAACAATTCTTCGAAGCAAGTGCACTATATTGCTGCCCCAAATCCTTATGTAAGAGAAATATTCTCCTACATACCAGTCGCATACTCAGAAATGAGTTCCCTAGCTTTTTGACAAAATGCAGGAGCATCAAATTTAAAATTTTTACAATACATTGACCCGAGAAACAGGTCACAGAGCTCATAAACATGACGTATGAAATTGTCATCCCACATATCAGTGCAATATATATGAACAGGTGGACATTTCTCCTTCCAATCCCAATTTAGCTCCGGGAAACAAGAACAGGCACATAATGCATCCATAACGAACCCTGACATGTAGACATATGGTTTTCGGTTGGCCGGGGTTCTCTGATATTTTTCAATTCCCCCCTGCAAATTGCAAAACAGAATTTGCGCCTAGTAGAACTAATCACCTGTAAGCAAAACATGGTTTTCCATAGGGACCCATTTCTTTTTGAATAAGGAACAATTAGGTAAGCCATATAGCCTGCAAAACATGGCCGCTAGCAACGAGAAAGGCTCTCTAAACCAAGAAACTGGATATGCCGAAAGTGAAACAAGAATCACCAGTGTTGGGTCTTCCAGCCAACATTTCACCACTTGGTTGTAATTCGATTTGAAAAGGAATTCATCAAAAAATTTTGCTGAGAAAAACTGCTTCAGAGTTTTCAAACCATAAGCCCTAACAAACACTTCTGGACCAAACGAAGCAATAGAGACACTGTCACTATCATTAAACATTCGTTGGTTAAGGTCAACGTGATCCACTGCCCACTTAACAGGGTCCCTGTAAGGCATAAAAGGAGGTCTCGTTGCAATGCAGAGTTGAGAATTGTGTATGTTCATGTAAAAATGTTGGTCATTAGTAACAGAGGAAAAATCATCACTGTAAAAAATAGAATAAATTCTGGACCAATCCACATATGAGGACTTAGACACATACCCACTCGTGTCAGTGAAAACACCAACATTGGGATCTTTGATTTTCTTCTCTTGAAGAGCCGTTTTAGATCTGCTATTCATGGTCGTAGCAGATACCTTCTCTAAGTTGTATTTTAACAACCATGTCTAAAAATGACTGAGAGTTTAAATTTACTAGAAAAAATGGTCAGGGAGTAAAAACTTACAGGACAAAATCACGAGTCTATGCGCTCAGACACAGGAAATCCACAGTAAAAAAACTCTGCCCAGACTGAAAATCTTAAAGTTCAATTCTTTAAAAAGCCATCTACAAGGGAAAAAATAATCTTTACCATATATTTCTTATGGATCACTGGACAAGTTCAACCAAACAATAAACATTTACATTTCCGATTTCACATTTACATTTCCGATTTTTAGGTTATTTCACCTTTCCGCTATTTTTAATATCATGTTCTTTTCTTTAATATTCACTTAACCACACTATCCATTTTTTGTTTTTTATATTGATTGTACAGAAATTAAATTTTAAATTAGATAATTCTTAAATATGATACATATTACTTGTTGATTGCGATGCTAATGTCTTTCCCTTGTCCCATACATTTCTGAATTCATAAATGTCCTATCATGATATTTATATGTCAGAAATAAAAAATTTAGACAAATCGCAAATCGGGAAACAATCATTCAGTCAAAAACCATGTGGGATCTCCGCTTTCCGATATGGAAAATAAAAAGTCTAAAATCAGACAAATGAACGTTATTAAAATATAAAACAATATTCCCCGTTTGTGATATCTGAAATATAGGAAATCGGAAATTGAGAAGCCAAGAAATTATTTGAAAAAAACCTAAGTCCGATATCCAATTCCCCGATCTTCCAATTTCGATTGAGGGTTTCAGAAATCGGAAATCTCAGAGTTGATTGTACAGAAGACCAAATTCATAAATGTCCTATCATAATATTTATACGTCGGAAATAATAAATTTAGACAAATCGCAAATTGGGAAACAATCATTTAGTCAAAATCCATGTGGGAACTCCGGTTTCTAATTGTCAAAATCACGAGTCTACACGCTTAGACACATGGAATGCACAGTAAAAAACTCTCACCAAACTGAAAAATTTGAAGTTGAACTCTTTAAAAATCCATCTACAAAGGCAAAAATGAAGGGACAAGTTCAACCAAACACCAAACATTTACATTTCTGATATCACATTTACATTTTCGATTTTTAGGTTATTTCACCTTTTCGCTCTTTTTAATATCATGTTGTTTTCTTTAATATTCACTTAACCACACTATTCATTTTTTGTTTTTTATATTGATTGTACGAAAATTAAATTTTAAATTAGATAATGCTTAAATACGATACAAATTACTTGTTGACTGTGATGCTAATCCCTTTCCCTTGTCCCATACATTTCCCAATTCATAAATGTCCTATCATAATATTTATATGTCGGAAATAAGCAATTTAGAAAAATTGCAAATCGAGAAACAATCATTGAGTCAAAAACCATGTGGGATCTTCGCTTTCCGATATGGGAAAGAAAAAGTCTACAATCGGACAAATGAACGTTATTAAAATATAAAACGATATTCCCCGTTTCCGATATTCGAAATATACGGAAACAGAAAAATCTCAGAGTTGAATTAGCTATCTATGGAAATGCATAATGTCGGAAATCCAAAACGCACATCTTGCGAAATTTAAATTCGACCATACGTTGTTTTTAATACAAAAAATAGGACATTGAAAACTTTAAATTTCAAGTTTCAGTTTTTTTATACCTAGAAATTAAAGTTTAAATTAGATAATGCTTAAATATGATACAAATTACTTGTTGCCACTGCGATGCTAATCCCTTTCCCTTGTCCCATACATTTCCCAATTCATAAATGTCCTATCATAATATTTATATGTCAGAAATAAGAAATTTAGACAAATCGCAAATGGGGAAACAATTATTGAGTCAAAAACCACATGGGATCTCTGCTTTCCGATATGGAGAAGAAAAAGTCTACAATCGGACAAATCAACGTTATTAAAATATAAAACGATATTCCCCGTTTTCAATATCCGAAATATACGGAATCAGAAAAATATCAGAGTTAAATTACGCTATACAACCCTAAGGAAATGCATAATGTTGGAAATCCGAAACGTACATCTTGCGAAATTTTTACTTAATAAAACTCAATTTTAAGCACAGCTTAAAAAGACACAAGTTTCAAATTTTAATATCAAACATAAATTTTATTTACTCAAATGTCTTAACCTAAAATTTCAAAACTCAGTATTAATATGTAGTCTCCCGGTGTAAGTCACAAAGATTGGGTTGCAGAAAGATAAAATATTTTTACCCTCTCGGCGTTTTTTGCACCTCTTAGTGGAAATGCTAGTATAGAAACCAGTGGAATTATTGACAAAGCTGTATAATAGGCATTATGTTCAAGTTAACTTTGTTGAAAATTGAAAAATTATATTAACCTTTCTTTTCTTATTTATTTCATATTAGAAATTGGCTATAAAGTGTTTTTTATTATTATATTATTTTCATTAGAACTCATTTTGTATATTTATAATTTCTTTTTTCTTTTAATATTTGCTTTTAATTTTGTAACTTCTTTTTTGTTTCTTTATGTTATTTTTTGCTTACATTTGCAATAATTTATGTTAAGTACAACTATTATATCAAAACATCTCTAAACTATTATAAGTAATACATAATATATAGCCAAGGTAAGAATGAAATCTCATGAGCTCCTTAGTGAAACTAGTCGTTGGGAAGTTCCTAAAACACCATGGGTGGAAAGGATCTGCCATCTCTGTGAGAATATGAAGATTGAGGATGAAAATCACTTCCTCTTAGATTGCCATGTACACCCACATTATATCTCAGTTTCATAATCTTTGTTGCAATTTCTCTCAAAGAGTAGCTCTTTGAGCATAGGAATACAATTTTAAAAAAACTAAATAATTCGTTTCTTTAGGTTTGATAGACCAAAGTTTGGTCTCAATGAACGTTAACCATCATCATTATCATCATTATTAATAATGTATTAATAATACATTATTACAAGTATATGATATATCCCAATAATACATTATTACAAGTTTCATATTTACTTTCATTTTTAATTTTGGGTTATGTATAACTAATACATTAAAATATTTATAACTTTGGATTGCCTATTTATAAATTTAATGTAAAAAAAATTGTATTAATAATTCTTTATTGTAAATATAATGACTTAACTAGCTGCCTTAATAGTTATTATTATTATTTTTCAATGGCTTTCTAACTATTATGATGATCATTTTTCACATAAGATTCACGTTGGCTTATTTCATTTCTCTATTTCAAATTTTAAAGGCATGGCGCAATAGGTGCCACTTCTCTCTTAATTGTTTCTATGCAAAAAAAATACACTATTATATGTTTTATAATTAGTTTAACTTTTAGCTTTGGATTGTTTATAGCTAATATATTACAACATTTTTAAAACGCAGGTATAAGTAGGGTTGCTGCTAATTTCACTTGTTTTAGTTTTTAAATAAGATAAATAACACTTATGTGGTGTGGATTTGGGGTTTGTTCTACATAGCACCATTTTTCCATATTTTATAACATAATAGGAGGGTGTAAGGTGTTGACTCAATTATTGATCTATGGCTGTGAGAGTGTTTTTTACGCACACACAAGCATTTTGTTGATTGCAAATATTTTGATTTACTTTATTTTCATATATAAATATAGGTATATGGTGTTTTCTCCATTGAAAATATTTTGTTTTATTATATATATATATGTGTGTGTTTTGTTCTTATGAAATTCATAAATCATGGAGGGAGCTATACCGAATTTAATGAAGATATTTTGTATACACAATTTCAATGCAAACAATGTCATGTCACTTTGCTTTTATGTAACAAGAGAGATATTTTGCATAAAAAAATAACACCACTTTTTAGAATACAAAATAAATTATGCTTTCTTCATACTTGCATACTTTTTAAAATGGAAATATAATTCATAAACTTCTAACAATTCTAGGTCCTATGAAATTGAATGTTGTGGAATACATAACATTTTATTTTTTAGACAAAACAATGGATGAAGGCAAAGAATTTTGAGACAAAACAATTGATGAAAGCATTTAAACTTTGCAAAGTAGCGTCCACAAGTACTAGCAAAACTCAAGTAGTGTCCACAAGTACTTGGACTTATTTAGAGAATGGCAGGCAATGTGTCCATATGAATTGAACTTCATTTTTCTTCTGGTAAATCCCTTTATTTACCATTAAACCATACTCCAATGGACTTAAATGGCGTAACGCTAATTATGGTTATTGCTTGGCACTACATTAGAGGATGCCAATATTTGAAATTTAATCACCTCGTAGTAAGCATCTCTTATCATTCAACCATAGGCCCATAGACGGTTTCTTAGTAAGCATGATATCACAATCATAGTTACATATATCGGCGATATCGCGATATATCGCGAGTCATTCCCCTTGGCA
>LPNX010760385.1:244903-277705 GCA_001517045.1 Pseudotsuga menziesii | reverse complement strand
ATTTGCCGATATTTTCCGATATTTTCGCCGTTGCTGCCGATAAGTTTCATTCCGGACCCCCGGCGATATATTCGCCGACACGATATATGTAACTATGATCACAATTACCGATTGATTGCAATTTCTTTTTCATAGTATTAGCTATCTTTGGTTGGAAACTTGGAACAATGAATTTTAGAGCTTCTTGGAGCGAGAGCCCTTTCCCAATACCCTCTTTATTCATCCATCAAGGGAAGGGGAAAACAGTTATTTCATTTTGAAAAATTGTATATGCAAAACATAGACAAGGGGAGGATAAGATTTTGAAGTTGACTTTCAGGGCTGTGGAAATTTCTAATCAAAATGAGTTTAGAAAGAGAATTAGAGAGATACACAATAATACAATATGATATTATGATTTAGTTCAATTTTTACGAAGTAGTTCACCTTCTTATATATTTTTATTCACGTAGCAAATTATTTTCACTTATGAGTGAGATAGATTTGCTTTCTATACAAAATACACAAACATAACTAAATCATAAAGCGATTTTTATTATAACATATAAACCTTATATCCTATTATTATTATATATTTTAAAAATTTGTATTTTTGATAAGATGAAAAAACCTTGGAATTATTGATACAAATTCTATGATTCAATGCACTTATTTGAAGATTAGGAAAACTTAGTGTTTTATTTAGTAAATCACGTGGTTAATCTTAGTCACATAAGAAATAAGATTTTCCATCTTTAATATCCTCCTTACAATTTACCAGAGTACCTTTTCTACAATACTTGTTTATGTGGCTTTTACTTGGACATTATTAGTAGATTCATTATTAGTAAACACAACACCTCTCCTTTCCTACTCGCTTGAATTCTAAGTTCTTAGCGATATCTATTTTGGGACATAGATTTGAACATCATTTAAGAGTTCAACTAAAAATTAAATCCAAGAGATAAAGTTTTAAGATGTAAGATGTTCCATGTCTCCATTGGGGTGCAATATTTAAAAATAAGGTCAGTTTTGTATTAAAATTAAAGAGAATCAAAGAGATAAAGTTTCAAGATTTAAGATGATGTCTCCATTGGGGTGCAATATTTAAAAATAAGGTAAGTTTTGTACTAAAATTAAAGAGAATTGATTTTGATAAATAATTATTGTTATAACTTTTGAAATTGATACATATGGTTGTCACGATGGTTGGGTCTCTCACCAGTTAGGTTTCGACAAATTCCCTCTAATTGTCTGATTCGATGTAGAGATGTTAAATTACCAAGTTGAGTTAGAGGAACAAACTTGAATTTGAGCAAGGTATTGAATTGTGTATGTGGATGTTGATATGGGAACGTATTTGGCCTCCCCATTGGGGATGGTGAACACTATCATATTGCCCATTAAATGAAGACATTAATTTTGGAATAGTTCTTTTGTCAACCATTTATTGTTTCAAGGCATCTATCCTTGTTGATGAGTTTGTACATCATGTTTGTTTCATTTCTATTTGCAATATGTTAGTGTATGTTTTGGTTATATGTATGTGATGGGCATCATTTTAACTTTGTTTTATGAAGAAATGGGTTTCAATTTTTTACAACTTAGGTGGTTGGGTGGAATGATTGTAACCCTTTCTACCCAGGTTCTATTCTTGTAAATGCTCTTGTTCAACCCTTATGTAATGATTGAGTGGGCTATGTAATATGGCCATAAATTGATTCTCCTAAATAGCAAGTACTCAAATAAAAAATAAAAAAGTAGATTAAAAAAATATTAAAAAATATAAATAAAATATTAAAATACAGAAGCGGGATGGAGGGAAAATGGAGAGTCACTGCCTTGTAATTTTGAGGGAGCACACTAAATCCATGGGAACAATTCCCAGGGGGCCCACTCGAAAGGGCCTTACCTTGTTGGCTCCATTTTTGGGAGCCTAACCCTGAAATACCTAGAGAATTGAACCTCTGTCCTTGACTACTTCGGTCTTGGACTCAGAAGCACCAACCAACTAAGCAACCCCTCGAGGCTTGGATTCAAATATATTTAATATTGATTTATCTCTATTATTGAGAAAATACATATTCAAGAAATCAAATTAATTTATGTAACAAATTATTTATTTATTAATTTTTGAGCTAAAAGGTTGATTTGATGTTCAACATGTACATTATGCACACATAAATATACTTCTAATTGTTACAACCAATAATTCAATTAAAATGTGTTTGCCTCACTTTCATAGGGCTTGATCTCAACTTTTGCTTCCATTTTCAATAGGTGTTGGGAAGTTTGGTTACCGTATTCCCCTTCTTTAAGCTTTGATTTTTTTCTTCTTTTGGGTTCCTCATGATGTTCTGGACTTACTTCCATAAATTCGAATAACCGGGGTGAACTTGTCATGTTTGAACATTAGATGTGTGCACTATTTGTGAAGTTGCTTAAACCTTGTTCCATCATTACTTTGTGCACTTATTGAACGCTCCATGCTACAAGTGATGATTGTTTGGAGATGAAATAATTTGCTAAAAATATTTTATCACAATAAGCAACCTTACAAGAATTTGGAATCATAATGACAAATCTTTGAGTATGACCTAAAAGAGTTTAAGTGTCTCACTTGGTCACCTTCCCCATATATTTGTGGAATGTCAAGAATCACAATATGAACAACTTTAGAAAAAGTGACAACCATAACCATAAATGCTTAAAAGAGAACCCCTACATGTATCCTATAACTAGCATTTTCCCCAAAAGGTGCAATTGGACGTTGAAAATGGGAAAACAATAGAAAGTAAAGTACATGTAATGACATGAAAACAATATAAACTAAAATATTGGAAATTTGATGAGGCAAAATATTAATTTGATTTGGTGAGTTTGAATATTTCTTTTAGAAATGTGCCAAACATTAAAGACAATATAAAGTAATGGTAAATGCAACATATTAGATTATTTATATGTTATATTTTTAAAGTACTAAATAATATTGATGTGAAGATACATTGCACATTACATTATTTTTGTTATGAGAAACCAATATGGTGATTCTAAGGTATATATGTGTGTGTGTGTGTGTGTGTGTGTGTGTGTGTACGTATGTATGTATGTATGTATGTATGTATGAAACATAAGTACCCCGAAATCATGCAAAAGCTTTGTCAAACATGCATTCATGGAGATACTCATCACTGTAAAGAAGTTCTTTAGAAATTGAAAACATTGGGGCAATAAATTCCAAAGTTTATAATGGGTTAATTTTACCATCTAGATTCAAATGTCTATATTATGTTGGGTATCTATGAGACATGCACAAAGATTTCTTGCTAAATCAGAGCTAACACATTTTGGGAATGAAGGTCTTTTGAAAACAAGGTATTTCAAATATTTGTTTTGCTAAAGTACTCAAGTTTTATCAAGATTGAGATTCAACAACAATAGTTTCTCAATAAATTGGAGGCAACACATTTTGGAGATGAAGGTCTTTTGAAAACAAGGTATTCAAATAATATATTGGTGGATTTTGAAATATATTTTATGAATATTAATTATAATCATATTAGATATTCACATGATAAGGTCAATTGGGTGAAGCTTGAGTGGTTAAGAGGAAAATTGTTTACTTAGTTCAATTCCCACTTTTTGACATGCTCTCTTCTTGATCCAATTGTTAATTGTTGATTTGGCCTAGAGAAGGGAATAATTCAATTTACTCTGAGTCATCCCGAAAATGAAGGAACGTAGCTGGTAGGTTTCACTAGGAAATGCATTACACAAAGAAATATGTAGATATGTCAATGTCAACCATTGAAGAAGTCAATGTCAACAATCATACAAGTCACTAATGTCATGAGTTAATATTTATGATATAATTGGGCTTAGTCACGTGATCATAATAAAAAATGGAGAAATGTATGAAACAACATAATGTAGATATATATGTGCATCCCACATTCACGATGCATTTTTTGTTTTAAAAAAACATAAAAACTTGAATATTAATAAAAAATGATGATAAAAGCAACATATAATCTTGAATTGTCGCTGGAAAAATGGAAATATAGGGCGCACGATTCGATGGAGAACTGACAGGTTCAACTTGTGTGTCACCGTAAAACGATCTCTACACTGTCACACTAGATCTCACACCGTCAATATGAACAATCTGCTGCAAGGCAACAATGGGGGAATCCAAGGGAGGGGCCACAATCCCCTCCCAAACAAAAAAAATGGGAAAAATAAGTAGATATGAATCCAAAACAAGCTTCAAGCTCCAAAATGGATGAAGGGAAAATAACTGAAGGAAAACTAACGGAGAACAAATTTGCAGCACAAAATACAAGAAAATGCTTACCGAAAGCTAAGGAAACACCCACTCTACAAATGAAGGAAGACAATCTCAGAGCTCACGTTTAGCATATGAAATATCATGCCATAATAGGAAAGTTCGTTAGCATCCGACCCTCGGAAAAAACCCTAACATGGTGGATCAATGTCACTTGGAAGCTTTAGGGACAGTATGATTTGCTTCTTGGAGCTAATGGTTTTCTTACAGTCGTTTTCCTCAATCTAGATGACATAAATGTGATATTTGAAGGAGGACCATATTTCTATAACTTTCCGGGGGTCTTTCTAAAGCCTTGGAAAGAACGCTTCAGTTCAGAGGAGGAAGATCTAACCTTCATCCCACTATGGTTAAGATTCTACTCTCTCCCCTCTGAATACTGGAATGAGAACATCATAGAAGCAATGGGTAATACCATTGGGGAATTTATGAAAAATTCAGAGCAAACAAAAAGATTGAGATACACTACATATGCTAGAATATGTGTATACATGGACATTACAAAATATTTTCCAGAAGGAATCATTCTAAGCTGGGAAGATGAAGATTGGTTTCAACCAATAGATTATGAACAAGTTTCTTTTCATTGTAGACCCTGCCATGAACACAGAAATATCTTCAGAGAATGCCCAGAAACTCCCCAACAAGCTCGCAAAAGGGCATGGAAGCAAAGGACGTGGAGGGATTTACTAAAGTCTCAGACAGGAAGTGCGCGACAAAGATAAACTACGACTCTAAGGTAAATAAAAAAACCCTTTCTTTTAACTCTTTTGAAGTTTTACACTCAAAACAATTGTTAGAAAACCCAGATCTGAAAGAAAAGAACCAACCAGAAAATCCAATAGAGTGTGAAAATAAAGATCCAGAGAAGGAGGCTCATTGTCACCCAAAACCTCCAGAGAAAGAAACGAACATGGAAATGTTGGAAGAAGAAAACTATGACATGGACATAGGAGATTTGGATCTCGATGAACTGGAAAAAGTAGTTCAAGACCCAAAAAAAGGAGTCATCCCTCATAACAAGTGGTTTTACTCAAAGAAGCCATTATCAAAACTAGGAAAGCCTAAACTCTTAGGGTTATTACGAAAAACTATCAAGCAAATATACATGAAGTAATAAGAATAGCAATGAAAAACGAGGAGGAAGAAGAAGCAATCGACAGAGAATTAATGAAATAGGGGAAAAGTTGGTAGCCTCAGGTCAATTTCCTACCATAGAGGCTGCATTCTCTATACCGGTTAATCCCTGTCAATGAAAATCATCTCCTAGAGAATATCAAAAGGTGTAATATGCTCTTAAAACAAATAATATTGAAAAAGAAAATTGTCCCTGAAAAAACCCTCTGTCATGTTCTATCAATAAACAAAATGATCTAAGACAAATTTTAAAGCAACATTGACAAAAGTATGGGAAGGCAGTGAAGTAGTAGCCATTGATGTGACAAAAACTGTCGGAGGAATGGGCATCATCTGGAATCTCTGCAGATTTTCATATCATAAGAACTAGTCACAAAGGTATCCTTACAAATGTCTACGGACTTTTCTCCACATCCCCAAAGCAATCCTTCTTAAATTCCCTCAACATGTAGCACCATTGGGTCAGAAAAAATAACTGGATCATAGGGGGAGATTACAACTTGATACCCAACCTAAAGGAAAAAAATGGAGGCCTACGTAACCTAAGCTCCCATAATGCTTATTTTGAAAAAATGATAGATGAACTATCTCTGGTGGACATCTCCACTACTAACAACATCTACACTTGGAATAATAAACACGCTGGAGATAGACTCATTGCCTCACGACTCAATCAATTCTTGATCTCAGAATCTATCCTCATAGGAGGTGCTGACATATCTACTCTTGTTATACCAACAATGGGTTCATATCACTGTCCTATCAGTCTGGACTGTAGAAGAATAGGGGAACATCTAAGAAGACCCTTCATATTTGAGAAGTTTTGGCTCACCCATCCAAAATTCCAAACACTCATACAACAATGGTGGAAAGACTTCCAACCTCCTGAGAGTACTCCTATGTACAAATTTCAACAAAAAACTAAAATTCATCAAGGACAAGTTAAAAAAATAGAACAAAGAGCACTTTGGAAACATTCATTTTGAAAAGCAGCGTATTGAAGCTCAACTTGAAGACTTACAAAGGACCATTATGAGAGAGGGATACACAGAAGCTCTCAAGGTGGAAGAAAAGAAATTACAGGAATACTTGGATGCCAGGGAAACCCACGAAGAAATATAATGGAAATCAAAATGAAGAAATATGTGGCTAAAAGAAGGGGAAAGGAAATCTTCTTTCTTTTTTCGAGCAACAATTCAACACAGGGAAGCTAATAGGATAGTTCACCTAAAAAAGGAAGATGGAAAAGAGGTATCAACCCATAAGGAAATAGAGCATATCCTCACCAATCACTTCAAAAGCGTAACGGAAGAACTTGATACAAAGAGGATCAGAGCCATGGAGGAGATTCTAGGACACATTCATGCTCTTGTTAGTCGGGATCAAAATGATTTCCTACTGAGACTAATGTAGCTTACAGAATTGGAAGAAGCAGTGAAGTAGATGAAAAATGATAAATCCCCTAGACTTGATGGATTTACTACCAATTTATTTCATGCTTGTTGGGACACCATTAATGAAGAAGTCTTGGAAATCATTGAATATTCCAAGAGAACTGGTAAATTTCTAAAGGCCTTCAACTCAACCTTTCTCTCTCTGATCCCTAAATAAAATGGAGCCAACTCTCGAGGTAAATTCAGACCCATTTCTCTTTGTAGCGTGATTTTCAAAATCACTACTAAAACTATTGCCAACAGACTCAAGCCTTTGCTACCCTCCCTAATATCTCAGGAACAACCAGGTTATGTTGAAGGTATACAAATCCTTGATGGAACACTCCTACCCCATGAAATTATTCACTCCCTCAGAACCACCAAAAAACAAGGAACGCTAATCAAATTATAAATCTCTAAGGCTTTTGATAAACTTAATTAGACTTTTCTTAAGAAAATGTCGCTGACATTTGGATTTTGTAACCACTGGGTTACTTGGGTCCTTAATTTAATCTTAGCCACCTTCTTTTCCATTATGATTAATGTCACCCCTTCCAACACCTTTCATCCTACCAGAGGCATAAGACAAGGAGATCCCCTATCTCCCTTTCTCTTCATTCTAATGGCAGAAGGATTAGGGAGACTTCTTAAAGAAAAAAACCAAACTCTCGAACTAAAAGGTATTACCTTACACCCCCTTATGACTGTTCAAACCCATTATCAATTCATTGATGACACCCTGCTTATGGGTTTCTCTTCGGTAAATAAAGCCAAAGATTTCAAAAACATACTGGAATCTTTCTTTAAAGCAAGTGGATTGGATGTCAACATAGAAAAATCTCAAATCTTCTTCTTCAATACCTGCAAAGTTACCAAGCGCAACATCCTCTGTTTTCTAGAATACCCTAAAGGATCCATTCCCACCAAGTATCTGGGTGCCCCTCTAGCTGAATCCATAGTCAAACAAATATCTTGGAAATACCTTCTTGACAAAATGAAACAAAAACTCAGTTGCTGGAATTTCAGATTTCTCAATCTCCCCAATCGACTCATCCCGGTCAAAGTAGTATTGCAAGCTATGCCCACTTATATATTCTCCATTCTTGTAGCCAAAAATTCGGGCCATTCAAAAAAATTCGAGCCATTCAATGCGCTTTCCTCAGGGGGGGGATAGGCAGTCATAAAAAACAATCTGTAGTGGACTAGAAGACAATTTTCACACCTAAATCTGCAGGAGGCTTAGACGGTTAAGAGATCCTGCAAACAATAACAAAATTTTCAATGCTTTGAATATGGTGGAAATGGATTACGCACTCCTCTAAACCTTGGGAAATCCTTTGGCATGTCAAGTATGCGTCAAACTGGGACAAGAAAGATATTATCAGATTCTCTCTAAAAATATCAAAGGGTCACACATTTGGAACTCTGCTCAGGCTAATTGGGGCATCATACAACAAAGCAACTTATGGGAGATTCGCAATGGCGAATCAACAAATTTTCTCCTTAACTCATGGAATCAACAAACCCCCATGATGGATTATTTCAACACCCCAATACTAAGTGATAAACTCAGGCTCATGCATAAAACAAAGGTTAAAGACATGTGGATCGAAGTCAATACTGAAAAACACTTCAGAAAATGGAAAACTATCTAATGGTGGAAAATATTGATCCCATAAAATGATATACAATATTTTTGGGAAACTCTTCAAACCAGACAGATTAGAGCTCACAAAAATAATGACAAGATTAGATGGGGATTCTCCCAAACTGGAACATATAACTTGAAAGAAGCTACTTGGCTTCTCAACAATACTACTAATGAACCCAATGAAGGAAAAAAATGGGGGAAAAAACGGAAAGCTAACCTTTGGCCAAAAGTATCCTCCTTATTATGGATTTTGTTGCGTAGACACATATTGACATGGGACAAATTTCTAAAACAAGGTTATAGAAAACCTGCTTGGTGTTGCATGTGCAAACAAGAAGGAGAAACAATAAATAATCTCCTTGATGAATGCAAAATTGCGAATGAAATCTATAAAAAGGGGAAAATATATTCAAAAGGTCTAATAGAGTCAATGGACAGCCAAACCTCTCCATTTCCAACTAGGCTCATAACCCTTACCAAAGTCCACTTATGAATAGAATTTGGGAGCCCTTTCTTGGATTTGTAGTATGGGAACTATGGATCGAAATAAATAAGAGAACCTTTGAGGACAAATGTAGGAAAGAAGAAGACATATGGGAGAATATGAAAAAACACATCTTGGAAACACTCAAGATAAATGTCTGGGATAATAATTCTCTAACCCTGAATCCCATCGAAATATAGATTTTCCAATCTTGGGGAATCACCTCCAACCTAGGTTACATTGCCAATCCCAAACCAACCATCTTCAAAAAAATCTCCCCAAACCAATGGTCTCTGCCTCCACCAAACACTTACAAACTAAACTTTGACGGTGCCTTGAAGGGTAATCCTGGACCTGTAGGATTCAAAGGAGTGATTAGAAATGACAAAGGTCAAATTCCAGGTGTATTCTGAGGCTCCCTAGGATACTCTACCAACAATATTGCTGAGCTTGGAAGAATGCTCATAGGCACAACTTGGGTTATCAAATAGAAATGGACTCCCCTCATAGCAGAAGGAGACTCCCTCTTGATCATCAACATGGCGAATAAAATATAGAAGGGTTTAACAATATTTAAAGTGGAAAACAACTATAGAATGGAAATCAGACTTGGTACTTTGGAAGAAATACTCTCAGACATTCCAACTTCCATTTTCCAACATGTAAGAAGGAAAGGTAACAAACTAGCGGACTCCATCACCAACCATGGAGTTACAAATGACGGAACCATATAATAGGTAAAGTGGGAAGTGTGATAATTTTGATCTACAACAAGATCTAGGAGCCTTAGATAAACTCACAAATCGAATTACTTGCAAAAACCAGCAAAAAAGCATGAAAGAGGAACAATTTTACATACATAGTGTGAACATAAATTGGATATTATTTGACTGTATAACATGTGATTATGTTAAGAATAGGTATATATTACATCTCATTCAATTTGAGAGGCTTTGGAATCCAAATCTGAGTGTAAATGTGAAATTGACCAAATTGGCCTCAATCCCCCCTAGGTGGGACAAATTCGCTCCAACTCAACCCAGATGGTCACGAATGTAGGTGTGGATGTGGTTGAGGTGTGTTGGAGAAATAATGACTCCTTGGAATGCATGGGTGTGCAAAGTAAGGTGAGTGGGAGGCTCAAGGTGGGCATTAAATGCTCCAATAGTCCAAAATTTAGGCTAAAATCACCCCTAGCGCTCCTAGTCAACCAAAATTCCCCAATTCAAGGAATGAGAGTGCACCTATCATTAATGAGGGTGCACATGTGGAGTTTTACTGAGCTGGAGTGCTCCTATAGGTGTGAAAGCATCAAAATATCTGGTTATTATGCTGGATTGACTTCCCTAAGTCCAAACCATAACATATCATTGCATAAATGACAACAAAAATGACTGATGCTTTAGACTAAGGTACTAAGTGGTGGATTACCATTCTAACACCCCCCCTTAACCATAACTTAGTACAACTCATGAAAATTTTATGGGAGGCCTTGGAAACAAAACCTCAAGTCACCTCAATATAAACAAAAACTTTATTTGTCCATGTAAAATGAGGAAAAGAAGGAAAAACTCATGGGACCAAACCTTCCCTCTAAAATGGATATGGGTCTGAAACCTGCAAAAAATGGCAGCAATCACCATCCATCACTCACTCCAAGAAAATATCTCAAGTGAGTGAAGGTCTTCTTAGTAAAACTCTTGGTGAATATGTTGACAATTTGCTCGGTGGATGGGCAATATTACAAGGAAATCACTCTGTCATGCACTAAGCCCCAGATGTAGTGCATATGGATCTCTATGTGATTTATTCGCTGCCTCTGAACTGGATCAGTAGATATCTTGATGGAACTGTAATACCCCAGTTTTGACCTTGTTTGCATTAAAAGCTACATGATGTATAATTGTAATTAATCGTGGTGAAGAGCTAAAGGCAAAAGCCCCACCATCGATTTGGTTGTGTATGTTTCGGCAAGAGGGATCGTTGCTGATGGTATATCATGCTATCCGACACATTAGAATTTTCACATCATGTAAGTATGCACATTAATTAAAATAAACCTACAGCCAACTACGATGGTGCAACGTTAAATGAAAAGTGCATGATTCCTAAGGTTAAGGGGGGGTTGTCTAACCCATGGGGGCCATTGGGAGTTTTCCATGTGTCAACCACCTTAGTTATTCTGTTGTTAGTGGGGGCAGCTATGGATTGGCAGGAAACCACTACGCTCACGCCTGCACTTTCTCCACGACGCCTTGGCCGATCGTCCTATCCACTCTCCCCACCGCCAACTATTTGTTTTCCTCACGCAGGGCATAGTTAAAAAGGAGTACAATTCATTATTGAGGGTTCGTTCTCCTCTGCCTCACAGAATGCTGGCTTGCGGATCGGTTCTTTCTCCTGTTCTTGTAGAAATCCTGGATTCTTGCCTCCACCATTGCCAGACTGCGAAGGTTTGCTGTGGTTGTCACCGTGGGATGTTTTTCCATGGTTCCCATGTCTTCCTCTTGTTTATGTTGAGGGTCAATTTTTCCCCTGCTCGCATTCCTGCTGTAGTCCGTCCAGAAATTTCATTATTGATCATGGACTATGGTTTTATTTTATTGCTTGTGGTTTGTGTTTAGTTTTTTCCCCTGTCCAGGATCGAGAATCAGACTTCTCTCTCGTTTGGGACTGTGTGAGGTTTCCGTCGTTTCCTTATAAGATTGGGGTTGCTATTGATTTACCCTGGTTTCGAGTTGCTGTGTAATGCTACCATCGTTTCCTTATAAGATTGGGGCTACTGTTGATTTCCCTGGTATTGGTTGCTGCGTGTGCCAATATCTTGTGGGGTTGTTGTTGAGTGTTTTGTCAGCGCTAGGGCCAAGAACAGCTCTGAAACGTCTTGTTTGACTTGGACTGTGTTCACCTTTTCGTTTGGGGTTGTCACCCGGTTGTCTTCATCTTCTTCACAGAGCTGTGAAATGTTTGTTTTACTGCAGTATGCAGTGGTTGGTCTTCGGACTATTGAGAGTAGGATTAGAGGCGGGGTATGCTTGAGAAACTGGTGTTTGGAGCCACTCAGACATAGTGAGACTGCTGGCTTTCTTCTCTACAACCCTTGAAGAATATTGGAAAGGGAAGTCGGGGCCTGAGGGACTGTGAAGTAGAGAAAGGATTGATTCCTGGTGTTGGGTGTGTGGATGTCTTAGAGGTCAGGGTTAGCTCTGGTGTAGGTGTCCTTAGCTCTCCATTGAGGCCACCAGCTTAGCATTTAGCCTTTCCTAGCTCCTTGATGGCCTGATATACCCTACTGCGTGGGCTTGGCTGATTTGTGTATCTTGGCTATGTGTAAGCCTGCTTTGACCCTTATTCCTTGAGGAATCATGCCCAGTTCGGGGGTGGAAATGTTGCTGAGCATGCTGGCCTATGGTTGGGTGGAACGTTGCAGTGACGTAGCTGGTTGCGGGATGAGTTCTTTCTAAGATAAGTATTCTTGACTATTTCGTCTCTGCATTTATATGTACTGATTAATGAATATGATGAACATGTGGCATGATTGAATGATCGTATGTTTGCTTCCGCTATGTATATGAAGGATTATGCATCTTAGTATGTCTTATGTTTAAGCTTTTTATTTCAGCATTATATGCCTGTTCATGTTCATGGGGCTATTATGCCCGTATGTCTGGTGATAGTAGCGTCCTCTTCGCCGGTTTAAGGGTCGGGGATGTTATAGTATGGTATTAGAGCTCAAGGTTGCAGCATGGGCCTGAATGGGCCATGAAAGATCAAATAGTAGAGGCAGGTTGCCTTTTTCCCAGAAGTGATTAGAAAATTGTCACAGGAAAATTCAGAAAACTTTCTAAGTACCAGAATCATCGGCCATCGGAAGACATTAGTGGTTCGTGCACCCGCCGTTGCGAAATCCTAGAGCACTAGTCTTCTGACAAGGAAAAGTTTCGACTGTCGATGCCGATGTGCTTTAGTTAGTCGATTGGAAGAGAACAGTTGATTTGGTCGGTGATGGATAGGAGATGGTCGAGCCGATGAAGAGGCGGAAGAAGGTAAAGAGAAAGATTTTGAATTTTTTTTCTAAATCCGACCATCGGCGATCGACAGAAGATAGTTGTTTTCATTGCTGATGGTTAGACAAGGGAACTACCGATGAACTACATCGAAAACATTTAGCTGATTGTGCACCTGCAGTTGCGAAAGTCCAAGACACTGTCCACCCGATGGATAGTTGATCTGACGGTCGATGCAGTGGAAGATAGAGGAGGAAATTTCTGAAATTTTTCTAAGTGTTGACTTCATCGGCCATCGGAAAATATTAGTGGTTTCGACCACCGACAGGTGTTCTGGCTCGCGAGAAGAAGAAGAAATTTCCAAAATTTTTCTAAGTGTTGACTTCATCAGCCATCAGTAAATGTTAGTTGTACGAGTCGTTGATGAACATCGGAAGGAATTAGTGGTTCAAAGCACCGCCATTGCGGAAGCCTAGTGCACTAATCCTCCGACGCATACAGGTTCTGCTTACTGATGTCGTGATGGTTGCGTTTCAGTTGCTGATCGGAGGAGAATAGTCGTTGACATCGCCGATGAGTAGAAGATGGAAGAGCCGATGCAGGGAAAGACAAAGCAAGAAGAAAATTCAAAACTTTCTCTAAGGCTTGAGATCATCGGCCATCGAGAAATGTTAGTGGATCAGATCACCAATCGAAAAAGGTTCAGTGAAGGTGAACCGCAGTTGTGGCTGCCTAGTTCACTATCCATCCGATGCCGCAATGAATAACTACTTTGACCGTCGACAGAGTCGTGAGCTGTGGAAGACATAAGAATATTGTGGGCCACCGTTGCGGAAGCCGAAGAGACTAATCGTTCGATGTGTAGGGCACTCGGCCACCGACGCAGCAGATAGTCTATGCTATCGCTAATGAAGTTCGGAACAATGGATGATTATGGACCTGATATGGCAGACGAAAGTAGAACAACAGATCGCCGATAAAATTCAAAATGGTAGACCACTACAGGCCGATATGGCGGAAGGGAATAGACAAGCGACCCACCAATATAGTGGAGTAAATTATAGGTTTCAACCACCGAAACGTCGAAAGATTAGTAAGGAGAAGACCCGATGAGCAGTAATTGACATCGCCGATGCAGATCGGAAGTTTAGTCGGTTTGCCTGCGGAAACCGTAGTAAGATTACTTTCTGCCGTTGTAGCTGCTCAAGGGACTGTGCACTCGATGAACAGTCGATTTTCTCGCCGATGCAGTGGAAAATTATTGTTGATAGGGGCGCCGATGAGCATCGGAGAAATTTGTTGCTTAGATCACCAAAGTGTCGGAGTTGTAGATGGGATGAGACCGATTTGAGCAAAGGAAATTTTGAGTTTTTCAAAGTGGATTTTTTTCAGCGATTTCAGTGAAATTCTTAGCAGGATTTTAGGGCTGAAAGGAAGAAAACCCTAGGTGGCTGGAGGTCGCATTTCAAACTGAAAAATTCAGTGGTGTGTTTTGCCATCATTTTTGAAATGATGTGGTTTTCACACCCGAGGTCAGAATGAAGCACGTGGATAGGCATTGGAAAGCTTATCCAGCAGGGAACAAGGGAAAGTCACTAGATTTGTTGCTTAGATCGCATAAGTGTCAGAGTTGTAGATGGGATGAGACCGATTTGAGCAAAGGAAATTTTGAGTTTTTCAAAGTGGATTTTTTGTAGGAAAAATGGATTTTTTTCAGCGATTTTAGCGGTTTCAGTGAAATTCTCAGCATGATTTCAGGGTTGAAAGGAAGAAAACCCTAGGTGGCTGGAGGTCGCATTTCAGACCCAAAAATTCAGTGGTGTGTTTTGCCATCATTTTTGAAATGATGTGGTTTTCACACCCGAGGTTAGAATGAAGCACGTGGATAGGCGTTGGAAAGCTTATCCAACAGGGAACAAGGGAAAGTCACTAGAATCTGAGTGTGGTGTAGCAGAGTACTAGTGATTGCTTGAAAGAGAAATGTGCTGCTGTCAATAGGGACAAATCCAGAAATTGCATGACTAGAGGTAGCAAGACCATGCAGGCAAATCAACTATTGTGTGGAAGAGGAGTTCCATGCAAGGATGAGGGAAGTAAAAAGGGAAGTTTCCTTAAAACCCTATCTTGCTGATTATAACTACATTTTATAAGTTTTATACATGAAATGTATGAGGATATTCCTTGCATGCATAGGATATTACATGTTGGTAAGAATAGTGAGGATTATATGTTTATAATGAACCACTAATGATAATTATTGCATTGGTATTGACATTAGTGGAACAACCAATGACAACATGGGCATGGTTGAGTATGTTGCTGATGCTAATGAATGTGACCAACAACCCTATGAAGAAAGGGATAAGGCAACAAGTCTAGGATCAAAAGTTGGTGAGCAAATTCTGCAATCTCCTACAAAGGACTAGCCAAACTGGTAATGTCAAGGGTGTAAGTAGGACCCATGGAGGTAAGAGTTTAATTAAGACAATTGCATGGAGTAGTAAAAGCAAGAGGTCTCATACCATGTGGGTATTTGAATTTTATACTGCATTCATATAGAAATGTGTCATTATGAGCTTAGTAGCCCAAGGATGGTAAGCACTAATGATCTTGATTGTAGTCATCCATCCCATATGAAGTAGTCATGGTTAGGCCATGCATGGTATGTTTGAATGCATAGTATTCCTGAATCAATGCAAGGTAGCATTGAGTGGATATGCATTAAAGGATTTTATAAATCTTGTGGTTATGCATTGAATGGATGCATATGAAGGGTGTGAGTAACTGATTTCATAAGTATCGGTGCAATTGTTGTGATGCATTGCATGAATGCATTGAGATAGTGCATGTGATATTATGAATAACTAATGGCTGAAATGATGAATTGATGACAATTCTGGAACCATTTCAAGAGCTGTTATGGATGTAGGACAGTAAGTGCATGAAGAGGGTAGTCATGATCGATTGGCTGTCGGAAATGCCCTATGGAAGGGCAGGGTGGTACCAATGATACACTTGGGAAGTAAGGAGTATCTAAACATTTCATTTAAATTGCATAAATGATGTGACTGTACCCTGTAATATAAAATATGATGATGATTGCGTGAAGTAAACGAGTTTTGGCAATATTGATGTGCTAACAGCTGGAAATATTTGAATTTTATAAATTCTGAAAATGCTTCAGTGATGGTTGCCGCAATGAAAAGGTTATATGCATCCAGACTTACCAAGTGTTTCGAGTAGATTGTTTAGAGCATGGAAATGAGAGTAAGACCATGACAAATGCCGGAATCTACCATGTGAAAGAGCTGAACCTTATGAGAAGAGTCTCATGGCTGTGAAAATAGTTTGTATGCATAATGGGTTGTTAAATTTGAATTTGTGAATTTCGGATTTAAGAAATTGTTGACAACTGCTAATCACTATTGGCTTTGTGTCAGGAGGACGCATTGTAAGTGGGTGTTCATGTTATGCTAGTAAGCATAAAATTATAATGGGCATAGTAGTGTTGCTTACAAGAGACCCACAATTGAGGATCACCTCATTGCCAAGCAAATCAATTTTTGTAGTAAACAGAGTTGCAAATTATCATTGAATTTAATTACTAATGTCATTGCTTGGTTATGAAACAATCAATTTGGATTGTATTATCAGATAATGATTGAATGTTTGGCTAATTGATGAATGTGCCAGGGGTACACACTGCAGGAAGATCATGTGTGATGGCTTGCAGGAGCCAAACTTCATGGGAAGGTTTTCCCTTATCTTGGAAATGTCCCATCTGCACTGCATGTTTGGTAAGCCACATGAGTGAGATGGTATAGATCATGTCGGTAAGACATGTGTGGATATGGAATGTGAAAGGATTTGGGATGGAAAACCGAGGGACTGTTAACTCAGAGAAGGGAGCCCACATTCCTCCTTAATGAAGGAATACTGCCTCGGAAAATGGATAAGTGTTCTGTGACCCTAGATAAGAATATGCATGTCAATTTGTTAAATTCGATATGCAGAGCATGTTTTGATTTTGTTTCCGTTATGGCAGATTGCTTGAGTATGCATAGGGCCTACATGGCACACACCGAAAAAGGGTGCACACTTTTTTGATGTCGGATCATGGAAGGGTTTTTCAATATTGATTACACCCTAGGGAGTGGACACAATCCTGGTGTCTCAATACTTGATAGAGGATGATATGAAACATGATTACAATTTTAGAGCAATAACGCTAACGAATATGCTTATATTGCTTGTGTTTTCAGGCTAAACATATGTAGTCTGGTATTGTACACTAAATGGACAATGGCTTGAGCTCATCCTACCTTCTACTAAAGAGCATAGAGAAGGATACATTCCCGAGGGACTGTCAACTCAGAGAAGGGAGTAGTCTCTCTAAAGAACACAAAGAAGGAGACATTCCTAAGGGACTATCAACTCAGAGAAGGGAGTGGTCTCTCTAAAGAACACAGAGAAGGAGACATTCTTGAGGGATTGTCAACTCAGAGAAGGGAGTGGTCTCTCTAAAGAACACAGAGAAGGAGACATTCCTGAGGGACTGTCAACTTAGAGAAGGGAGTGGTCTCTCTAAAGAACACAGAGAAGGAGACATTCCTGAGGGACTATCAACTCAGAGAAGGGGGTGGTCTCTTGTGTGATATGGGGTAGTGGAGTTAGAGCTCACTACTAGAAATGAGACCTGGAAATGGTCGTTTATTGTTGATATAAGTGCATAGGTTATTGTTGATGGCTTGATAAACCCAATGGTGTTGGCTTGGATGATGATTGGTTGTTGATATAAGTGCATTGTTGATATAAGTGTAGGCGATTTGTTGACGGATTGATAAACCCAACTAAAGGTTGGCTTGGCTGTGCCTGATATATATATATATATAAGGACATTGTGAAGTGGCCTGCATGCTGACCTAACATCCAAGTCCATAGGCGATCCCAAGGCTTGCAAAGCAAAGCAGGATCCTGTGGACCAACGAGGAAACACACAATACAGATAAGTATTGGATTATTTTGCAATTATTTCTTATGAATATGCATGTGTATATGATTTGGTTATGATGTTTTAAGCTCTTGTTTAAGAGATAAAAACTGATGAGAATAAACTAAACATATGAATTTATTCAATGTTTGAATATAGGTATCGCTGGAAGCAAGGACTATGAGAGCATCCTAGGGGTGCATGTGGACATGTTACTATCCTGAAGAGCTCAGAATGAGCATTAATGAAAAAGGTGCTAGTGAGACTGTGAATTTCCTAGCAGCCGAGACAAACCATGTGGGGAGGCTCCATGGTTGAGAGGTCTGAAATAGACCAGGGACACTAAGTGTCATGACCAAGAGGGATTGGTCCAGCATTCACGGTGAAGTGAAAGAGGCTGAGAGCATGAAAAGCCACAGCGGTGGTGTGGGTTCCAGGATCGAACAAAACAAAGAGGGGAAAAACTCTTGCTGCTCTGTCTTGCCTTTTTTATTATATATTTATGCATTGTGAAAACAAAAGATTGTTGAAAGCATGTATGATTGAAAATAGAATTTGTGTATTTGCTTAAAGTAAATTGTGAATGCTGGGATGGTTAATTCTCTGCCCAAGAATGGACATGAATAAGCTCACGTGCCTGTTGGGAAGGAATGAAAAATATGAAAGTCTACTTGATGAGACTTGGACTGTCATGCCAATTGGGCAATTAATTGACTGATATTAATGCCTATATTATGCTTGGTCTAACAAAATTTCAATGATGCATTTCATAGGTAAGAAAGGTGATAGGTAAGAAAGGTGAAATCCAATGGTGCACATTGATCATGGCAGCAGACCAAAAGCTGCTGGACTTGGCTGGAAGTCTCCTTCAAATGATTTCCAGGACCCAAGAGAATCTTGGAGAAATGCTCAAGATACAGAAAAGGCAGAATGAGATGAACCGCCAGATTTTGCAAGACTCTATTGGTTTGCAAAAGGAGGTAAAAAGCCTTCTAGGGGCAATCCGTAAAGGCAAAGAAAGTGGATCAATGATGGGACATTCGTCCAAGTGATCCGTTAAGAAACGGTCTAGGCATGAAGACTCAAGGGAAATTGAGCCGGTAAAGATGAAGCAACCAGAGAAATGTTGGAAATGCGGAGGACATCATTTACGTCAAGACTGCCCAACAAGGGAACATAAAGAGGGCAGTAGCCACAAAGTTCCTCGATTTGGGGATGAATCGAAAGCTAAGAACCAGCAAGAGAAGCTCGTGGAAGCTGAGGGGATTGGTCCTGAAAGTTCAAAGTAAATAACTGAACATGGGACAGATCTGCAAAATTTTTGAAATTTGAATGTGCAAATTGTATATGTATTCCTATGTATTGGAACACCGAGGACGATGTTATTCCAAGGGGGAGGGGATTGTAATACCCCGGTTTTGACCCCATTTTCATTAAAAGGTACATGACGTATAATTGTAATTAATCGTGGTGAGGAACTAAAGCCAAAAGCCCCACCATTGATTTGGTTGTGTATGTTTCAGCACGAGGGATCATTGCTGATGGTATATTGTGCTATCCGACACATTAGAATTTTGACATCATGTAAGTATGCACATTAATTAAAATAAACCTACAACTAGCTACGACGGTGCAACGTTTAATGAAAAGGGCATGATTCCTAAGGTTAAGGGGGGGTTGTCTAACCCTGTGGGGGCCATTGGGAGTTTTCCATGTGTCGACCACCTTAGTTATTCTGTTGTTAGTGGGGGCATCTATGGGCTAGCAGGAAACCACTACGCTCACATTTGCACTCTCTCCATGACGCCTTGGCCGATCGTCCTGTCCACTCTCCCCACCACCGACTGTTTGTTTTCCTCACGCAGGGCAGAGTTAAAAGGGAGTACAATTCATTGTTGAGGGGTTCGTTCTCCTTTGCCTCACGGACTGTTGGCTTGTGGACCGGTTCTTTCTCCTATTCACATAGAAAGTTTGGGTTCTTGCCTCCACCATTGCTGGACTGCGAAGGTTTGCCACGGTTGTCACTGTGGGATGTTTTTCCATGGTTCCCATGTCTTCCTCCTGTTTATGTTGAGGGTAGATTTTTCCCCTGCTCGCATTCCTGCTGTAGTCCATCCAGCCATTTCATTATTGATCGTGGACTGTGGTTTTCTTTTATTGCTTGTGGTCTATGTTTAGGTTCTTCCCTTGTCCAGGATTGAGAATCAGACTTCTCTCCCGTTTGGGACTGTGTGAGGTTTCTGTCGTTTCCTTATAAGATTGGGGCTGTTGTTGATTTACCCTAGTTTTGGGTTGCTGTGTAATGCTGCTGTCATTTCCTTATAAGATTGGGGTTGCTGTTGATTTCCTTGGTATTGGTTGCTGTGTGTGCCAATATCTTGTGGGGTTGTTGCCGAGTGTTTTGGCCATGCTAGGGCCAAGAACAGCTCTGAAACGTCTTGTTTGACTTGAGCTGTGTTCACCTTTTCGTTTAGGGTTGTCACCCGGTTGTCTTCATCTTCTTCACAGAGGTGTGAACTATTTGTTTTACTGTGGTATGCAGTGGTTGGTCTTCGGACTGCTGAAAGTAGAATTAGAGGCTAGGTATGCTTGAGAAACTGGTGTTTGGAGCCACTCAGACAGAGTGAGACTACTGGCTTTCTTATCCACAACCCTTGAAGAATATTGGAAAGGGAAGTCAGGGCTTGAGGGACTGTGAAGTAGAGAAAGGACTGATTCCTGGTGTTGGGTGTGTGGATGTCTTAGAGGTCAGGGTTAGCTTTGGTGTAGGTGTCCTTAGCTCTCCATTGAGGCCACCAGCTTAGCATTTAGACTTTCCTAGCTCCTTGACGGCTTGATAAACCCTACTGTGTGGGCTTGGTTGATTTGTGTATCTTGGATATGTGTAAGCCTGCTTTGACCCTTATTCCTTGAGGAATCATGCCCAGCTCGGGGGTGACAGTGTTGCTGAGAGATTTATGAGCACGTTGTCCTATGGTTGGGTGGGACGTTGTAGCGACGNCTTTCTAAGATAAGTATTCTTGACTATTTCGTCTCTGCATTTATATTTACTGATTAATGAATATGATGAACATGTGGCATGATTGAATGATCGTATGTTTGCTTCTGCTATGTATATGAAGGATTATGCATCTTAGTATGTCTTATGTTTAAGCTTTTTATTTCAACATTATATGCCTGTTCATGTTCATGGGGCTATTATGCCCATATGTCTGGTGATAGTAGCGTCCTCTTCGTCGGTTTAAGGGTCGGGGATGTTACAGGAACTTTTATTTTCCACCCAAATGTTGGTAGGAGAATCAATTGCAACACCAAACTCTTGAATAATTCTTTGCAACCAAACACACAGTGTGGCTGCATTCACTGCTACCCTGTAGTCGAACTCTGCTGAAGAAAGAGAAATTGTGTACTGTTTCTTACTAGACCAAAAAATAGGACCTTTAGAAAGCATGAAAACAAAACCTAATGTGGAATTTCTGTCAGTGGAATCTCCAACCCAATCCGAATCAGAAAATCCAGCTAGTTGAAGTGAAGAACTAGCTGCGTAGTGTACCCCAAAACTCTTTGTTCCTTGGACATATTGGATGATTTTTTTGGTTGCCTTCCAAAGGATATCATGTGTCTGGTGCATATACCTTGCTAAAACACTTACAACATAATACAAATCAGGTCTTGTATGTGTAAGGTACAAAAAACTACCAACTAGCTGCTTGTATAGTGTACAATCTATCAAAGGAGAATCACCAAATTCACCTAGTTTTATGATAGAAATAAAAGGGAACTTGGATTCCTTAAAATCAGCCATATTGAACTTGATTAGTAGGTTTGAAGCATAAGTAGGTTGACTCAACATGATGCCTCTTTTAGATTGCTCAATTTCCAATCCTAGAAATTGTTTTAGCAATCCTAGATCTGTCATTGCAAACTCACTGTGTAGGGATGCCTTGATTGATCCAATTTGATTGTTGCAGCTCCCTGTAATTAAGAGGTCATCTACATATAGTACAATAATGTGAAATAAAACACCATTTTTCTGTAAATATACATTTCTCTCATATATGCATTGAATGAAACCAATTGAGGGCAAGAAACTATCCATTTTTGCATACCAAGCCCTGGGGCTTGCTTGAGTCCATAAAGTGATTTCTTTAACTTGAAAACAAGTGAAGGATGCTCTTGGAAACCTTTAGGTTTATGCATGTCTATCTCCTCTTGTATTTCATCATTTAGGAATGCACTCTTGACATCCATATGGTGCACTTGCCAACCTTTACTTGCTGCAATTGCTAGAACTAGTCTTATTGAATCCATCTTTGCAACCAGTGCAAAGGTTTCGGTGTAGTCCACACCTTGTACTTGAGAGTATCCATTAGCAACCAATATATCCTTGTACTTAAAATATAAACCATCTGCAACAATTTTGGTTCTAAAGACCCACTTGCATTGCATAAGCTTCCTCTTGGGAGGAAGGGGAACCAATTCCCATGTTTCATTCTCTTCAAGAGAATTGAATTCATCTTGCATTGAAGATTTACATATTGGATCATGAAAATCCTCCTAATATGACTATGATCAGATCCAATCATCATATAATAATGCTCATCAATAGCACTTTCACTTGCATAGGAAGCATTGTTAGATTGAGATTTTGTCTTCCTAGGCTCTTGGGGATTGCCTGTCAATTCCCCTGCAGCTTATATGATTTTTTTCAACCCATTTGGACCTTTATGGTGACTAATATACAAAAATGTCATATACAACCATATAATTATCATAAAATACAGAGCTTGAATCATCACTTACTTCATCAAGGTGTTGGGGAGAAGAGCATTCCCCTGGTATAAGCTCAAAAATATGGTATTGGTTCCTCTTCGAATTACACACTCCTCTCAATGAAAGTATTGAGTGTGGATGTGTCAAAGAGATTATAACCCTTTGTGTCCTCACCATAATCTACCATGATGCATTCCTTTCTTTGTGGATGTAAAGCCTTCCTCTTTTCTGATGGAATTCGATCCCATGCTCTTGATCCAAAAATTCTGAAATTTGAGACATTTGGTTTATGGCCAAACCATGCCTCGTAGGGAGTTTTTCCTTTGACTGATTTGTGGAATTCCCTATTCTATATATATTCATCACATTGGATAGCCTCATCCCATATCTTGGGACTTAGATCCCTTGCCTCAATCATGCATGTGGCCATCTCTTTGAGAGATCTATTTTTCCTCTCTGCCACACCATTTTGCTGTGGTGTGTAGGGAGTTGAATGTTGCATTTGAATGCCACATTCCTCACAAAGATGCTACAAATTTTTGTTGACATATTCTTTCCCATTTTTAGTCCTAAGGATTTTCATCCTATGCCCACTTTTATTCTCCACTAAGGCCTTCCAAATCTTTGATTGCTCAAATACTTCATATTTCAATTTAGGAAGTATACCCAGCAGAATCTCAAGTAGTCATCAATGAAGGTGAGTACATACCTTGATCCACCATAGGAGAGAGTGGGAAGAGGACCAATGAGTTCTGAATGTACCAATCCAAGAGGTTGTGAGGCCCTCCTTTCCTCCACCTTCTCATAGCTGCGCTCTGGATGTTTCCCAACTACACAACCAATGCACGCTTCATTTGAAGATTTGAGTGAAGGAAGCCCTTTCACCATCTCATCTTTGTGCAATGCTTGGAGATACTTGTAGTTCATGTGTCCAAATATTTCATGCCATATATTGGAGGTGTCATTGGCATGAGAGAGGAGCTCTTGTCCACTGGATCTAGGGAGAAAATTTGAGAACTTGTACATCCTCTCTTGGTGGTTTGCATACCCTATTGCCACAACTTGGTTTGATGAAATTTCTGCTATCTCTACCAAGTCAGGAGTAAATGATCCTCTCTTTGCCTCTCCTGTATGAGTCATTTGATAGACTGAAAACAAATTTGCTACCAAATATGGTACATAGAGCACATCACTGAAATAACCATGCTCCATATAAATCCTACCAACTCCTTTGGTCTAGATTTTAGAGTCATCTCCCATTTGAAAAACTGGGCCACTATTCGAATGCATAGAGGAGAAGAGATATTTGGTGGAAACCATATGTCTATATACCCCTAAATCAATAATTAAGGTTGAGGAAATATAAGTACCTACTTCCAAGGCATGGCACTTCTCTTTGTTGTTTGAACTTGAGGTGCCATCTTTCTTCCTATGCCATTTGGGACAGGGATGTTGTTTTTCTTGAGCAGTCGCACCATCTAATCAATGGTTTTCTTCATGCAGGAGCTATCTAGATGCCATACCTTGTGGAAATATGTGCATTTTATTTTCTCTTTCCCTTTCTTATCCTTCTCCTAAGGAGGATTCGAACCCCCATCAACGGATTTGGGTTTATCAGGTTTCCTCTTGTCCGACTGCTTCGAATTATTTGCATTCTGCTTTCCCTTGGAGGCATTCGAAACACCCATGGAAAAAGGTTGATATTTAGATTTGATGGTTCCCATTTGAAATAGCTTGTCCTGCTCCTCGGTGAGGGATTCCATGAAGCTGGCTAGTGTTGGCATTTTCCAATTTCGAAGTGTCAAATTGCCGAAATGAAATGTGCTTACAAACATTGAAAATTATGGGCCTAACTTCGAAAGGATGGACAATATCAACTGATATTGTTTATTCTCAATTAAAGATTTCTTCAACTGAAGTACTAGAGACTTGAACTTCGTGAAGAACTCATGGATAGTTTCAAAATGCACTGGGCTCAGGATTATGAGCTCATTTTCAAGCTGATGTCCTCTCAATTCATTAGTTTTCCCAAAGAGTGATTCTAGTTTAACCCAAAATTCATTTGGGGTTGTTAAAATGTCTATATGAAATAAGATTTCTCTTGAAATACTTAGGCATAACAATCCATAGGCTTCATCAAGTCTATTGAATTACCTGGCTTTCTCTATAGCAGAGTTTGGCTCCACTTCTGTGCCCATGGTAACTCTATAGAGACCCTTAGATCTCAATTGAATAACCATTTATGCCTTGCAATAGAATAAATTTAAGGGGGCAAGTAATATGTGGTTTGATTCCATTTTTGCTTGCACTAATGGTGAGAAATTTGTTGAAATTCCTGCAAAGAACACTCAATTTTATCTAGAATTTCTCTCAAAAATGCAGCTCAAACACTCAAGATTGATCTGGAACTCACTAAAATACTATTGGCTCTACTACCATGTGATATTTTTGATATACAACAATATCTAGGAGCCTTAGAGAAACTCACAAATCTAATTACTTGCAAAAACTAGCAAAAAAGCATGAAAGAGGAACAATTTTACATACACAGTGTGAACATAAACTGGATATTATTTGACTATATAACATGTCAATATGTTAATAACATGTATACATTACATCTTTTTCAATTCTATAGGTTTTGGAATTCAAATCTGGGTGTACATGTGAAATTGGACAAATTGGCCTCAATCCCCCCTAGGTGGGCCAAACACTCCCCAACTCATCCCAAATGGTCACGAATGGAGGTGTGGACATGGATTAGCTTTGATGGAGAAATCATGACTCCTTGGAATGTGTGGGTGTGCAAAATAAGGTGAGTGGGAGGGTTCAAGGTGTGCATTAAATGTTCCAACAATCCAAAATTTGGGCTAAAATCACCCCTAGCGCTCCTAGTCAACCAAAATTTTCCAATTCAAGGAATGTGAGTGCATCTATCATTAATGAGGGTGCACATGTGGAGTTTTACTAAGACAGAGCGCTCCTGTAGGGGTGAAAGCATCAAAATATATGGTTATTATGCTGGATTGACTTCCCTAAGTCCAAACCATAACATATCATTGCATAAATGACTATAAAAATGACTAAGGATTTATACTAAGGTACTAAGTGGTGGATCACTATTCTAATAGGAAGAAACGATAGAACCCAACTATAGAGAGAGATGGAAAAAGGTAATCGCTCAAGATCTCGCGGCCCTGGATGCAGAGGAGTAGGGAAAGGAACAAAAATGTTAGGAGGGGAGAAGGGCACATGCCAAGACACATGGAATCCCTCTCCCCATAGATGTCTCAAGTGAACTAGTTTAAATACCACTCCTACCAAGATCTAAGTATGCCCCACACAAGGAAAATGTGGAACCATACTGTGATGAAGGGAAGCACATGGAATTGGTACCCAAGGGATGGTCGGAGCAATCCAAACATGCGCAGAATCACAGGGAGCCAGTACACCATTGATTATGAAGAATTTACAAAGGAGTTCTATAACAAGGCCTTTGAGCGGGGTAGGCTCACATCCAAGCAAAAATATTTTCAAAGCGGATGCAGGATAGCTCGAACAACTAGCGAAGGGATCGTGTAGTGGCAGCTTCAGGAACGAGGTATCTTGTCGATCCCTTCTCCTCCCTCTTGGATTCACATCCAGAAGGCTCACTCTGAAACCCTCAACATGTTGGTGCATCAATCGGGGACTGATAACATTGATTGAGAAGCGATATTCAAATCTGAGATGCCCCAACAAATCTTCTATGTCATCGATGCTATGGAGAAAAAAATGTTCGACGAGTTTAGACTCAAGAATGGACTCGATGTTGTCATCAAAAACTACTGGAGGATTAAGTTCTTACTGTCCAGGGCTATGCGTGGAAGAGAGAGTTTTGGTAATATGGTGAAACTCACTGTAATTTTGTTCAAAGAGGATGCTGAAAGAAACATCGACCACATGAAAGATATCATCCGCTTCTCTGAACCACCCTTTCAGTGACTGCAAGGAAGCAAAAGCCTAGATCAGGCTTCCTAGGGAGGTGCAACTAGTAAATCTCAGGAAGATGAGGCAGAATATGCCATGAAGGACTAAAATATGTTCTCTCTTGTTTGTTTGAAGTTTCCAGTGCTTTTTTCTTTCTGCATGTCTTCTTCTTTTTATATTTTACAGTTTGCTAAGCCACCTCTATATAAAGGTTAGGCTACTGAAACCATGGGCATATTTTCAATCTGGCTTATGCTATGTTTTTGTCATCTTTTGGCCTCTGTTTATAGTTTGACGCCGGATCTTGGGTGGACCCAGCTGTACTATAAATTTGTAATAGTGTTTTATATTTAATGATAATAGAAATTTCTCCTTCTTACTGATAAACAAAACATATAATCTCAAATTAATATCATAAGTTTTCATAAAATAATGTCATAATATTTATGCTTAAGACTAATTGTGCCGAGAGGCGCTCTACAGCCCAGTATGGGGGAGATCTTGTAACGTGATGTAACGTTAGTAACATTTGTAACATGTCGGCAAAAAATAATAGTGATAGTGAATATTATGGGAGAGATTTTGTAACACAAAATAAAAAATAATATCACTTT
Organism: Pseudotsuga menziesii; assembly: GCA_001517045.1. Classification (NCBI taxonomy): domain Eukaryota; kingdom Viridiplantae; phylum Streptophyta; class Pinopsida; order Pinales; family Pinaceae; genus Pseudotsuga; species Pseudotsuga menziesii. The sequence continues at coordinate 250,323 of LPNX010760385.1, read as the reverse complement.
AGTTAAGTTATTTTTATTAATAAAAAATAAATTTTCTAATAGGCCAAAATAAATGTCTGCCACAAAAATAATCTAATATGGGAGAGATGTTGTAATCTTCCTACCTAACAAAACAATAAAAGAGTAAAAATTTAATTATCCGTAAAAAAAATATGTGGGTCAAGAAAGAAACACAAAATTGAATTATTCGCAAAAAAATGTTGGCCTTGCACATGGTTTTAAAACCATGTGCAGATGGTTTTAAAACCATGTGCAAGGCATTCTAAACAACCCATGGTTTTATTGTACATGGTTTAGGAGGCTTTGCACATGGTTTTTAAACCATGTGCAAGGCCTCCTAAACAATCCATGGTTTTATTGTACATGGTTTAGGAGGGCCTTGCAAATGGTTTTAAGACCATGTGCAAGGCCTCCTAAACAACCCATGATTGTAGGAGGGCCTTCCATATGGTTTTAAAACCATGTGTGGAGAAATCATCCAATGTTCGTTCCTACCCAAATAAAAAATAATAAAAAATATTATATGTCTGCCATAAATAATATTAAATATTAATAATAATAAAATTATATGTAGACCTTAAATAAAATTATGTGTCTTTTGGTTTGAATCAAATCAATGGATAAATGGATACCTAAGAAGAGGTTTGCACCTCGAGAGATTTGATCCATCTTGGCGCTTGATAGAGCCTAGGATTTGGATCTAAGCTGGTCGTAAAATATGACAAGAAAGCAAGGCAATTGTTATGACAAGTCAACAATGTAACACCTTAAAATATACAAAAAATGGTATGAACAAGTCAGTTGTGTAAAATCGTAAGCATAAAATAATGTTGTGAATAAATTTTAAATTTAAAAAAAAATCTTCATTGAAATTGCAAAACTAACTTTTTATCTCACTTTTTTGTTTCATGGTTCATTTGAAAATTGTAGTGAAGATTCATGCTGAAATTTGTTTAAAGGTACATATAAAAGTTCATTAATGATTCTTAGGGTTGTTATCATGATTAATTCTCTCAACTTTCATATAATTTTTTTGTTGCAAATTTATCTTACGCCAGCTTAAAATATGTTTAAAGATGTTCAAGATTGCTCTTTGAATTATTCAATGTTTTGATGTTAATGTCACAAATTTGTTATAGATTCATCTATGAAATTATTACAAGATCCATCTCATAGTATGCCTCAAGATTTTAGTGATTGGTTTTAGAATTGATTGTCTCAATATTAATCTCAATGTTGTATTGTGGATTCACTTCAGATATTATTTCAAGAATCATCTAAAAAACCACTTGAAGATTCTCAGGATTGCTGTCAAGTTTCATTGTCTCAGAATTCATCTTAGAATTGTGTTCCATGTTTTTCTTGGAAATTGTTTTAAGAGTAATTTTAAAATTCAACTAAAAATGTTGAAGTTTGGTCATAGGATTAATTATCCTAGAGTTCATCTTATAATTCTTATGTTGTATATTCATCTCATAATTTGTTTCAAATTCCATCTAAGAATATATTTCAAATTGCAAAATGTCACATGCATATATGGTGAACTATGTTCTAGGATAAATCATAGCTAGATATAAGCGCAAAATCTAGCAATGATTTATTCCACTACATTGATGGTGTATTTTTCCACATGCAGAATCAATGAGAGTTCAATATGCATGTCCTCGAAGTTCTATGACAAGCGAGTTGCAACTCATGGAAAAAGAAAATGAATAATTTATTAAATTAATGGTCTAATCTATTAAAACTATCACCATCTAATAGCTCATGGATTGACAGATCCACTTATGGATACAGACGACGTTGCATTAACTCAGCCTTGACCACCCACTCTACCTTTATAATTAGGATCTTAACAATGAATTGGTGGGGAGCCTATGATTAATCTAGTGGTGAGGGATGAAAGGGTAATTATGTGAATGAGATAACACATCTCAGGATCAATTGATAAAGGATGAGAGGGTAATTATGTGAATGAGATAACACATCTCAGGATCAATTGATCAGTACAAGAATATGTGCACTGGTCATCTCCTCATTCAATCAGTACAAATAAGTTTAACATGCGTCCTTCCAAATTAATAATGCAGAAATGAATTAACGCTTTCAAAAATGAACAACAGCGAATCAATAACACTATGAAATGAGAAATAACAACTACCTTCAAATGATTAGTACCATAATGAGAAATAACATTTTCTTTTTAATTGCACAACAAGGAAATAAGCTTAATGACACCAAAATAGAAATAACTAAATATTTTTATTTGGTTAATATGGGAATAAGGAATAACATTTCTTTTCAATTTGAACAACATCTACATAAGAAACAACTCTGTTATTTTTAAAACCGAACCGGACTAAAACCAAGAATTATGCTCAACCTTTAAAATATATATAACTGTAAACATAAATAATGCGCTCCCTTCTTAAATCAAACAACATAGGAAAGGGTTTATCATTCTTGTAATTGAACAATACATGAATAAGTACAGGAAATAAGGAGTTTATCATTTTTCAATTATACAATGCAGGAAAAGAAAATCATTCTTCCTTTTAATTGAACAATAGTGAAATAAGATTAACACTCCGAAATAAGAGACAACAATCTATTTTCAAAATGATCAATACATAAATAAGAAATTACTTTTTCCTTTCAACATCAAACGGCGAATTAATGGATATTAAACACACTTAGAAATTCTAATTCTTGAACCAATTTATAAAAGTGAACATGACCATATTCGATGAAAATGCTAAAAATACTCTTCTTCCCTTGAGACCCCTCAGCTGCATTGAGGTTGAATGTAAGAAATCACTAGCATAGTCAAGGTAGGTAGATTACTACTATGAAACTCCCAACCTCAATGACGAACCAAACTCTCAAAAATCATAGTTCAGTTCCAATATAGTCTATATCATCCAACAATAGGGTAAAAAAGATGAGAGCCTCATGCTCTCCCCTTCTCTTTATATCCTTCTAAACTTGCCATGCATCTCACACATGCATAATTCCAAATTTTAATTTACGGTTTCTTTTATTATTCACCCACCATGTGCCACTTATCTCCTCATTCATATTTTTCTAATTTTTAATTTGAGATTTACTCTCACTTAATCTCCTATATTTTCTCTTAGATGATTCCCTCAATTTATCCCAATTGTGTGTGTGCATGTGTTTACTAATACTTGAATTAATTTATTTTCTCTCTTTTCATATTCACAAATTCATATCCATTTGCAAGTAATAAATTATGATATTTTATTTTCTCATAATTTAATTTAATTTATTTTCTATTTCTTTTAAAATACACATCATTACCCCCTTTAGTGTTTTATTTTCATCGTGACGAGTATATTAAGGGCGCCATGCTCCACGCTTTCCTTTTAAATATCCCTTTCATGGTCGGGACTAGTATGACGACTAAGACCTCATTAACGTGGGTCGATCGACCTTGTTGAGAGACTAATGGTTCTTGGAGAATATGATTGATTCCTTATTACGTGCCCCTTGAGTCTAAGCCTTCCGAGTGACCAAATTTGTGACCTACCCTCACGATAACATGCCTTTGACGAGCAACATCCTATCTCTCATTTCAACTCGGCACGTTGAGTAATTGCTAGTCTCGCATCTTCTTCCCCTTCATCCTCATCACCTAATGTGGCTCAATTAGCAATCACAATACAATACCTGCATGTAAAACTCTACTCCCATCAAACCCTTCTAAATAAAAACATAATATATCAATTTATATAAGGACACCCTCATATGTCATGGATACCCTAACTCAATCTAGAGTCTATGCAATATTGACGCTATATTATGTCACATGTACATGCCTTTTCTTGTCACACTCGACAACCCATCAAAAGTACATGCTATATATATATATATATATCTAATCATCAATCCATAATCTTATGACATCATAAACATTTGATCATCATAAAATCATCATTTCTTAATTTTATGGAAATATAAGCATATACTCATCATTTCACAATTTCACAATAGATAGCTTTAAAACATCTAATTTATTGATTAAAGCATTAGTTTCCACAAAAGGATGGGTCATTCGTCATCAAATTCCCTAAAAAATAACATAGCATAATAATCCAAGTTTAAATCTTTTAGAATATAATCCGTTAGGGTTATATAATGTAAATAAATAAATAAATAGAGAGTAGGAAGCCAAACAGGCTGAGCGGAAGGTGAAACCCAACCGCCATCTGATTTGTATAAATATAGGCATTTGCATTTGAATAATTAATCAATCGGGAGTTATTACCAACAAGTGGTATCAGAGCCTGGCTATTTGCATGCCATAACTCCTGGCTGCATTATCAGAGCGCTGCCATTCTGCCTGCCAGTCTGCCGCTTTCAGAGCTGCCTGCCAGTCTCTCCTACCTGCATGCGTTACTCCTCCTGCGTGCGTTTTCTGCTCATACTTTTGATGTATACCTAACCCTAAGTTGTAACCACGCTGTCCATTCATCTTCTTTTGTGTATGCTACTTGTGACTGATATTTGATGCGGCCTGTGACTGTGATTGTATATAGCTGCGTGGAGTCTGTAATTTTCATTCACATTGTTGTAAATTGCTTCCATTTTCCACCTGAATTATTGTATGAGCTGAGTATATATTGAATCTATATATGCTGCGTGAGTTTGAATCTATATTGGAGCTGAATATAGGTGTTTTGAGACTGCAATTTTCTCCATACTGCGACCTACAATTGATCGTGAAGACTGTGTGGATCTCGTGAAAGGAGATTGTTGAGACTGCCCATCATGTTGACTGCATAAAGTTTTGAAGAGCCGAGATAATTGTTGACTGTTGGTTGTAATATTTTCTCTGTCATTGTATCATCTTTAAAACCTGAAGTTGAGATTGTAAATCACCTTGGCAGAGACTGTAGACCTGCAAGGTTATTATTTTTTTCTATCTCTCTTTGTCATATTAAGATCAATATTGTAAATTATACTAACAGTTGTAAAAGATGCACTCTTTGGTATCTAGTATTGGTCCTGCCCTAGCTGGCAAAGACCAATCCAAAGACCCTTCTAAGGGAAATTGCAGCAAGAGAGGACGAGGAAGAAGAAATTTCAGAGGCAGAGGGGGCAGAAGCAAAATATCAGATTTGCAGTGCAAGTGTTGCGGAAAGACTGGGCACACATCAGATCAGTGTTGGGCTTCATGGGACTCCATCAAAGACAAGCATAACCAGAAGAAAGATGACCAAGATGCTAGTAAATCTTCTGATTCTTGTATTGTTGCACATTGTAATCTTGGATTTAATGAAATGACTTCTCTTTCATCTTATAAAGATTGTTGGCTGCTTGATACTGGTGCAACATCACATATGACATTTAGAAAAGACTGCTTTGAAGAACTGAATGAAACAATAGATGGTATAGTT
>LPNX010760385.1:228788-243205 GCA_001517045.1 Pseudotsuga menziesii | reverse complement strand
GAACTACTAAACAAATTTTGCATGACAGATTGCAATCCTATATCTACTCCAATGGAACAGAAAATGAAGCTCACATCAAGGGAAGGAAAAGAATTTGAAGATGTGACCAAGTATCGACAACTGGTAGGAAGTCTTATCTACCTTACAACAACTAGACCATATATTTCTTATGTTGTTGGCATACTTTCAAGGTTCATGCATAAACCTTATGAAGGACACTGGTTAGCTGCAAAAAGAGTTCTAAGATACTTGAAGGGGACTCAAGACGTTGGAATCAAGTACTCTAAAGTGGATGACTTCAAACTTATTGGGTACTCAGACTCAGATTTTGGTGGCGATAAGGAGACAGGAGCATCAACTTGTGGATACACTATGAGTCTTGGATCAGTAGCTCTTTCATGGAGATCATGCAAACAATCAGTTCCGGTAGATTCAACAACAGAAGCAGAATATGTGGCTGTAGCTGAAGCAACGAAAGAAATAGTATGGCTCAGGAAGATACTTGAAGATTTGCAAGAAAAACAAGAGAACTCCACTCCATTACTGGTCGACAATACTTCTGCAATCAAGCTGGCTAAGAATCCTAGATTCCATGATCGAACCAAACACATCAACACAAAGTATCATTTGATTCGACATCATGTAGAAGCCAAGACAGTCCATCTTCGACATTGTTCCACAAATGATCAAGTTGCAGACATATTCACCAAAGCGCTTGAACAAGAAAAGTTTGAAAGGTTCAGAAACATGCTCGGACTTACGAACACCCCTTCGGATTAAGAGGGGGATTGTTAGAATATAATTCGTTAGGGTTATATAATGTAAATAAATAAATAAATAGAGAGTAGGAATCCAAACAGGCTGAGCGGAAGGTGAAACCCAACCGCCATCTGATTTGTATAAATATAGGCATTTGCATTTGAATAATTAATCAATCGGGAGTTATTACCAACAAAATCCACACACAACCAGGTCATTCGAAACCGAATGCCCACAAATAACAGTGTCACATGATAATATTCAAAGTCTAAGCAAAAGCGGGCCCACTACAAGTCCAAGTATGCAAGTGAAAGTTATTGAGCCAAAACCAAATCATAAAAGTTGAGAGTTTGTTGAATGTAAGGAGTTTCAAGTGAGGTTATGAGTTATGTGTCGAAGTTAAGATTCATGTCCAAATGTGATTCAAAAGGTCTAGGTTATGAATGTAAAAATTAAAGTTGAAGAGTTTGGTAATGTTAAGTGAGGCCACAAATGTAATGAGTTAAAATTGAAGAGTTTGGCCATTTATGTCAAAACAAAATTCAAAGTTGAAATTGAGGTTGAAGTTCATCATATAAACTCAAGTCAAGGGAGTCAAAGTCATTGAAATTATCAAAGTCAAATGTCAAGTCAAGTCCTTATTTGAGTTATGTAAAATCATGATATTGGTGCATCAATTAAATTTGACAAACCATGGTCATAGGTATCTTGCTGGATGGAGACATCCCATCCTGCCTACAAGGAACATATTTTTTTAATGCGAGTGCATGAAAAATATTGTAGGTACAAACAAAAGAAGATAGAGGAGGAAAGAAAAACATGTAGACTCCACAAAAGAAGAAGACGATGAAAGAAAGAATCTAAATATGAAAGAAAAAATAAGGGGTATTTTTAAAATGATGATGCAACCAAAGGAAAGATGGAAGAAGAAGACGAGAGAAGTGAAATGATGATAGAATATAGAAGAGGACACTGAATTAAAGTTAAAGAAGGACTGTTGGGAATGGAAAGGCAATCTTGAAGAGCAAATAAGAACGGGAAATGAAGAAAGTTTGAAGTACCAAAAGGAAAGAAGAATGATGAAGCAAATCAAGGAACAATATTGTAGAAAATAATACCATGTTTTTAATAATTGAGATACAAAGAAATTGAATTGAATCCATATAAAATGACATCACTTAGAAATGTTGTTTAGTTGATAAAAAAATAAAATGGTCTTCGTCCTGTGTTTAAAATGGATAGAGTAGCTTGATATGTACATGTATGATGAAAGTTTGTTGTATGTAGCTGGGATAAACGATGATGATGGAAGCCATGATAAGGCCTGTATACCCCAATAATCTTCTTCTTGATGGTTAGTGGTAAACCAAAACCAGTTGTCATGATAGATGTAGGTTTGTGGTAAGATAGAAACCACACAATGTAATGAGTGATTTGTGGTAAGCCAAAATCACTTGAAAAATGTAATGGTTGAGGGTAACCGACAAAAACCTAGGTTGTGGTTACAAGTAAGCCAAAGAAAATCTAGGATGATGATTGATTATGATGGAGGGGGAATAACATGTACAAGCGAAGATTGTGATTCAAAGAATTGTTGTCGAGGCATGTGCAAGTAAAAGTTTTCTAGAGAATTGGTGGATATAGCAGTTAGCAACCCATGTATTCCAGTGGATGGTAAATGTTTTATATGGAATTCAATAATCATGATGATTGTATTTTGCAGTGTAGATGAACATTGAAGAAGAGACAAACAATGAAGAATACTAGAGATGAATGTAGTGCCCTCTTTTACTTAGACTTTGATTATTATCAGGACACTGTTATCAGCGGGCATTCGGTTTTGAATGACTTGGTTGTGTGTTGATTTAGGATTGGATTATTATGCCATGTTATAATTTTGAGGGCATTTGATGATGAATGAACATACCATGTATGGAAAATATTTCTTTGATTAATAAGTGGGACGTTTTAAAGTTATCTATTATGAGATTGTGAAATGATGAGTTGATGACACACATATGTTTATATTTCCATAAAGTTAACAAATTATGATTTGATGATGAACAATGTTTATGATGCCATGATATTATGGAATAATGATAAAATGAATATAGATATGTTTATGTATAGCATGTAATTTTGATGGTTTGTTGAATGTGACAAGAAAATATAGGTACATGTGACACAAGTTGGTGTCAATACTGCATAAACTATGGATTGAGTCAGGGTATCCATGACATGTGATGTAGACCTGATATGAATTGATATATTAAGTTTTTATTTAGAAATATTTGATGCACGTAGTATTTTACGTGCAGGTACTGGATTGTAATTACTAATTGGTTCACATCAGTTGAGGGGGATGAATGGGAAGAAGATGTAAGACTAGTGATTACTCGATGTAGTGAGTTGAAAAGTGAGAGAAGATTGTTCTCATCAAAGGTGACTTTCCATGAGGGTAGGACATGGATTCAGTCACTCACAAGGTTTATACTAGGGGGCGCACAATAAGGATTGAACCTTATTCTCCAGGAACCATTAGTCCCTCAACATGTTTGATCGGACTGAGTTAATGAGGTCTCATTCGTTGCAGTAGTCCTCACCATGGAAGGGACATTTGAATTGAATGCATGGATCAAGGCACCCTTAATATGCCAGTCACAAGGAAAACATGATAGTAAAAATAAAACACTAAAGGGGGGTAAGAATGTGTGTTTTAAAAGAAATACAAAAAGATTTTAATTAAATTATGAGCAAATAAAAATATAATAATTTATTACTTGCAAATATATACGAATATGTGAATAAAGAAAAGAGAGAAAAATAAATTAATTCAAGTATTAGTAAACACACGCATACACACACACACAATTAGTAGAAATTGAGGGAATCATCTAAGAGAAAATCTAGGAGATTAGGTGAGATTAAATCTCAAATTAAAAATTAGAAAATATGAATGAGGAGAGAAGTGAGACTTAGTGGAATAATAATAATAAAAAAAAAAAATTAAAATAATTCAGAATTATGCATGAGTGAGATGCATGGCAAGTTTGGAAGTCTATAAAGTGAATGATCGAGCACGAGCCTCTCATATCTTTTACTCTATAGACCATGCTAGAATTGAATGATGACTATTGAGGGTTTGTTTCGTTATTATATGAACAAGGTTGGGAGCCTCTTAGTAGCAATCTATGTACTTTGACTATGCTAATTATTTCTCACATTAAGCCCTGTTGCGGCTCAAGGTTTCCAAGGGAAGAAAAGTACCTTTTGAGAGTGATATGGTGGACATCGACGATTGGAAATCAAGCATGGAATTATGATGGATATTCGAAAACCTTCCACAACTTTAGGAATCCCATGACAAGAGCGATATATCAGGTTGGTACAATTTAAATGCTTGGTTAAATCTAGCTTTTCATTCGAATATGGTCATGTTCGCTTTTATAAATTGGTTCAATAATTAGATTTTTCGAGCGTGTTTTCTATCCATTAATTCACTATTTTATGTTGAAAGGGAAAATAACATTTCTTATATCAATGTTGCTCGAATTGAAAGGATAACATAAATTCTTATTTTTGTGCCAATTCTTGTACTGTTTTAGCATGTTAAAAACTCTTTCTCAACACTGTTTGGTTAGAGGAAAAGTAATGTTCTTTTCTGTACAACTTAGTGGAAAATGATAAATTTCGTTCCTGTGCTGACTAGTTAGAAGAAGGACAAAATTTTTAGTTCCGATAATGATTTCTGTATTTTTCAATTAGAAGAATGATAAATCCTTTACTATACTGTTCTATTTGAGAAAGGAACAAATTATTTTTGGTCTTTGTTTTGTTGATTTTGAAAGTTAAGTGTAATTTCTCATTTAGCATGGTTCTATTCTTGAAGGAAAGAGTTGTTTTTATTCAGTATTGTTAGATTGAAAAGAAATCACCTTTGCTTGTTTCATTGTTGATCGATGGGGAGAAGAAGGTTTCAGCCCATCACATGTGATGTACAATGGATAAATATATCCCATTATTCTTTCTCGATCATATAAAAAAGAAGTATGTTACCCATTAATATAGTAATTAATAGAGCTAAGTAAATATAGTTCTTACAATGACTATGAAGGATGGAAAGGGAGATTATGTGTTGTGCCCCATCTATGGCTAGAGGTGAGTCTTGTTGAAGGTTGATATTTTGGTAATAGGTAATGACAGAAGAATGTATGATGGGGGAGAATTTTTTATTAGTTGTAATAATCTTGATCATGAATTTGACGACTTGGAGGGTACCACCCAAGAGTAGGATGAGCAAGTAAAACCAACCTTTTCAAGGGAGAAGTCCAATCTTAGACATGAATTGGACAAGTATAATTTTAAAAATGAATCTAACATGGAGTTCGGGGGGATTGATGAATATTATGGGAGAAAATAATTAGATCTCTCCATAGATTTTATTCTCAAAGGGAAATTGTGAGGGGTGTGATACTATTGCTAGTTCAACACCAAGTTACTAGAATGATGATTTTTGTATTAGAAGTAGGCTTAAGGTCATAAGGACAATAGTGTATAATGAAGAATCCAAAGGATATGAGGAGGAAATGTTTGAGTTTGGTATGGAGTCTTCTATGATTGTTCCACCAAAACTTTAGTGATAGTAAACTTGATATTTTTAGCTGATGGATTAGTGAAAATAAAACCCCAAGTAAGTATAAGTAATTGCATTTGGTTTAAACACAGAGAAAGTATTTTGTTGTAGACTATACACAACAATATTATTAAAATGAAAGAATATTATGGTAAATGCCTTACTTAATTTAAAATTGAAGTGTAGATCCACTAAACGACTTTGTTAAATTAAGGGGGTTTGGGAGTAGTCCGATGGGGACATTTAGTGGCTTCTACAATGATTTTGATTATGTTATAGTTGTTCTTGATTTGGTAATTCATGATTGAGATTTACCAATTTGTATTCCACTGAAGATTATATGTTGTTTATCTTCCCATATTGGATGAGGGGATAGTTGAATAATTTTGAATGCTTAGTTGGGGAATATACCTATGGATAAGATGGTAATGGTTAGTTGCTAGTTGGAATGATTTCAGACATTACTCTGTGATGGAGTATTTGAGGATTCATTTAGGTAGTGTTGTTGTTCCTTTGCATAGCAAAATGTAGCTAATCATAGAATCCATATATATTGTTTTGTTGATATATGTATAGATAGGAGTCACTGCAATGTGACATCAATAGGGAAAAATGAGTTAGAGTTTTAATTGTACATGCTTAATTGGGCTGTTGTTATTCTAAAAGTTGCTTGTTTATCTATTTTGTGTGATTATTGACTTGATTTAGCTTGTAGTTACTTGGGTATCCTAGATTACTATGGATGCCTAGAAGGTATTGGAAATTTAAGTCAATAATTGTGAACTTTGAGGATTATTTACTGGATTGATATTACATGGATATGACTAGTGGGTATATTACTATTGTTAATTTATTGGGATTGTATTGGAACCCACGTAAATGGAACGTGAAATCGGTAATGGTAGAGCATATAGTGACTATTTCCATAAGTATGTGAGGAAAATATTAGAATTGCATGAAGACTTGATTATGAGAAGGAAGGAAACATAAACTGAGTGCATGATGAATACTAAATTTGAGACAAAGTTTCTTGTAGAGACTGCATGTGGTGCCACGCTTTTACTTAGACTTTGATTATTATCACAACACTGTTATTTGTGGGCATTTGGTTTTGAATGACCCGTTTGTGTGTGGATTTAGACTTGGACTATTATATTATGATATTTTTGAGAGAATTCAATGACGAATGACACAACAATGTGTGGAAACTAATGCTTTGATTAATAAGTGGGATTTTTTAAAGTTATCTATTATAAATTGTGAAATGCTGAGTTGATGACGAGCATACATGTTTATATTTCCATCAATTTAAGAAATGATCATTCGAATATCATCAAATGTTTATGATGCCATGAGATTATGGAATTATGTTAAATGAATACATATATGTTTATGTATAGCATGCAATTTTTATGGGTTGTTGAGTGTGACAGAAAAAGACAGGTACATGTGATGCAAGGTGGCGTCGATACCACGTAGAATTTGGATTGAGTTAGGGTATCCTTGACAAGTGATGTTGAACTATTATAAACTGATATATTATGTTTTTATTTAGAAGGATTTGATGCACATAATGTTTTACATGCAAGTGTACTAGATTGTGATTTCCAACTGGTCCACATCAGGTGAAGAAGATGAATGGGAAGAAGATGTAAGATTAGCGATTACTCAACATGGTGACTTGAAAAGCGAAAGAGGATTTTTCTCATCAAAGGCATGTTGTTGTGAGGGTAGGCTGCAGATTCAGTCACTCCAAAGGTTTAGGCTGGGGGTTGCACAATAAGGACTCACACTTATTCTCCAAGAACCATCAGTGTCTCAATAGGGTTGGGCAAACTGAGTTAACAAGGTTTTAATCGTCATACTAGTCCCCACCATGGAATGGATATTTGAAGGGAATATATGAAGCATGGCACCCTTAATATGTATGTCGCAACGGAAAATGTGTCAATAAAAATAAAAACACTAAATGGGGTAGAATGTGTGTTTTAAAAGAAATATAAAAATAATTTAATCGACTTTATGAACAAATAAAAATAACCTATTTAATACTTGCAAATATATATGAATTTGTGAATAAAGAAAAGAGAGAAAATAAATTAATTCAAGTATTAGTAAAAACACACACACACTTAAAGAGAAATTGAGGGAATCATGTGAAAGCAAATTTAAGAGATTAGGTGACAATAAATATTGAATTAAAAATTAGAAAAATATGAACTATGAGAGAAGTGACACTTGGTGGGTGAATAAAAAAAAAAAGTAATTAAAATAATTTAGAATTATGTATGGGTGAGATGCATTACAAGTTTAAAAGCCCATAAAGAAAAGGAGGGAGGATAAATTACACAACTTGAGGGAGGATATTAACGACAAGACGCAAATGTGCCTTGACTATTGAAATTTTGAAGGGGTTCTAGCCCGATGTTAGAATTAATTATAATCCTCCCTTAACCACCATCATCTAAAATGTCATTTCCTAGCTTATGAGTATGTTACCACTTCATTAGTGCCATGGGGGAGTCATCTGGGGCCCACCTACCACCTGATGCACCAGTTTACATGAGTTTGGGAGCTTCGAAGACCAATCCCTATAGTTTAAGAACCCACATTGAGTCTTGGGAGTCCCACCATTAGTTCACCCTAGTCCGTGTTGAGTTATGTTTTGATGGGCATCAATTAGTTCATCTTCAGTTAGCCTAGCACCACTTTGCATGATTTAAGGAGATTATGCACCTTTTCTTACCTACCTTGGTCAATTAATTGATAGTGAACCGATTTAGTTGTCCAGAGTTGTAGTAGTGAGCCTCCAGTGGTGATTTTCCCACAGTTAGTGATCTCTGGAGTCAGTCCAAGTCATGGAATTCAAATCACATCTAGTGAATTTGAATTTCCTTATTTGTATCATGGATGTATTACATAACAATTAATGATAATGAGAATAATGTTATGTTGACCAATTTTTGTCTCTTGATTGTTCAATTTCACCATGATTGTTTGATAATTGTACATTGAATTGCTTCTTCCTCCTTCAACCTTCTTTCACAGTGAAGTTCATTCCATCCTGAAGATCCTGAAGATTTGATAAATTAAACATGGTATTAGAGTAGGTGATTAGGAAAACTTTAATCCTCAGAAACTTCCATTGATGCATCTGAAGCAATTGGGTTCCACATAATTCCTGGTATTCTTTCCTTGCTCCCTATGGATTTTGTCCAAAGACTTCTATCTAGGTGTGACACACTTAGAGGATGTTCACATGTCGAAGTAGAGAGTGATTGAATTGGTTTTCCTTCGAATTGAAGTGTTTTTGCAGGTAAATTGAAGGATTCAGAAGAATTGTGTTGTTCCTTGAAGCTGTAAGATGGAGAGTTTAGCAACCTTGATACCCAGGATCCTCAGGCCTTTCAACTATCTTGATCAGAGGGCTAATATGTAGATTGTGTTGAGCAACAAAGGTATGTACAAGGTTACCATAGGAAAGGAGGTCGAACCCCAACAACCTCTTGAGAAATGAAAGTACTTGAACAAGATGGATGAAGCATTCGACTTTGTGTGCATTCATATCTCTAGGGAGTTACTCTTCCACCTAGATGGAATAAAAACTCCAAAGGAAGTATGGTGGAAGCTCGAATATCTGTTTGGAAAGAAGGATGAGTTGAGAGGCCATATTATGGAAAATGAGCCAATTTCGCTTCATCCCATCAACTTCAAAACCATCCAACAATTCTTTTCCAAATTAAAATCCTTGGTCGTGCAGTGCAATCCGTGTGGGATTGACAAGAAGGATGAGCAATTGGTGCTCTCAATTCTTAGCAAACTTGGCCTAGAATTATTAGTGTTTGTATCCACATTTCACTCTGGGATACTGACAACTCCTAATTGGAAAATTCCATCCCTTGATTCCTTCACAAAATATCTTGTTCAGGAATAAGATAACCTGTTACAGATGGGAGCTCTCAAAGCCTCCGGAAATTAGGCTCTCTTAGTTGGGGAGAATAAGAATGAAAAAACAAAGTGGAAGTGGAAAGGAAAGGAAAATAAGAACATTGGTTTCGAGCCTAAAGAGAAGTAGAATCCTTTAGAAGGAGCCACAGGTTCCAAGAAGGAAAAGCACAGAAAGTTTTGACAAGGCCAATTGCTCATGCTGCAAGAGAGGAAACCATATAGATAAAAATTGTATGAAGAATACCATAGATCAGATGTCAATAATCCTTGAACACCATAATATTTTCCTCCCTGAAGGAGCAAGGAAGGTTGATTATGGAGACAAGACTGAATATCATGAGAGATTCCATACACTCAAGGCTATATTTTCAAAATCTCATGCCTTCCTCATTGATCCAGGAGCTTCCAACCACAAGGTGTCCTCCAAAGAATAATTATCTTCATTAAATATTACTAATGGTCCAAGTATTCACATGGGAGATGACACTCAAATCCAAGATGAAGGGAAGGGTACAATAAAATTAGAGCATGGAGTGTTTAAAAATGTCTTATATGTTCCATATTTAGCATAAAAATTGTTGTCTATATATCAGACGACTCATACATGATCACCAAAGCAAGTTGTATTTGATCCAGATTCTGTGAAGATCTCAAATATTTCTAATGGGAAGCTGACAGCGAAAGGTATCTAAAACCATGTCTCTAAGGTAGATGAGTTCTCACATTTTTTTTCCATACTCAAATCTAGTGCAATCTCACAACCATTTAAAAGGGAAGAAGGTAAAATCATTCTACTTAAACCATTTACATATGATGATGTTTCAGATTCATAATCCAAAGAATAGGACCAAGTTGAATCGTATATTGGTATTGAAGATGAAGTTCAAATAGATTTAGATACAGATCCAATCCCTACTTCTAATCCTAGGCCTAATTGGCCTGAAAAATTCATTGAGGTTGTTGGGAACATGGTTGGAGATTCATATGAAAAAAGGAGAACCATATCTCAGTTTTGAGATAGGAACCTTGCGCTATGTCATGCAAATCCACTTTTGTCAGAGAGGTGCTATAAAATCCTAGAGAGATGCTACATGATGGTGAGGTATGATCAATAATTCTGCATAGTGGCTTTCCATGATTCACCAAGACAAGAAGCCATGGATAAGGAATATGAGTCAATGAAGAACAATGAGACATTGAATCATGTCTCTCTTCCTCCAGAAGGAAGAGCCAAAAGTAACTTTCTACATGGTAAATTGGAAAAATAAATCTACATGGAAAATCATAAGGGGTACAGTGATGATTCTCTCTTGACCTGCAAAATCAGGAATCCATTGTATGGGCTCATGCAAGCCCCTAGGGCATGGAATGCCAAGTTGAACTCTTCCATACTGTCAAATAGGTTCGAAAGAGGAAAGTTTGGATGCAAAAGCAACACCATTTATTCTTATATATGGCATCATATTGGAAGAAGGTGGAGAGATTCACATTCATTGTACCAGGGAACTAGTGAATACAAGGACCATCACACTGCATTACTTCTCCACAAAGATGCAGACTGCATAATTTTTTCACAAGTTTTTTACTCCAGAGGAAATTGTCTCTTGGTGTGAAAGCTTGATCCTGGTTCCATTGTTCAGCTTGAGGGGTTTTTTTTCCCATGATGTTTTCCCCATTTTGCTCAGTTTATTGAGCAGTTAATTTTTTCTTTAGATTGTATAGGTGACCTTTGGTCTTAGTTACCAGGGCCGAGGTTGTCCAAGTTTGTATTAAGAAGGGGTGTTAGGATTAATTATAATCATATCTTGACCACCATAGTCTAAAATGTCATTTCCTAGATTAGGAGTATGTTGCCACTTCATTAGAGCCATGGGGGAGTCATCTTGGGCCTACCTACCACTTGATGCGTCAGTTTGCACGAATTTTGGAGCTCCAGAGACCAATCCATATAATTTAGGAACCCACACCGAGTCTTGGGAGTCCCACCATTAGTTCACCCTAGTGAGTGTCGAGTTATGCTCCGATGGACATCACTTAGTTCATATTCAATTTTCCTAGTGCCACTTTGCATGATTTAAGGAGGTTATGCACCTTTGCTCACCTACCTTGGTTAGTTAACTGATTGTGAATTGATTCAGTTGTCCAGAGTTGCACTAGTGAGCATCCAATGGTGATTTTCCCACAGTTAGTGATCTCTGGAGTCAGTCCAAGTCATGGAATTTGAATTTCCTTATTTGTATCATGGATGTATTACATACCAATTAATGATAATGAGAGTAATGTTATGCTGACCAATTTTTGTCTCTTGACAGTTCAATTTCACCATGATTGTTTGATCCTTGTGCATTGAATTGCTTCTTCCTCCTTCAACCTTATTTCACAGTGAGGTTCATTCTAGCCCGAAGATCTTGAAGCTTTGCTAAACTAAACACCTGACACATCCACTTTAGTGGTGTTGCTATGAAGCCTTGTTGTTCCTTTCTTTCAAGTGTGCTTTTCCTTTTATGCAAGTTTGATTTCTTTCCCGCACGTGTGTTTTTTATGCAATTGTGGTGTGTTCTGCAATTCTGCAATTAGTTTTTGGTCATTTATTTTGGTTCACATAAATTTGCTATGAGTGTGCAGAAAGATATGATTTCATTAAATTCATTAAAGAGAAAAAAAACACAAAAAAAATTGTGGGTGATATAAGAACCCTGTGCACTAATCCTTGTGTGAGCAAAACTTCTACAACTAGTTGAATAGTTTGAGGATTTGTTGAAGAAACAATGAGTCCATATCTCTAGAAGAAACATAGAATCTATGAACAATTTTTACAAGAGGATAATTTAGTTCCTTGTTAGCATGGGGAAGAGATCCAAGAAGAAGAAGAAATGCTAGAACCAGAAATTGAAGAGTTTATGACATCATCACTAGATATAGACTCCTTGTGCATTCTAGAGTATGAAGAGACTTTTGACATATATATCACAAATGGCGAACAAAACCCATTATACAAATATTTCATTTAGACTTGGTTCCAAGAATTCATGAGGCCATAATACCATTGTCCCACCCTTCTTTCTATCAAATGAAATAGGTTGGTTGGTTCCTCATATCCAGCTAATCAATGAGGTAACATTTTTGTATTTGGATATGGGTAAGTTTCCTACTTTGGGCCGCACATGGTTACATTGGAAAAGTTTTTACACTTGAATAAATGGTTTCATTTCTTTTTAGGTAGTGTAGGATAATATGTATATAAATAAACGCTGCATGATGTTAGTTTAGTTTAAAAGTTTAGTGCAACCCTATTTTCCATTTTTTTTAAAATAAAAGAACCGAGAAGAAGATAGTATTGATGATTTAACCATAACAACTTAGGATATTTATTTCCTTATTACATGCATACTTCTGACCATTAATAATAATAGTTGTTGGAAGATCATTTTTTAAGGAATTATGGGGATTTATTAAAATTTTAAGGTCTACATATTGATACCCATAGGTAACTTGTATATCCTAGTTTCATATCAAAGCTTGTTATTCAAGCATCCTTATCAAATAGTAGCAAGCGAGTGAATGAAACTTATATTTGTAAGGGAACACTACCATAAATTATATAGAGAAGATGAACTTAGGGACCATAATCACCTTTAGGTCATTGTCTCATGGCCTCATCCACCACACATTAAATAAGTTTGACCATGATATGTTTTTAGACTTATCTAGATAAAAAAGTCTATTGTTCATGCGAACAATCTTTTATGATAAATCTATAAAATATATTCGAACCCAATACCATCCCATCATGTAAAAATGTTTTCAGAGCTTCTTCCCCATTCACCCATGCGAAATGAACCTATTAAATATTTTCTTAAAGGGTGAAGTTTGAGACAAGGGTGTAAGTTGCTAACCCATCGAGATACTTAACAGGTCTATTGGCTGCAGGTGGCATGTGGTATGACTAGGAAAATACATCGAGGTACTAAACATGTTCGCTGGCAATGGGGCAGAATACCCCATCAGAGTACTAAACATGCTTTTTGTCAATTGGTTATGATTTTGATGTCTTTCACTATGCCTAATCTATATTTGTCCGTATGAACGATTTACTTGTGTAATCAATAAGAAGCATGCATGGGTGAACAAAAGGATAAATGAACTTCATTTAAATTTCCATTTGAGAAGGACCCTAAGTTGATCTTAAGACCTGTCATCCAATACTATATCTAGGATGTCACAGTCCTAGAAGTGGGACCCATAAGTATAAGAGTCTAATAAACTCAAATGTGAACTTTATCAATATTACTTGAATGACATTAAGCCTTTGAGAAATTAAAAAGGGATGAATAGTTTCCTATGGGCTTTACATACATTACATGCCATCTATACCCTTATGTTTTTCTGTTTAAGAATAAGAAAAATCCCCCATCATAGCTTATATGGTCTTCATAAGCGTAAACTGTTACTAGTTGATGAAATTGTTTGTATGGACTATTTTCAATCCTAAAATTTATAAGTGTTCTGATCATTCTCATAAAATAACATTAATACTTATTTTTCTAAAGTTCCCATAACATAGCATTAATACTTCTTTTTCAATCCTAAAATTATTCCTTTTGTTGATTATATTTCACCATTTTGACATCACATTTTGTTGATTATATTTCACCATTTTGACATCACATTTAACCATAATATAATGCATTATATTTAAAAGACTATATTTTACTTTAATCTAATTAAAATCAATGAAAATAAAAGATACTTGAAATATTATTTTATTATGTGTGGTTTGTTGATAATGAATTGATTATTTTATTTAGTGATTCCTGATCTTGGGATATTATTATTCAATATTTTTGTACGAATTCACTATTAGCATTCAAGACTTATTTCAGTACCTAATTCTGTACTAGTTGAGATTTGCGACAATCAAGATGAAAATGTTAAAATATGAAAACGTATCAAATAAACATATGTTTTCCATTAAAAAGGTTTTCTAGCAAAACAAAACGCAACATTGTAAATAATAAACAAGTGAAATAGCAGCAAGGCTGCTTATACCTGCTTCTTAGAAATATTTTATTATAAT
>LPNX010760385.1:68636-228010 GCA_001517045.1 Pseudotsuga menziesii | reverse complement strand
TTTTGCCATATATAATTAAAAACCTGAATAATTACAATAAAATAGAAATACTTTTATAAATATTTTATTAAATAATTTTAGTTATTATTATTATAAGTTAAATATATACAAATATTTATAATAAAATGTTGTAAATCAAAATACCAATAAAAACACAATTGTATTTATCAATTAAAACATTTATGCATTAAAAATGTTATCTTTTGTAATATTTTATTATTTATTATAAACATTTTTTTAGAGACCCATAATTAATTATAAAATAAATTTAAAAGTTTTAATATGTTATATGCCACCATAAACATAAAGATTGAAGTGGAATCCCTTTTCTCAAAGTGAGCAATACCATATGGCTAGACATTAGTGGAATTCTAATAGATCTTCAATTTGGTTAAATCAGACATTAGAGTGGAATTTGAAGTGGAATTCTAATAGATTTCCAATTTGGTTAAATCACAATTGATCTTTTAATTTTAAAAAACAATTTTGACTATTATGCACAACCTATTACTATGCTTTATATTTAACAATTAAAGAGCAATATTTAAATAAATAAGCATATTGAATTAAATTGACTAAAGCATTGTGTGAGTGATTCGCAAATTGCATGAAGCCTACATGTTCTTTTTCACGTATCAACCACCTTAGCTCGCTTAGACTGGCAAAGTCAACTCTTTGTATAATTTGTACAAATATTTAAATGTCTAATGAATAACAAGGGTTGCATTAATGTACTAATCTACACTCGCATCGAGTAGCATTTATGTATGGATGTTTGTCATCTAATTTTCCCTTGTCTCCCTTAATGCAATATAAAGATCAGGGATCTTCACAACATGTGGCAGACTGCATGGGCAACGGGAGAGACCAGCGATAGCAAAAACTCTGATGACAAGCATGATCTTCACAAAACAGGTGGCAAACTGCATGAACGATCAGCGATAGAAAAAACCATCTGCATAATAATTTATTTGTTCTAAAACGTGGATCAGGGATCTTCACATATGGACGATCGGTGATAGCAAGCGGAGTATGCCGTGGTCACTGCCTTTACCCATCACTGGTATATCAATTGAGAGGCTTGGTTGCCAAGCTGATATTTTCTTGCATTTTCAGTTGGAGAGAATGCTGAGATTGGTTATCAATTTCCTTACAGGGTTGTAGTGTATTCGGTAAGGTTTCTGACTCCACTATGTCTGTTTTCTTCTTGATGCATTAAATTCCTGAAATTTGTTCCAACATTACCGCCATTCTTGTCCAGGCTATAGAGTGTTTGTTTTTGTTGAATCCTGCATCAATCTCAACTCGTTTTAAAGTGTTCTTGCCCGATTTGGTCGCTTCTTTATAAAGCTTCGACGAAATTCTCTCCATCCTTTCACTCATTCTTGTTTTTGTTGAATCCTGCATCAATCTCATCAGGTTAAACTTCTACCCGAGCTGTAGAGACCTTGTATATATCCCCACTGTGTACAACACCTGCCTTGAAGCATTTACATAATGTGTTTTGAGATTCAAGTTGTTCTAAGTTTAATTCATGGAATATATGGTAGGAGATCAGTTAATAGTTAGTTCATGGAATGTACTGCAGGAGCATTAACAGTTCGAGGAGGGAACTAAGTTCTTTGTCTTGTGGAACGGGGAACCCCATCGACGACTGCTGGCGCTGCGATCCAGATTGGGAAAACAATCGGAAGAGGCTTGCAGACTGCGCCATTGGGTTCGGCAGGAATGCTCTTGGAGGGAAGAACGATAGATTCTATGTTATCACAGATCCCAATGACTACGATGCGGTCACTCCACGGCCGGGCACCTTGCGCCATGCTGTTATTCAAACTGAGCCTCTGTGAATCATTTTTGAGAGAGACATGGTCATCCAGCTCAAAGAAGAGCTTATCATGAATAGTTACAAGACAATCGACGGCAGAGGTGCCAATGTCCACATTGCCAACGGTCCCTGCATTATGGTACAGTATGTGACCAACATTATCATTCACCGGATTCACATCCATGGCTGTAAGCCTGGAGGAAATGCCATGGTGAGAGATTCCCCAAGTCATTACGGTTGGAGAACGATCAGTGATGGAGATGGAGTTTCCATCTTTGGGGCAAGCAATATCTGGGTGGACCATTGCTCCTTGTCAAGCTGCATAGATGGGCTCATCGATGCCATCATCGGTTCGACTGCAATTACAATTTCAAACAACTTTATGACGCACCATGATAAGGTTTGAATCTAAATTCCAGCTTTGTAGTATTAAAGGTTCAATTCTTTTTCTTAATCAATGTTTGTGCCATTCATTTATTTGTTATATTAATTGTTGCAGGTCATGCTGTTGGGCCACAACGACGATTATACACAAGATGTTGAGATGCAAGTAACAGTTTCCTTCAACCATTTTGGGGAAGGGCTTGTGCAACGCATGCCCAGGTATCCAAAACGATCTGAATTCACATCAATCAAACATTATAGTTCAGAAGTTTATAAAGAAAAGAAGTTTAATGCTCTGATGCTGAAACTTAGATGCCGACATGGCTACTTCCATGTAGTGAACAACAACTACACCCATTGGGAAATGTACGCCATCGGTGGAAGTGCTAACCCTACAATCAATAGCCAAGGTAATCGATTCCTCGCACCTGACGATCGCTCCGCCAAGGAGGTAAGCGTTGCTTCCTCAATTCTGTTCAATTAACTACTGTCAACATTGACATAGTAAGTAGATGAAGTTGATGAGTATGAATGACTGAACAGGTGACGAAGCATGAGATTCACCGGAGAGTGTATGGAAAAACTGGAATTGGAGGACAGAAGGAGAATTGAGAAATTGGAACCTGTAGATAGGGCCATATTTGCGGGCCAACTGCATGAAAACGTTGGGTCCGTGCTTTGCAAGCAGATGCAAGTGACCGAGGAGCCAAAACGCAGGTGGACTGGGAACCTTCTGCAACTTCCATGTCGGTATAGTCAGATAGATCCATATTGCGATTGATGCAACTGCTGTAATGAACATGCAGATGACAATTGTCGCATGGAGTTGGGTGGGAATGAGCCCAGAACAGCTGGCTCTGATGGTGCCACTTGGCAATGGGATATAATTTTTATTTTTTTAATTTTATTATTATGATGTCATGTTGCCACATGTCAACTCAAATCCAGATACCAAATCCCAAAGTTTACATCATCTTCTATCCACCAATAAGCTGTTTACAAAATAGTTTTTTAACAAAATTAATTTTTTTTTTTTACAAATCCCTAAGTTATACTTTGCAAAACAGATTTTAATTTTTTATAGCTTCCTCAAAAGAGACCAACTAATACCAAAGTCAAAAGAGTTTGACTTGCAATCGATTACAATATACCTGCCGAGGCAGGTATAAAAATAAATAAATAAATAAATTTTGATTTTGATTTTATATTTATGTTGTATATATTTCATTTTGTAAAATTTGTTGTTATCTATCAGTTATATAATAGATATAAAGTCACTTTTTAATGTACATGTTTATATTTATTAATAAAAGTTAAAGATTAAAAATCAACAAAACAAATATAGACTTTTTGAATTTCTTTTCATACATTTAATATACTAGCATTTGCACCGAGAGGTGCAAAGAAATGTCGAGAGGGTAAAAATATGGTGTCTTTTTACAACTGAACTTTTTCACAGTTGAGTATTTCTGTAACTAAATCTTTCTGCAAGTTCCCTCTCCGCATGTGCCTTTCCACAACACTGTTTTCACAAGCTCCTTTCTGCAAGTGCCTTTCCGCAACACTGTTTTCGCAATTCTGTTTCTGCAATAGAGTTTGCGCAATTGGGAGTGGTAATGCACACCGAGCACGAGCTATGTATATTTTCTGCTTTCAACATTCCACAATGCGAAACCCTTATATGTTATCAATTTACCTTTCCGTTTTCCTCAATCCGCATTGCGGAACACTCAAAACCCTTACCATTAAAGCCATAAACCCACAAACAACGAGGATAAAAACTCAAGTGACATGGCTTATTTAAATAAATTTTATTATAAAATTAATAAAATAATATTGTAAAAATTTATATAACAATCATATATATATATATAATGCTAATGAAAAAGAAATGGTTTAATATTTATTTTTTAACCAGATTTAACTACTTTTATCACTTTTCTTAATAAACATTCACTATTGAACTTTATTGTTAATTTTATTTGTAATATAATTATAATGGAAAATATTACTATTTTATTATATTATATTTATGGATATTTTTTTTATATAAATAATTTTTATTTATTTAGAAACCGAGGACCAAGAAAACATATTAAATTAAACATTTTTTATAAAATAAAATATGTTTTAGGTATAGAAAGTATAATGGAGAGAGGTAATGCACATAGAGCCCGAGCTCTGTAAGTTTTCTGCTTTCCACACTCCACAATGCAGATCGTGGAACACTCAAAACATTTACCATTAAAACCATAAACCAACAAACAACGATGATAAAAACTCAAGTGATATGGATTATGTAAATAAATTTTATTATAAAATAAGTATTTTTGAAGTATTTAAATAATATATATTTTTAATTAATACTTACAAAATTATATATTTATTTTATTAATTTGATTTATGTAAATAAAAATAAATAAATAATTTTAAAACGACTTTCAATGAAGTACATTAAAAACTTTTGTTTTCAAGGAAAAATTAAAAAATGGACTATGGTTTATCATGTGAAATAAGTTTTAAATGGTTTATCATGTGAAAATAATAATAAAGTTGGATTAGGCATCTTTAAAATGTTATATTATTTATATTTGCCAAGTTAAATTGTTTATTATGTGAAAAATAGTTTTAACTAGTTTATCATGCGAAAATAATAATAAGGTTGGATTATTAATATTTGTTAAGTTTTAAATTGTTGTTGCTGGAAGCAAGAGATCCCATTTTAAGCTACTAAAATGGGAGCCTTACTTATCCTTTAATTGGCTTTTGGAGCCATGATCTTTCTAGGGTATTTTTAAAACTATAAGTATTGTGTTTTGGACTTAATGAAATTTCCTTGTAAACTTTGTTTTTTTTTGTTTTGCGGATTGCGAAAGCGCTCTTTTCTTTTACAGATATTTTGCACTTCCACAACGCACATTTCGCATTCTGCAACGCAGATCGTAGAAGTCCTTCTTTTCGAGGTTTTTAGAATTTTTTTTCCCGCATCTCGCAACCCGCAAATGCATATTGCGGGGTTAGAATTTTATTCCAATAAAAGTTTCTCTTTTCACAACCCACAACCCACAATGTGGATTGCGAATTACGGAAATCTTATTCAAAATAAAACTTTTACCTTCCGGTTCCGCCTTCCACATTCCACAATGCGGATTGTAAAAAACAAAAAAGTCATGTTTTGCGCATTTTTGTTCTATTGGTTCCGCAAACTGCAACCCGTAATATGGATTGCGGAAAATGAAAACTCAATAAAATCATCATTTGTAACATTGCTTACCCGCAACTTTGCGGATTGCGGATTGCGAAAGTTTAACAATTTTTCCTTGGTGAATAATTTCATCTCGCATTTCACAACCTGCATTGCAGATTGTGGATTGCAGAAATCATAAAATCCAAAGTTTTCTGACTCTTTTCACTTCCACATTTTGGTTTCCTGCCTTGATCTCGGCTGTCCATTTCTGCAAGATCTATGACCTAGGTCTATTTTTCATTGATTCTTGGATTATTTAATTCGTTTGAATTCACGAAATATTCACCATTTCACTTGTGAGTTTTACTACATTTGAATATTTCACTATGCATTTCTCTCGTTCGTGCTCACTAATCTTCTGATCTCCAAGATTTTTTACCTGTAAGTGTCTTACCCTTCACGGTCATTTTTTTTGTTATTTTTTAACTACAATAGCTTTAAGCCATGGTTGCCAAATTTTTACCAGAATTTACCTCCAAGATGTCCATGAAAACCAGGTTTAACACTACTCTCCAAGAGCAGAAGAGCAAGGATCCCAATGCCAGAATTTTTACTAACACCAGTGTGCGTGTTTCAGAAACCCTTCACTTGGATTGGTCGAGAATTTACTCAATATTCAACAATGACAATTTCTCTACAATTCCCCATGACCAGCCGACGTATGCAAAAATTATGATCTCTCAGCTTCATTGCATTGTAGCTCGACCTCCATTCATGCCCTATACTAACCTTGTCAAGTGGGCATTGGACCACACAAACCCTAAGGAGCATTCCTTCGACGACCATACTCATACCCAACTGGGGTCTTTCCATCCTTATGTTTTCGCCAGGGCTTATGCCCTTGGACCTCCTCAACAGATTTTGAGTGCCCAATTCCTTGATGCAGCCATGTCCTAATTTATGTTAAACTAGTAGCAACAAGGAAGGTCTTCCTGCATGCAGAAGACTTAAAATAGGAAACCAATTGTATTTAATTTACTTTTCCTAAGTTTACTTTGGAAAATAAATTAAAGTAATCTAAATTAACTTTAGTGAACCACTAGTTTTTTTTTGTTGGCAAAGTAGTGGAACCCCTTGGCTTGCAGGGTTTCCATTGGCTAAGTAACCATGAACCAGGGACATCTAAGCCGTCAAAGTCACCCGGGGATCACACCCAGCCTGGACCGTACCAACCCTTAACATGGTTGGATATTTTGGTATCCAACGGGATTAGAACCGACGACCTTTTAGCTTAGGGGGTGTCTTAACCATACCCCGCCACCAACTGTTCTACATCTCGCGGATATTAGTGAACCACTAGTTAAAGTGAAAGTGAAATGAGGGTTTTTTCTTTACCACTAGTTAAAGTGAAAGTGAAATTAGGGTTTTCACTTTACCTAAAGTTATAAAAGAGAGATCAATTAGTGGAGAGAACACACACTTGTATTCCGACAGAGACATCACATAGACAAGAAGAGAAAGTCAGACAGAGGCTTTATCCGAGAATACGGAGGAGCAAGCAACAGGATCATCGAGCTTCGTATAGCTAGGACATACACTCACACAGGAGGGTGTTGAGGTTTAGCTGGGATTTGCCCAGTGATTCTGCCGAGTACTGCATTCTCCAAGTTTGGGTGAATTTGCTATGATTGTAAAAGTTCCATATTTTCTCATAATAAAATCTATATCTGACTGCTGTATCGGTTTTCCCATCTTGGGTTTTTCCAGGGGTTTCCATACCAAAAATAATATTGTCAATATTGTGATGCGATGTTGTGATTTATTTGTTAGTTTTATATTCCGTTGCATATTGTAAAATATATTCATGTGTGGTTATCAATTGATATTTTGCATGCACTGTTTAGCCCTAATTGAATATTAAAGGAAAATTTACACGGTATCAGACCTCTGGTGAGCTAAACCTGAGAGATTTGCAGCAACAGTGATAGATCAGGGCCATATCTATAGGAAGACACAAACCTAGAATTCCAGATCTAGGGTTTGACATGTACACTTCACTATGGCTGTGCAGTTCAGAGTTGAGGATAGACTCTAGGGTGCTCAGAACTTTCCTACATGGAAATAAAGGATCACAAGGATCCTGGACGTCAGTGATGTAGAGGAGCACATTGACTCCACGAAGGTTGCACCCACAGATCTAATAGATTTCGCTGCTTGGAAGAAGATTGATTCTAGAGCCATGTTG
Source organism: Pseudotsuga menziesii (assembly GCA_001517045.1). Taxonomy (NCBI): domain Eukaryota; kingdom Viridiplantae; phylum Streptophyta; class Pinopsida; order Pinales; family Pinaceae; genus Pseudotsuga; species Pseudotsuga menziesii. Next base: position 220,369 of record LPNX010760385.1, on the reverse strand, counting down.
ATGATCATGGATGGAGTGAAGGACCATATAGTCCCTCAACTTTCTAGTAAGAAGACCACAACAGAGATGTGGACAACTTTGGAGAGTTTGTACCAAAGCAAGAACGAGAACCGAAAGATGGTGTTGCAAGAGAGAATGCGTAACACCAAGATGGCCAAGGGAGAAGGAGTGGTGCCTTATCTCATAAGGCTCACACATATTAGGGATGAGCTTGGAGCTGTTGGCTCTAACATAGTGGATGAGGAGCTAGCTCGGATAGCCCTCAATGGCTTATCTAAGCCAAGGGACACCTTTGTCAAAGGTGTTGTGGCTAGGGAGAAGCTCCCTGATTGGAAGAGACTATGGGGTGACTTTGTGCAAGAGGAGACCCACATGGTTCAAGGATCAGGCTCATCTAGCAGTGCCCCATATATTGTGGATGAGGAGGCTCTAGCCCTTACAGGTAAGAGTAAGGGGAAGGAAAAGAGGAAGAAGGATGGTAAGAAGAACCTTGTCGTGTCAAAGGTCAAGTGTTTTATCTGCCACAAGCAGGGACACTTTGCCTCCCAGTTCCCAGATAGGAAGAAGAAGAGTAACACTCAGATGGTTGGATTTGTAGAGGTGGATGAGTTCAGCAGGAACTTCGATGAGGATTTTTGTTTGATAGCTTTCATGGCAAGCACCACAAGGAGCATCATATGGTACATTGGTAGTGGAGCATCTATTCACATGATTGGATAGAAGATATTCTTCAGAGACTTGTAGAAGGGTGGAATAGGAATCCACATTGAGATGGGTGATGATGCGCGGTATTAGGCACAGGGAGTTGGCACTGTTTCATTTGAGAGGGAGTCTGGAAAACCCCTCAGTTTTTCTGATGTGTTATATGTTCTGGGACTAACCAAGAACCTTATATTAGTCTCCACTCTGGAGGATAAGGGATATCAGGTGAAGTTCTGTGACCATAGAGTGTATATCAGGCCCAAGGGGTTAGATAGGTCAGATAGGAGCTTGGATCGGGTGATTGGCAGAAGGAGCAAGAAAGTGTACAGATTACACTTTGAGCCTGCAAAGACTCTAGTCAGCAGCATCAACAACAGTCAAGATGAGTTGTGGCAAGGAGAATGACACACTTACACCATGGTACACTGAAGCATTTGAGACATGCAGTCATTGGAGTTCCTCAGGTGCATGAGGAAAAGCATAACCACTGCAAGGGTTGTGCTTTGGGGAAGAACATCAAGAAGCCTTTCCCATTGAGTGAGCACAAGTCTAAGGATCCCTTGGACTTCGTGCATTCAGATGTATGCGGACCTATGAGTGCCCATTCATTCAATGGTTACAATTACTGCGTAACCTTCATTGATGACTATTCCAGGAAAACTTGGATCTATTTCCTGAAGGCCAAGTCAGAGGTGTTTGAGAGGTTCTGAGAGTTGAAGACTCTTGTGGAGAACCAAACAGGAAAGAAGATTCGAGTGTTGAGGACAGACAACGGGGGTGAGTACACTTCCAATGAGTTCATGGAGTATTGTTCGATTGAGGGGATCAAGAAGGAGCACACTATTCCCCATACCCCACAGCAGAATGGAGTTGCAAAGCGAAAGAACAGGACTATGGTTGGAGCATCCAAGGCCATGCTATTTGATCAGGGATTACCACTATTCCTCTAGGCCAAGGCATACAGGACTGCAGTATACATTTAGAACAGGTGTCCCCACATAGCCTTGGGGAGGAAGACACCAGAGGAGGTATTCACAGGCACTAGGCAATATGTGAGTCACATTCGCATATTCGACAGTGTCTGCTATTGTCATGTTCATGCTGACAATAGGAAGAAGTTGGACCCTTCTGGAGAGAAGGGGTTACTTATTGGTTACATCGATATTTTGAAGGCATATAGAGTTTACATTCTTGCTCGTAGGAGGATCATTGTGAGCAGCGATGTTCAGTTCGATGAGGACAGGGCCTTGCGAAGATCTTTGGACTTACCAGCAGAGCAGCAACCAACACAGGAGTCGAGAATCAAGTTGGAGGAGCCAGATGTACAGGTACAGGTACATACACAGAGCACATGTTCTAATGGTTAGAGGGAGTCAGGTGGACAGGATCCTTCAGTCATTGACTTGAAGGACGAGTTACAGCAGGAGACGGATATCCAGTAGCCACAACAGGCTGACACTAAGCCAAGGCCTAAGTGGTTTAGATCCACAGTGCATGATTCCACGAAGGTAGATCCTCCACATATATCTTTTAGATGGATTGTACCACTAGAGAGGCTTAGTTATATGTCACTGATGACAAAGTTGATTAACTCTGAACCTTCCAGCTTCGGGGAGGATGCATAACATGATGTGTGGAAGGAAGCTATGGTTGAGGAGTATGACTCCATTATGAAAAACCAAGTATGGGAGGTTGTGCCAAGGTCACAAGGGAAAAAGGTGGTGGGATCCAGATGGATCTACAAGGTGAAGCATGTAGCAAACGGAAGCGTGGAGAAGTACAAGGCGCGCTTCGTGGCAAGGGGGTTTTCACAGAAGGAGGGTATTGATTATGAGGAGACCTTCACCCCTGTTTCCGGGTATTCTTCGATTCGGACCATTATCTCACTAGTAGCTGAGATGGGTTGGCATGTCCACCAGATGGATGTCAAGATTGCTTTCCTCAACAGAGTTATAGAGGAGGAGGTATATATTGAGCAACTAGAGGGGTTTAATGTCGAGAACAAGGAGACACATGTATGCAGACTGCATCGAGCTCTTTACGGGCTCAAGCAGGAACCTCGAGCATGGTACTCGAGGATTGAAAACTATCTACGGGAGATGGGATTTCAATGGAGTGAGGATGACCAAAACCTATACTTCTTGACAGGTGAGGTGCCTCTCATATTGGTCTTATATGTGGATGATCTCTTTTTGACAGGAGATGAGAGGTTGATTGGATAATTTAAGTCCAACCTTGCAGTAGAGTTTGAGATGAAAGACCTTGGGCTGATGTATTAATTTTTGGGCTTGGAGGTTTGGCAGAGAGATGGATGCTTCTTCAGCGGACAGGGGAAATATGCAGTAGAGATCCTGAAGAGATTTAGGATGGAGGACTGCAAGCCTATGGCCATACCTCTAGTTTCCAACTGGAGGAAGATTGATGCATCAGGGTTAAACGGATTTGATGCTACCTTGTATTGTCAGCTTATCGGACTACTTATGTATCTGGTCAACACTCGACTAGACATCAAATTTGTATTCAACTCTTTGAGTCAGTTCATGGTGGACCCTCGGAGAGTGCAATGGATGGCTGCAAAGCACATACTTTGCTACAATAGAGGTACAATGGAGTATGGATTGGTTTATGAGTGCAGGGGGAGTGTACAGTTAGCAGGTTTCACAGATGCTAACTGGGCAAGATGTGTGGAGGACCATAAGAGTACTCCAGGATGGGTTTTCAGCATCGGATCAGGGGTTGTCTCTTGGTTCAGCAGGAAGCAGAAGTCATTTGCATTGAGCTTGGAAAAGGATGATTATGGCAGCCAGCATGGCTGCTTGTGAGCGTATGTGGCTGAGGTAGTTACTTACAGGGTTGTTTGAGTATGAGATATAGGATATAGTAGTGCAATGTGATAATCAGAGTGGCATTAGGCTATCTAAGAATCTAGTGTTCCATGACCAGAGCAAATACATAGACATTAGATACCACTTCTTGAGAGATTATGTTCAGAGGGGAACCATTCGGTTGGAGTACATACAGATAGATGAGCAGGTGGAGGAAATTTTCACCAAGGCACTTTGCAGATAGAGTTTTGTGAAGTTCAGGGATAAGTTGGGGTTGCTACCGAATCCATTCCTCATTGAGAGGGAGTGTTAAACTAGTAGCAACAAGGAAGGTCTTCCTGCATGCATGTGTTCTTGCATGCAGAAGAATTAAAATAGGAAACTAGTTGTATTTAATTTACTTTTCCTAAGTTTACTTTGGAAAATAAATTGAAGTGATCTAAATTAACTTTAGTGAACCACTAGTTAAAGTGAAAGTGAAATTAGGGTTTTTGCTTTACCACTAGTTAAAGTGAAAGTGAAATTAGGGTTTTCGCTTTATCTAAAGTTATAAAAGAGAGATCAATTGGGGGAGAGAGCACACACTTGTATTCAGACAGAGACAGGATACAAATAAGAAGAGAAAGTCAGATAGAGGATTTAGCCGAGAAGACGGAGGAGCGAGTAGCAGGATCATCGAGCTTCATACAGCTGGGTCGTACACTCACATAGGAGGGTGTTGAGGTTTAGCTGGGATTTTCCCAATGATCTTGTTGGGTACTGCATTTGCCAGGTTTGGGTGAATTTGCAATGATTGTAAAATTCTATATTTTCTCATAATAAAATCTATATCTAACTGCTGCACTGGTTTTCCCATCTTGGGGTTTTTTTGGGGGGTTTCCATACCCAAAATAATAGTGTAAATATTGTGATGTGATGTTGTGATTTATTTCTCAGTTTTATATTCCGCTGCATACTGTAAAAGATATTCATGTGTGGTTATCAGTTGATATTTTGTATGCACTATTTATCCCTAGTTGAATATTAAAGGAAAATTTACAATTTAACCTTGAGGAAGTAGTCAAATCCTGGATGGAAAACCCAGCTGAATACGTCCCTAAGGCAACCAATTCTTACCTTGTTTCCTGGTTTAGGGAACCTTTTCATTTCTTGCGGTCATGTTTTTCCGGTTATATGGATTGCCAAATTGTTCGGTGTTCAAATTCGAATGGGTCCTCTAGCCCACCATCTATTGCTCATAGGTGAATCTTTTAATTGGGCATAGATTTTATTTATGAATTTGAAAGAGGAAATCGAGAAATATCAGAAGATTTCAGCCTTAAGGAAGCCAAATTTCTACATGTCGGGTTATGTTATGGATGTATTTTGCGCCACTTCTTCTTTTCCGGCCATGGGATGGGGTTGGAACAAAACTTCACCACCGGTACATATCTACTGCTTAGATATGTGGGAGGACAATTTTGTTCCCAAAATTTATGAAATTTGTGACTTGTTTATAGGGTCAATGTACCAGAATATTTTCAAGGCACACGCTTTAGCTTTCTCTAAAAGGGCCAGAGCTTTGATTGTGCTACATGGTGATTGGTATGTGGGAGAATATTTCTCCTACATTCACATTTGGGGCAGAAATACACTTCACTTGCTTCCTAGAATAGTCCCAGATCGAATATTTTTACAGGAGATATAATATCAGATTGTTATCGATGGGTTTTTTTCTAAACTTGCATCACCCAAAAGGAAGTCTTGGACCAATTTTCCCTTGAACTTGGGATCTCTCGTTCTGCAAAATTACACTCACATAGCTATCTTGGGTAGAGAGATTGCTAATATAAACATAGGGGAAGCACCGAAGAGGATGCATGACTCTAAGTCATATTTGGGCAGTCTCTTTGTGCAGGAGCATTCTAGGATTCAATATGTTCATCAGGATGATCCTAATGATTCAATTTACATAGGAGTTATTGATTTCCAGGATGTATTTAGTAAGATTGTTGATCCCAATGTCAAATCTCATATTTTTAAATATCAAAAGGATCTGAATATTTTTGCGCTCCAGTTCAGACAGGAAAAACTAATAGTGGAAGAGAACAGTGAAGAGGCAGAATCTGCAAAAGGAGTCCAAAGAACAAGTAGATAGCTCTTCTTCTGCTCTTGCTATTTAATCAAAATACAAGGGTAAGGATGTTCTTTAAAGTATTACAAGAACTCAACCTTCTCTCATGATAAAGATCCTACACAAGGGGGAATAGTTTAAGAAAAGTATTGAAAATATTAGCTCATAGTTACAGGCAGAAATAGAAGTAGTTGAACCTTAGACTAAGAAGAAACATACTCAACTGGTTCCTAAATAGGTACAGGTACAGCAAGCACTTGATGTTGATCCACAACCAATGCCTCAATAGGTTCCCAGGGAAGAACAACCAGCACCACCAGCGCAACCTGCTCCACAGGAACAAGTACCCATGTAGGTTCCTCCAATTCAGTAGGTAGAACCTCTCCCTCAGGCTCATATTGAGATTCATGAGATACACAGTGACTTGGAGGAGGAAAATAATCATTCCACTTTCTCTATTAATGTTTATACTTCCATGACATATTACATTCCCATCAACTAGTCATCTGGGAGTTTTATTGATTCATTATTTCCACAACTTTCTTTTTTCGAGATCAATTTATCTCTATTTATTTTGGCTACCACTAGCACCCCTTCAGTACTAATTGATGTACCTAGCTCTACCTCCCCGCTTACTTCACCTATTCTTTCGACCTCATCACCACCTAACACTACCCCAACACCCCACATTCTCATTTTCCCCAACTAGACATCCCTTATGTCTCTACAATTTCTTCCTCTGAAATTGCTACACATATCTCCACTTCTAGACCTTCATCCCTTGCACCTATTTCTTCTACACCCCCTATTATTATTTCACCCATAAGTGTGGAAGTCCCTGTTTCTCAATCTCAACCTGAGCCTCTGGTCACTGTTCAAGAAGGAACCATCTCGACTACAGAGGAGACGATATATTTTGGCGAGGATGCAGTGGTTTCTCTTGGTAAATATTTTTGGAGCAGGAAAGAGAAAGCCGTGGTTAAGAAGGGAGCCAAGAGGACAAGAGAAGGAATACTCAAGAAGGTGGCAACTCTTAACCATATTATTTGGAAAAGGGACTCCTCTGACATCAAAGAAGAAGCCTTAGAAACAACAGCTGCCATGGGAGCCTTTGTTGGGGAAAATTTTGATTCAGTATCCCAACTAAATAAAGAATTTCAGGACAAAGAACAAGATCTATAAAGGGCCAAACAAGACCTAGCACAAGCTGAGGAACACCATATGAAGGAAATGCAACTTCTCAAAGAGGAATATGAAGAGAAGTTAAATCAACTCCAAAAGAAGATTGATTATTTGAAGAAGAAGCTTGAGAAGGTTGATATATTAGCTAACCACCAAGGAAACAAAATTTCCATGTTTGAACAACAACTCAAGGACCTACAACTTGCATTCTCTACCTCTTCTTTCTCTAAATTTATAGAAGAGGAGTTTAAACAATTAGCATGTGGAGTACAAGATCAATTTTATCAAGGCATGGTTAATTTGTATAAAGGATTCAATTGGACGCAAGAGCTATATAACTCATTTGAACATCAATCCGATGTCCTCAATAACCATCACAAAAGAAGACAGGAATCCACCAAAGCTTATGATTGCATTATAGACTGGAAGAAGTATGTTAAAGAAACACTAGAAGATCTGCCAATACTGGATAAGGTTAAGCTTAAGAAAATTGAGGTGATCATTGAAACATGGGAAGGAATTTGTGATCACGTGGAATCCATCATCAAAGATGGACACGCTACATGCAAAAGAAGCTGGTTTTCCTTAGATACATTTCTTGGGCATCTGGATCAGCCATTCTTAGATCCTATTGCTGAGGCTATGCCCCAAAAATTGAAACTAGAGCAGATTGAGAGGGATTTTTCCAAAGAAAAGGAACAGATCATGGAGATGATGCAACTTACAGTGGAGGATATCAAGCGTTGGATTGAGGCACCTCTTTCTTGGTTAACGAGGATTGATCTCTTCCTCAAAGAATGGGAGAAGATCAGGAAAAGGGATATCACATCCTTGATATGCAAAGCTCAATTGCATTTGGAAACTGCTCAGTTTACAGACATGCAAGATTTAATGGATGCTTATGCCAAGTGGTATCCCACCCTTGGCAAACCATGAAACCAAAATATCTTGTAATCCCACATCTTTGGAAATTTATTTTTTTGTAAATTTTGTAACAGTGTTTAAAGGGAGGGTATTTCCCAAGTAGCGGGGGAACTACCAGGATTAAGCCTAGGAGAACTCTACAAGGGAGAAGATTACCAAGCACATACCAGGAAAGCTTGTAATTTTGTACTTTGTAATATTTTACAAGTGAATAAAATTACACTCTTATTTATGCTATGTTCTGTGGTTATTCATCAAATGTCTTTCATGAATTTTTGTCTTTCTTCCATCTATCTGACATACTGATTATTGGTTGCCTATCTACTAATGTGTTAGTTTATGTATTGATTTTTCCTTACAATCTTGACACATTAAATGTGCGTTCAATGAATGTCTTCATTAATTCACATGCTCTGTTTTGTAACTAATGACTAGTTATTAATCCTTGATACTGATTTGTCAATTAGTATTACTTGATAGGACATGTTGTACATCTATAACTGTAACACCCCGGTTTTGACCTCGTTTGCATTAAATGCATATGATGTATATATTGTAAGTAATTGTGGTGTGGATCTAAAGGAAAAATCCCCACCATCGATTTAGAGTTTAATGTTTCAATGATTAAAATCGTTGTCGATGGTATATCGTGCTATCCAACACATTATAATTTTGGTATCATGCAAATATGCATTCTAATTAAAATAAACCCCAACCAGCTATGTCAATGCAACATTAATGAAAAGGGCATGATTTTACTAAGGATAGGGAGGGAAATTATTTAACCCTTGGGGCTAATGGGGAAAATCCAAGTGTCAGTTGATAAACCCATTTAGTTGTCACCCACCCTTTTGACTTACTCATCTTTCCTTGTCTCATTCAACTACCAAATTAAAAGCCTCTGATGTTAGTTGGGAAGTTATTGCATGGATAGTGGTGTGGCAGAACTGTCAGTCCTTGCCCACATGCACACTCCACCAAGGAGACTTGTTCACCCTCACGTGGGCAGGAAGAGACCATAGGACCCATTATTCCATTTGGGGGCCATTCTCATGTAGAGAGCTAGGGGGACTACCTCACGTTCATGATTTTTGCTTTGTGTGTGAATTTCGTTGTTGAGGATTTTGCTGTGTGGGTTCTCATCCTATGATTTTGGGTCTGGGACGTTTTCCTCATTACCAGCGTCCACGTTGGGTTCTCTCCAAAAACGGATGGAAGTTTCTTGTGCGTGAATCTCATTGTTGGATTTTGCTGTGCGTAGTGACCTTATTGGTTTTGTGGTTCTGTGTATTCGAACCCATCTCCACGCTGAGAGTTTGTTGAGTCTGGTTTCCTTCCCTATCAGGCTGTGTCTTTCTCGTTGTTTTCAGTGGTGAGATCGTGGCTGTTGTTTTCCCCATGAGTGTGGGTTGTTGCTAAGTTTTTTTGGCCACGTTAGGGCTAAGAACAAATCTGAGATCATTTTGCTCAGTCTGAACTGTGTATCACCATTTTGTCTACCGTAATGTTTCCTTTTTCTTCCCTAGAGCTATGAATTGCTCGATTTTTGCTGTGTGTATACAATGGTTGGTATTTGGACTATTTTGGAGTGGGAATGAAGGCTTGGTCTGCTTGATAAACCTGGTGTGTTCGGGAGCCTCATAGACTGAGCTAGAGGGCTGGCTTTTTTCTCCACACCCCCTGAATAGCATTGAAAGGGAAGTCAGGGCCTGAGGGACTATGTAGCAGAGAAGGGACCGATTGCTTGTGTTGGGTGTGTGTGGTTGTCCTAGAATTCAGGCTAGTTCTGGTGCAGGTGTCCTTATCTCTTCAGTGAGCCCACCAGCTTAGCAATAAGCTTTTCCCAGCTCTCTGATGGCCTGATAAAACCAACTATGTTGGCTTGGATAAGTTGTGTATCTTTCGCTATGTGTGAGCCTGCTTAGTTTCCTTATTCCTTGGGGAATCATGCCTAGCTCGGGGGTGGCAGTGTTGCTGAGAGATTAAGGAGCACACTGGCCTATGGTTGGGTGGAATGTTGCAGTGACATAGCTGGTTGCGGGGCGTTCTTCTTCATAAGATAAGTATTCTTATGTTTCATCCATGCAATTTACATTTGATAATGAATTACCGTGAACATGCTAAATGCTTGAATGTATGGTTGACTTCCGCTATATGGTGATAATGTATGCATGTTTTAGTTTCAAAGAATTTCAATTTTTATGTGTATGTTCATGGGACTGGTTGCCCGGGTAGATATTGGTATGGTAGCATCCTCTTCACTGGTCAGAGGGTCGGGGACGTTACAATAACATTTTGGATAAATCTTTGCAATTTTAATTGTTTAGGTTTATTTGAAGTTGGTTAAGGAAATTGGACTTGATTTACATTTCTGTACGTTGCGTAATTAGTTTCTAGTTATCTATTATGTCTTACAACTTCCCTGTCCAAATATGTTACACACACTATTTAAGTTTTCTTGAATAGTTAGTCTAGAGTCCAATCACTTTAAATCTTTCTCACTTGTCCTAAGAGAAGATCTTATTGATATGAAAACCTTTGTTCTAGTGGAGGCCTTGTATCCATAGGATTTAGTCATCCCAAACAACTCAGAGATAGAATATTTTCTACGTGGGATCGATTCAAAGCCTTTATGGTTGGACTATTTCCTTGTGTTGACTTCCTTGTAGATATTCCAACAACCTCCAAGCCCGGTTCATCAACAGTGTCTTGTCAACAAAACTTACTGGGGCGGTATTCAGAGTCATTCTCCCATATTTGTTTGCATGGGAGAAGAGGATTGTATCGAATTTCAACTCTCATCAGGTGGGGGATTTGGCATGGTCATCGAGAATGCTCCCAAGTTCAATGCACTTCTCCTCTTCGTCGATGTATACAGTTTATTGTCCCAAATTTGCATTCTTTTTCTTTTAATTTTCTAAAAAATCTAAGAGTTGTGAATGCCATTTTTTTTGTAAGTAAAACCTTGAGATTTATTTTTTTAAGTTTTTAAATAAATTAAAATTAGTTAAGTTATTTAACCAACCATTTAAATGGTTTACCATGTGAAAATAATAATAAAGTTGGATTTTGCATCTTTAAAAGGTTAGATTATCAATATTTGCTAAGTTAAATTGTTTATTATGTGAAAAATAGTTTTAAATAGTTTATCATGTGAAAATAATAGTAAACTTGGATTATTAATATTTGTTAAGTTTTAAATTGTTTATCATGTGAAATTAATAATAAAAGCTGCATTATGCATCTTTAAAATTTGGATTATCAATATTGGTTAAGTTTGAAATGGTTATGATGTGAAAAGAAGTTTCAAATGGATTATAATGTGAAAATAATAATAAAAATTGGATTCACCTTAAGGTATTATGTTTTCGGTTCTGCCTTCCGCATTTTGTAATGAGGATTGAGGAAAGCAAAAAAGTCATTTTTCACATTTTTTCCCGCAACCTATAATGTGGATTTCGAAAAGTGGAAACTCAATAAAATTATATTTTTTGCAACATCGCCTACCTGCAACCCGCAATCTGCAAGTGTTTTGCGGATTGCGGATTGCAGAAATTTAAAACTTTTTTCCTGATCGCTAATATCATCCTGCATTTTGCAACCCGCAAATGTGGATTGCAGATTGCGAAAATAAGAATATCTAAAGATTTTGGTTGTTTTTCATCTCCGCATTTTAGTTTGTCGCTTCAATCTCAATCGTCCATTTTTTAGAGATCTACGAACCAAATATTTTCTCCCGTTTAGTTGTGACTTATCGGTAAAAGCTTGAAGACTAGAAGCTTGGCGAGCTCGAATGAGAAAAATCCGTAGTAAAATCTCAAACACAGTTAAAAATATTAAGTGAAATGGTGAGGAATTTATAAATTTGAACGAATTAAATAATGTAGGTCATAGATCTTGGAGAAATGGACGGCTGAGATGAAGGCGGAAAACCAAAATGCGGAAGTAAAAGAGTCGAAAAACTTTGGGTTTTATGATTTATGCAATCCGCAATCCGCATTACGGGCTGTGGAATGTGGGATGAAATTATAAACCAAGGAGAAAATGTTAAAGTTCTGCAATCCACAAAGATTTGCGGGTTGTGGGTTGCAGACAAGAAATATTGCAAATGACTATTTTATAAAGTTTCCGCTTCCCGCAATCCGCATTGCGAGTTGTGTTTTGCAGAACCGAAAGAACAAAAATGTGCAATATATGACTTTTTTCGCTTTCCGCAATCCGCATTGCGGGATGTGGAAGACGAAACCAGAAGATAAAATTTTTATTTTGAAAAATATTTCCGCAATCCACAATTTGCAATGGGTTGCGGAAATAAAAAATTTTATTAAAAGAAAATTCTAACTCCCGCAATTCACATTTGCAGGTTGTAGGATGCAGGAAAACGATTTCCGAAAACCTCCAAAAAAAGGACTTCCACAATCCACATTGCGGGTTGTGGAAACATAAATATGTGTAAAAGAAAAGAGCACTTCCGCAATACGCAAAACCCAAAAAATAATGCTTATAAGGAAATTTTATTAAGGACAAATCACAATACTTACAATTCAAAAATCCCCATAAGAAGATAGTGGCTTCAAAAGTCAATCTAAAGGGTGAGTGGGGCTGCGATTTTAGCAGCTTAAAATTGGATTTGTTGCTACCAACAACACGAGGATAGTTCCAGATAGAATGGTCTTACAAGAAATTTCTTATCAGACTTTCATAGATGGGGTTTTCCCAAATCTTGCATTATCTAAGAGGAAATGAGGAATAAATTTGTTAGCTTTGACAATCCGCAATCTCAAAAATATTTTCGGGTTGTGAGTTGCGGATAGGAAAACTTGCAATTTTTTTTAAGCTTCCGCTTTCTGCAATCCGCATTGTGGGTTGCGAAACCATGGAATCGAAAATAGAAGAAATACTAATGCAAATAATTTCCTCTTTCCACAATCTGCATTGCGGGTTTGCGGGAATGGGGAACCAAAAAATGAAATTTTATTAAGAGAAATTGCGGATTGCGGAAAGAAAAAAAAAAGAAAACAAATTGAAGTTTGACATCCGTAATCCGCAAATGCGGTTTGCGGACAAACACCTTTCAATTTGTAATGAACACTTATAAAGTTGATGGCTCAGAGGAGTTGTGGAAAGGGAATTGTGGAAGTAGTTTTTAGAAAAACAAACATTAACATTGACATGAATAAACGCTTGCATATTCCATTTTCAAATTGCATTTCATAGTTATTTTGTCAAAATCGTTTTATTTGATTATTATCTATTTTTTGGGAAGATTCTATATGTCAATTGTAACAAACTTCGTCAACAGAAGATTTACAAAAAACTTGGGAATTAGTCAAAGGGAAATGATTGTTTCCCTTTCAGAAGACAATGATATAACCCTTATGACTGAATTGAAAATATTTCAAATATGAATTGTAATACCTATCATATTTTTTTTGTGTAAATAAGAAAGCTCCTTCTATTGATTTCAATAAGATTTACAAAAAGTAAACAATAACTAATCCCTCCCTACATAGGGAAAACAAGCTTAGAGGTTTCAAAATTATCAAAATTACATTCTGACCTGAAAATAAACCAGGCAATACTATATAGATCGACAATTCTTTACTATATACCGTTTGCAAAGATTCATAGTAATAAAAGTAAATTAAACTATCAAGAGAATTATCCAATTTCTAGCTTGATATCAGTATCCACAGGATGGAGTTCTGCATTTTAATGCCAAGGCGATTGACAATTTTCTGCATGTTATTGGATAATTCATCCTGCTTCAGAAGGATGGTTTTCTCTTCTCATGTATCATTTTATTTTCTATCTAAATGTTAATGCAAACATAAAGGCTTGGCTGCGTTATTTGATAGGTTCAAGGATTGGTTGCGATGTTCATATGCATTAGTGAACTACAATGACCTAACTGTCAACCACAAGTAATGTTTCTTATTTAATTTTACATTACTTGTGTCAAGTGATCTTAATTTCACTTATGTTGGTTACTACCATGAAAGCAAATTGAACTTGATGCTAACAATGGAATATGTGATTAAGTGATTATTTGCTTTGTTGAATTGAACCAGTAAATGGGGAAACATGTAAGCGATACATGTGAAGAAGAAGCATATTCTATTTACTTTGCAATTGTAGCAATACATTAAATAATGGGAAGAAGATAAGTTTGACCAATAGAAGAAGTATTATAATTGCAAACATACGTTTAGAGGAAAAATAGTACATCTATAGAGGAAACAATGAAGAGCTTCAAGCATAATTTGGTTTTAAAGAGTTTGAAGCAATTAAGATTTCCTCCTTTTGTCTACGTTGGACATGTGGATTGTCTTGAATGCGAGAGTATCTAGAAAAAGAGAAAGTTGGAGAAATGCAAAGCCCTTACAGAGATTTAACTCTTGATGTTGCAGTTAATGTAAGGCCTTGTCTATCAATGTTTCCAATATCTATTGTTGCATTTTGTAGGGTCATACCATGTGATTTATGAATTGTTAAACCCCATGCCATACGAAGCGGTAGTTTCCTACGCATTCCTCTTGTTACGGGAGAGATGGGAACATAAGTATCACATAAGGATCCTTTGTAGTGGAGGAATTCGACAACAACAAAGGATTGTAAGGTACGAGGATGTTCATTGGATTTGTATACAATGTCAATGAATTTTCCAAGTGAGTCCTTAACAAGGCCTGCTGCAAGCCATAAATGAAAAGTTAATATTACTTGTTGACTAATAGAAAGAAGGACCTCTAATGGTATTTGTTCATCATCTATGGATTGATGGACATGTATGTTCCTTTGTTTAGCAAGGCAATGTGCAATTGGCATATTTAGGTGTTTGAGCATGTGTTTTTTGTGCAGTGCAACAAAGCTATTAGTGGCATACAAGTGGGTAGATTGTTCAAATGAATAGTTTTCTACATGTGAAAGGGATGAGGTTGTTCTTGTCATTAGCAGTGCCCAGTCCTCAAGAGTCGGTGTTGCATTTCAAAGGTTTAGTAAGAGTTGGAGAAAGTAAATTTGAGAAGTGTTATCTCCTTGTTGTCAGAAAATGGTATTGAGCGTGACAAAAGTATCAAATGTATGCCAGAGAGCAGTTCCAAGGGATGAGCCTGCATACACGGGGATGTCCTTTACTGGAGGAAATTTCCCAAAGTCACCAAGAAGAATCATGGAACAACCACCAAACGGTATTGTACAATGTGAGGGGAAATATTGACGTAAGCGTGCATCAATTTGAGTTAACATTTTTGGGCCAATAAAGCTCATTTCATTGATGAGAATATAGCAAATATGCTAGAGTTATTCTTGAAGTTTTGAAAGGGATTGGATTTCAAGAGGGTGCATTTTAACAATGGGTATTCGAAGAGCAGAATGTATTGTAAGTGCATGTATGTTAAAGACAACAACACTTGTTGGAGTTAGGAGAAGCAATGGGGATGCAGTTTGGAGTGCAGATTTCAAGCAAGATATGAGGTAAGATTTTCTGGTGCCTGCAGTGCCTTGAATGACCATTTTGAGTGGTTGAGTAGGTGTAGTGTTTCTAAAATGGGAAATGACAATATCAAAGGCTATATGTTGTGTGGGAGATAAGGAATCAGGTTAAATGGATAATGAGGTGGTGTCTTCATGTAGTTGGGTGGAAAAGTGATCGATTTCGATGAATGATATCGCCGTTTCATGCAAATGGGTGGCTATATTGTTATGTGTCCAATTGTGATTTTTTTCAAAATCACAATGTCCAAGCATTTTAAGGTCATCAATATGGATTTTGTTGCCTGGTCGTATTTGAGGGAGAAGTTCCCATTCATCCATCATATGGGCCAAGGGAAATAGAATTGGATTGGAGTTCAAATCATCAGATGGAGATGTAGAGGGTTCTTCTTGTACACATTCAACGTGCCACACAACATATGTTCCTTTAATGCCATGCCAATGAGAAATAATTTCATAACTTGTTGTTCCAATATCCTCAAGGAGGGAACGAAAAGGTTTGCATAGAAAAAGTTCGCTCCAACAAAACGGTTCAAAAGTTGAAGAATCAAAGGGAGGAATGGAAATGAATTGTGGAAAGACTCTAACAATCTTTTGATGCAAGTTTTCTTTCCATGGATTTTGTTTCCTTTTAGGTGAGAAAGACCAAGAACGAGCAGCTTCAAGCAAGATTAGATGCTCAAGATCAAGGGGTATTTCCATGTATGAAAATATGAAGGGTGGGGGGGTTGTAAGGGTGTTATTAGTGTCATTACAAACATGACGAAAGACAGTTTGGCTCACATTTAGGGAAGAACATTAACATATGCAAAGCACAAGAAGGATTTTTTGGAGCATGTGTGATGTCTCTTGTGCACTAATGTCTCGTTCCGCAATTGTTTGTGCAAGGAATCGCTTGATTGGATGAAGAATGGGGCTGTCACTTGGTGATGCATGTGCAAGGCGAGAGAGAATAACATGACAACTTTCTGATTTTGGCTCTACTTTTGATGCATATTTTGAAATGTATTTGAGCACACCATGTCTAGAAATAACATGTTGGCAATCAACATTAGCCCTCCATATTGAAAGCATGGTTGGGTTGTGAATATTTAGAAGGGGATCATTTCTTGCAGAATTGTAGGTTTTATGTCCATTTGCATCAATTAATAAGGATTAAGTAGCTTGTAGGTCATAGGGAAAACCATAGCGACATTGAACAAATGTTCCTTTTTTGTGAAGGCAAGTTGATTATGACCATCTTGTGTTCCTTTGAACACAATTTACAAGTTCTTCATAGTCAACTGAGTAGTTTGATGCAAATATGAATGGTGATGCAAGACTGCATGGATCATTTGTAGTATAATGATGTAACCCAAAAGTGGAAAAGTGGGTGTTTTGAGGATTCCAACTCTAACATATATGTAAAAAAAGTGTTTTGCAGCTTCAACTGCAACAACATCTTCCTAGTCTAAGGTTCCATATTTGGTGCATCTGCCCACCAGATAAAACTATGAGTGTGTGTGGATCCCCTATGTTTCCATTCATATCTACATGGGAGGAAAGGAATATATTAGAAATCAATCTTATAAAGTGACAAACATGAAGAGAAGGATAAGAAGGAAGAGATAGTAAAACACCCGCACCAAGAATCTGTTATGTGAAAGCCTTTTTGAAGCACCTATTCAAGGAATATTTTGAATCTATTATGCACGTATTAGGATGTAATATGTGTATTTGATACGATGTTGTGAATCTTCCATTGATGGTGTTGATGTAAACCGGTAGGGCATTCACAATAATTAGAGCATGCAAATCTGGGCATTTTGTGTCAGCTGCACTAAGGGTGAAGAAGAAAATTGGTGTACCTTGTTGATTGATCATATTTGTGAGTTCAGCTCTACTTTTGTTCCAATATGAACGTGTTCCACGCAATGAAGACCCAAATCGGGCAACCCTTTCACCAATTTTGTCACTAGGAATGTATTGCAATTGGTTAACAAGCTCAAGTATTGTGGGAGGCAGTGTATCTTCAAGGTTAATTTTGACAAAAACAAAAACAGAAGCATTACACTGATGACGCATAATTAGATTGTATATGTAGTACCGGAAGAGAGGATGTTGCCCAAATTTGTTGTCATGATAGTGAATGAGGTGAAGTGCATATTCATGCATCTCAACTTGATGAATGCGTGGTTGTGTAAGAATTGTTGCACCTATGGGGAACAAGGTTGGAAATGCCATGCAAATAAGGCCTTCTATGTTGTACTCAGTGATAGGGGATATGCCTATAGGGTCCAATCAATGGAAGGCAGTAGTGGGATATCTGGTGTGCGTATGAAGCGTCTAATTTCTTCAACCTCATCTCTAGCATTATTTTGTGTTGAAATAAACAAGGTTGATTCTAATTCATAGGGTTCAAATGAATTTGGTTGTTGAATTGTAGAGGATAAGATTTGCCGATGAGATAATGTATCATTGCTATTAACATGGAGAATGAAAGGTGAAATGTCTGTTGAAACAAGAGGCAAAGCAACTAATGCAATTATATTTACTCGTACATCCTTGTAGTATGGATTGTTTTCCATTTTGTATTCAAGAGCAGCAAAAAAATGTGTTCGACTAACAAAAATTTCATATGGATTGTTTGTAGAGTTGCATTTGCGAACAACAAGGATGTCAAGGTCTAATATAAAATGGGGTAGGAATGTGGAAATATTGGAAATGTCTTAGGGGAAGTAAATAGTATGGCCATAATATTTATATTGACCACCACGGGCATGTGTGACTTGTAAGATTTGGTTGGCGCGACTAATGAGCATTTCTTGAACTTGCGTAAGTACTGCAAGGACAGGTGGTTGTATTCCTAGGTCCATATCGTTTTCCAATGAAAAGTGATTTCCTTTTCTTTCTAGAATACAATGAGAACATTCATATGCACTATGGAATTTTTTCGTTGCAATACCAGGCCAGTAACATTCATTGCAAATCAAGCAGACATTCATGTTAGCTAGCTGGTCCTTTTTTTTACAAAATCGTTGATGTGCATCATCAAGGAGGGCGATGGATTTAGCATGGGGGATGGCAGGGATAGTTTTTTGAAAGGTTGGTTAAGAGAAAATGAAGAAGACATATCCACAGGTTGACGAGAAACTATATAAAGAAGACGTTGCTTCTTGTTGTTTTGATCTCCGTTCTGTGCAGATATAAGTCTTCTTCATGCATTGGCTTGTTTATTGTAATGGTTTGGCATGATACCTACAAGAAAAGCATAAAATTGTTAAAGACATCTGTATTTGAATGTCCAACTGAAATTGCTGAATAAATGTTTTCTACCATCACAATTACAACCATTAGGAATCTAATTCCACGGATGGTCTCTGTTCTAAGTGAAAGCATAAAAAGAAATTGTTTGTTGTCGATCTTCTTGGCTATTTCAACAATTGATGCTGCTTCAGTTGAGAGTTAATCTTGAATGTTTAAAAATTTAGTATTTACTTACAACTTGCTTATATATTTTCAAATTGAGAGTTTCATTTTGCAAACTGTATGTAAATGTTATTTTTGGAATGGGTAAGAGTAGTTATGAAACATGGTATTTACTCTACCAAGGGAAATTGTTCTTATATTGCATATAGTTGATAGTAGAGGAAAACATATTTCAGTAAACCTGTCCATAAAATCAATTAACATAACCGCTTCCAAAACATGCAATCCACACTGCCAAGACACGAGTTGTTTGACTCTGAATAATTTTCAATTTTTTTTTGTTCATGCCCTATTTGATTCCACAAGAAAGAACAACCATCACATTATGGAGACTATGCTAACTGAAGATTTTATTTCAATCTTGCTACATGGTGCTGTCAACATTTGACGGTTGGTACAAGTTTCCACATTAAACCAAGTGAACTCACTCAACTCATAAACTATTCGGTTCTAAATTTCTATCTCAGATGACATTCACAAGGATGAGCTATTACTTCCAATTATATATAATAGTCCTGTAGAATATGGGCAGATAAAAAAATGAATTATAATCAAAGTCACCCAATCAAACAAAAGCGTAAACTTGTTAAAGACTTAGAAGCTTTCATTGTTGACAGAGACACATTTTGTATATGTATTAAGTGAAAAGTTTATGGACATAAAACATAAGATATAAGGCAAAAGTTAAGTGATTGCATATTGGGAACCAACTATGTAAGTTAAAATAACATTTATGGAGTATTTTTTTTTCAAGTTATACCTTAATAACTGTAAGAAATAAACAATATAGAAGACCAAATTATAGTATGACAAACCATATATGAAAAAAACTCAATAAATGTAATAATTGTTCTTTAGGGAAAAATGACAAGTTGTGCTAAGAAAGAAGAGAACAAAGTTATTTATTTTATAAATAAACATAATAGCAAATTAGTATTGTATTACAAAGCAACGATATAGGTTGAATCAACAATTTAGGTTCAAAATGTTAAGTGGTATCTTGTACAGTGGAACTATGAGACTACAAAATAAAACTCCTAAAAGCGAGTTAAACAAAACCTTGCTATGTTGAAGCATGAAAGAGGGAAAAAAATCCGAGAATTGAGGCAATTCATTATAGACAATAAAGAATGTTTAAGTATCAAGTTGAAACAACTTATGTATTTGAATGTCCACATGAAATTGTCGATTAAATGTTTTCAACCATCACAATTACAACCTTTAAGCATGCAATTCCACATAAGGTCTCTGTTCTAATTGAAATAGTAAAAGTAAATTGTTTGTTGCAGATCTTCTGGGCTATTTCAACAATGGATGTTGTTTCTGTTGAGAGGAGTCATAGGTATTTCGCAGAATTTCCCATGAATTGGTTTGCATCATCATCAAAAGATATGACACCAAGAAGATTTCCAGTAATATCTTCCAAGTCAACCTTTAGTATGTATCGATAGTCACATTCAAGAAACTCTCCATCACATTTACCACAATGCCAAATGATTCCAACTTTGTCGGAATTTTTTTTCATGCATTGTATAACAAAAAAAAAAGAGGGCATGCAAGGAAATGAAAGCAATCCATGTTGACATTTGTGATGGTTGCAACAACATAGTACCAAACAAGCTTTTCAGACGGCTGAAGATTTTGTAGCTCATTGATGGTAATGCTTTTACGAGGACCAGAATGAGAGGAATTAAATTTTCAGCTCAAATATGGTGACACTAAACGGAATCCATTGTCATCAAGCCATCTCTGGAGAAGGATATTTTCTTCAATATTTGGGTTTATAAAAAGAGTACTATTGGAGATAGTCCCAACAATTTTTCCATTGAATGTTGTAACACAACCGCCTTTGGTTGCTAAAGCTGGAGTAGTAGCTAAACCGTGAAGGTTAGCAAGCTCGGCTCCTTCAATTTGGCAATGATCTCCACAAAGTGTTATGTCAATTCTATAGCCTGACACGTCGTAGAGTCCAATGGTACATCGTACAGTCTCCACACCATCCCGTTTCTGTATGGATGTCCTTAATAGTTTTAAAGTTAAAGCAATATAAAGGTATTAAGGGGTATTCATCTAAGCATGGTTGGATGGTTGAGGAGGAACCTAGGAAAATCTCATTATGGATTTTCAAATGGTTGAAAATTGGTTTGGATGCTTTCACAGTGCCATTTGATACTATGTACACTAGTCCTAAATGTATTTGCTCGTACAAAGAGAGTGCCAATTCATTGAATGCCGAGATATGTATTTCATCATGTGAAGCATTAACAAGGTCAAATCCGTACACTTTTCCAGACCCTCATTGGTTTTCATATTCATGAATATTTGTCTTGGCAATAACTCGACCTTGAATGGTACAAACTTTGCTAGAAGAAGAAAGTGAAGTGAATGGGATAGTCGATGTAGGCAAGGCAAGGTTTTCATTTATTAATGTACTGTTCACTACAACAGAGGAAATACTTTGTGAGGGAGAGGCTATAGCTAAGTGGTAAGATGCAGGGTCTCCAATAATCGCTGCATCCACTATGACAAGTTCAAGTGAAAGCAATGTGATAGTCTTGGTAAGAAGAAGTATGTTAGAAAGTAATGGGAGAAAAAAACATACGTTACATTATGTATAACGTTGCAAGTACATTGGGTGACTTTGATTTGAGTTCATTCTTTTAGTTTTGTCAACATCTACAAGATTATTATATATAATTGGAAGTAATAGCTCATGTTTGTGAAGGTCGCCTGAGATAGAAATTCGAAACCAAATAGTTGACGAGTTGAGTGAGTTCACTTGTTTTAATGTGTAAACTTGTACTAGCAGGAAAAGGTTGACAACACCATGTAGCAAGAGTGAAATAACATATTTAGTTAGCATAGTCTCCATAACGTGATGGTTGTTCTTTCCTATGGAATCAAATAGGGCATGAACAAAAAAAATTTGAAAATTATTTAAAGTGAAACAACACGTGCCTTGGCAATGTGGATTGCATGTTTTGGAAGTGGTCATGTTAATTGTTTTTTATTGACAAGCTTAATGATATTTGTTTGTCTCTACTGTCAACTATATGCAATATAAAAACAATTTTCCTTGGTAGAGTAAATACCATGTTTCAAAACTACTCTTACCCATTCCAAAATAACATTTACATACAGTTTGCAAAATGAAACTTTCAATTTGACAATAAATAAGCAACTTGTAAGTAAATACTAAATTTTAAAACATTCAAGAATAAAATTCCAATTGCAAAAAGAAGATAAATTCAGAGCCGTAGAAATACGAAGAAAATATTTTTCTACCACAATGAATTTTGAAAACATTTAAGCAGACTGAAGGAATACCTGTAAATTTAACAAAGTGGCAAGACCTCTATTCCAAAACCTTTGGTGTAACCGAAGCGTAACAAAAGAAATACAAGCAAAGAAAAGGAAAACAATAGGAAATATTGGTTACCTAAAGCTTTGTATATATGTGAAAAGAAAAGGGGATGCAACAACAAACTTGATAAATCAAGAATTGTGACAACATCTTCGAGATCCTCATAAGCTGAGCCGTAATTAAGAAATAACCCATATGTAAATCAAATCACAAGATTTCTTGCATTAATGGAGAAACAATGCATTGATGAAGCATTAACATAGAGCATTCATGTCGATTAAGGGACATTGACAAAATATTCTTCACCTACTCGAGCAGCAGTGAAATCAAACCATGACCAAAATGACCCCACAAATTGTGAGCCTAAAGCCACCAAATCCCTTGAACTGAATCTTTCGGAAAACCCTCGGCCTCAAATATTGGAAAAGGCTATGCCCAATTCAAAGAAAAAATTTACCCTACAAAATATGAGCCTAAACCCACAAAATCCCTGGCATTGAAACTTTCGCAAAACCCTCTGCCTCAAATCTTGGCAAAGGCTATGCCCAATTCAAAGAAATGAATTGCAGTGAAGGAAAGTGGTAGAAAATATGGGCCTGTTAATTAATACATGCGGCAAAAAAACAAAATCGATCACCAAATGTATATGAAAAAACCTTTCAAGACATAATCCCATCAATCCATTCATGCGTAGGACCAGTCGTTTAGGGAAACAAATAAAAATGTAGTCAAAACATGCAAGCCACCTGTTAGCAAAACACCCTAAACAAAAAATGGGAAGCAGGATCCACAATCCGTAATATGAATGCGGAAAGGACCGTTGCGGGCACAACTTTGTGGAAGTCCATTTTTAAAAACGGAGAATTGCAATTCCACAATCCACAAGTGTGGAAAAACCGTTGCATAAAGGCAAATGCGGAAATAGAGTTGCTGAACCAGAACTGCGGAAATAGATTTGCGGAAATATCTATTGCGAAAACAGTATTGCAGAAAAGGAGATTGCAAAAAGGAGCTTGCTGAAGGGTAATATGCGAAAGCTGAGTTGTGAAAACTCAAATGCAGAAATATTTCGTTGCAGAAATAATGAGGTTGCAGAAGCAAGTCTGCGGAAAGATGCATTTGTGGATCAAGATGATAAATTGATAAATTGATGTATTTGTGGATCACGTTGATAAATTGATAAATTGATGTATTTGTGGAGCACATAAGTTACGAAATCGAGAATGCGGAATCACGCTGATAAATTGATAAAGGATTGAGCTGAACTGCAATAAAGGACACTGGAAGAAAATATGGGCTTGTCAATCAAGACATGTGGAAAAAAAATGAAATTGATCACCAAACGTGCATGAAAAAAAATGCGAGGACATAATTCCATCAATCGAAAGGAGCTCGGTGAAGGGTAATAAATGGAAATAGATTTGTGGAAATATGTATTGCGGAAAGAGTATTGCAGAAAAGGAGATCATGGAAAGGAGCTTGCTGAAGGGTAATATGCGGAAACCAAGTTGTGAAAACCCAATTGCAGAAAGATTCCATTGTGGAAAGAATGAGGTTGCAGAAGCAAGTCTGTGAAATCTGTATTGTGGAAATATAGTTTGCGAGATAGAAGTTACAAAATCGGGAATGCAGAAGCAAGGTTGCAGAATCACGTTGCTAAATTGATAAAGGACTGAACTCAACTGCAGTAAAGGACACTGGTAAAATATATGGCCATGTCAATCGAGACACGTGGAAAAAATAAGAAATTGATCACCAAATCCCATCAATCCATTCATGCACAGGACCAACCATAACATAGAAGACACCTACCCAAGTCCTATTGGACCAACAGACAAGATACTTGTCGAAATTTAATTGGACGAAGTGACGAGGAATCTACTAAGACTATCGTCTCCATTGTCTAATGCCTTCGAGGGCTACCACAATGAATGTTGAAAACAACTAACCAAACTAAAGGAATACCTGCAAATTTGACAAAGTGGCAAGACCTCTGTTCCAAAATATTTGGTGTAACCGAAGCGCAACAAAAGCAAAACAAAGGCAAATAGTAGGAAATATTGGTTACCTGGAGCTTTGTATATATGTGCAAAGCAAAGGCATTGCAACAGTAGACCCGATAAATCGAAAATTGTGACAACATCTTCGAGATCCTCATAAGCTGAGCCGCAATTATGAAATAGCCCATATGTAAATCAAATCACAAGCTTTCTTGCATTAATGGAGCAACAATGCATTGATGAAGCATTAACATAGAGAATTCATTTCAATGAAGGGGCATCGAAAAAATCTTCTTCACTAACTCGAGCGACAATGAAACCAAACCATGACCAAAATGAACCCACAAACTGTGAGCCTAAAGCCACAAAAGCCCTCGGACTGAAACTTTCGCAAAACCATCGCCCTCAAATCTTGGAAAAGGCTATGCCTAATTCAAAGAAAAAATTGACCCTACAAAATCTGAGCCTAAACCCACAAAAGCCCTCGCATTGAAACTTCCACAAAACCCTCCACCTCAAATCTTGGCAAAGGTTATGCCCAATTCAAAGAAATGAATTGCAGTGAATGACAGTGGCAGAAAATATGGGCCTGCCAATTCCTACATGTGGAAAAAAAATCAAATCGATCACCAAACGTACATGAAAAAACATGTCAGGACATAATCCCATCAATCCATTCATGCATAGGACCGATCGTTTAGAGCAACAGATAAAAGTGTAGTCAAAACACACAATGCACCTGTCAGCAAAACACCCTAAATAGCAAGTGGGAAGCAGGATCTGCAATCCACAATCTGAATGTGGAAAGGACCGTTGCAGGCGCAACTTTGCGGAAGTCTGTTTTTAAAAACAGAGAATCGAAAGGATAAATTGATAAAGGACTGAACTAAACTGCAATAAAGGACATTGGTGGAAAATATGGTTTGTCAATCAAGACATGGGGCAAAAAAAATGAAATTGATCAGCAAACGTGAATGAAAAAAACTGTGAAGACATAAGCCCATCAATCAAAAGGAGCTTGGTGAAGGGTAATATGCGGAAATAAATTTGTGGAAATATGAATTGCGGAAATAAGATTGCGGAAAAGGAGATTGTGGAAAGGAGCTTGCTGAAGGGTAATATGCGGAAACTGAGTTGTGAAAACCCAATTGTGGAAAGATTCTGGTGCAGAAAGAATAAGGTTGCAGAAACAAGTTTGTGAAAAGCTGTATTGTGAAAATATAGTCTGCGGGACAGAAGTTACGAAATCAAAAAAGCGGGAGCAAGACTGCACAATCGAGATTGCGAAATCACATTACTAAATTGATAAAAAACTAAACTAAAGTGCAGTAAAAGACAAACACTATAAAAAAATATGGCCCTGTCAAAATTTTAACTCCACAAATTAGAGAGTTGAAACATACCTACTTCTTCTTTGAGTCCTCAGAAACTATCTCATCTAACCAGCAAATTGTCCTTCCTCTTCCACAAATTTTCTCGGGCCACCAACTTATCTAGAATGGACGTTCGATCAATAAATAGAAGCATTCAGGTTTTTGCATAAAAAGAATAGTATTAATAACCATTACACGTGGGAGTAAACTTTCTACCCGACCATTTGCACCGATCGGACGACCTAGCTCGCGTGAGCTGTCACATCATGCGTCGCTGGTCCTCCAATCGGTGCAAATGGTCGGGTAGAAAGTTTACTCCTTACACGTGAACGTTAATTTTATAAGCGTTGTCGTTTTCGATAACATTAACTCGTGGAGAATTCCTTTTGCAAGTCAAGAATATTGTTGTAGGCAATTTTATGCTTGTGAACTTTATGAGTCATTTCATCATGGTATAAACTTATTCCATGACTAAGTATCAATAAAACATTATATAGATATATATTTCATAATTTAAAGTTTGTCACGTGTTTCATAATGTCATGTGTTTTATAAATAAAGTTTGTCATGTGTTTCTTAAATATTTTGTCACGTACATATCGTGTATGCTTGAAAAGTAAGAGTGCTTTATATTGTTTAATATATATATATATATGTCACGAGGATGAATATATTGGAATGATGGTATATGAATCTATACGTTTGCTTATTTTAAGATAGTTTGGTTTAATTTTTATGTTTTTTAGTTTTACTTTCTGCAATTAAAATATTTTTTGTAATTCAATTTTTTGTATTTTGTATAGTTTTAACTATGAATGAATAGATTAATGACCTAACATGTGTGATATGTTCACTTTATGATGGTATTCTTTCTTCGGTGTTGAAGTATTCAAATTTATTTGTTTTGTTTATTACAATTAGGTGTTTTGTCGGCTTTAAGTTAGGTTAGATTAGGCTAATTTATGCCTCAATCCTACACATACAATGCTTGCACCTCTAAGTGTACGATTCCCCGGTTGATAATTTAATGTCATAGATACTAACATATATTTTTACCAGCAGTTCTTAATCCATCCTTTGAAGAATAACTTAATCTATGTTGAAGCAATGTGATTGAAGCTATGATCCAGAGAATGGATTAAACAATGTTACTTCCATGTTAAGAGTTCAAACGTCTCTTAAGTGATCTTTAAAGTGAATTTCACTATTTTTCCACCAAATTTCGTTTAATTCAACTAACAATTGAGATTGTAATTTATTTTCTTAGTAACATCGATGCTGATGTCAAATTTTGACCCCAACTGTAGTAGTGAATTGGATACATTTGGTCTTTTCAACAAATCATGTAGGCGTATTTTATAGAAACAAACAAAGAATAAGCAATTTGATTAACTAATGATTGCAGAGCTAGTGCTTTGCAATAAAATGATTAGCTTTCTATTGATGTTCCTAAGAACATAATATCATCATTATTTAATTAATGACATTGATGGGTACACAATATTTGAGATGACATTGATGGGAAGACAATCTTATGAATTTATTAGTTTACTTTTTATTTCAATGTTTATTCCATATATGAGATCCTTTCCACCAAGGATGAAGTCTCAATTCTTATAAGGGAATTCAACCCTTGAGGTCATCATGGAGGGACCCAAGGTAGTGGTTGAACATGTGAAGCTTCCATTTTACTCCCCCCAACAAAATTTGATCAAAGTACACCTTCTTACCATTCTTAAGGTCATGCGCTAATTATTATAATTACAACCACACTTTTAATTATGGGTGCTTGGAATGTTGGATACTAAAGGTTACTTAATATTTTTCATGGAGTTAGCTCGAATTATGTGGTGTGAGTTTGTTAACAACCTCATTGATATTCAAACCTTGCCAGAGGCATGTTGGCCAATAATATTCTTGTTGGCCCTGTTTGTGCTAGAATTGGTTCAAGGACTACAACACGATCCTGGCCAACACATCTTATGCTCTAGGGATGAATTATTTGTTTTAAATGAAGTGGTTGGGATGTCTCATGAAATTTATAACATGAAGTATTAGGATCAAGTCCCAACTGGAAATAAAACTCAATGAAATGAAGAGTAACAACACACTTGTTGATGTAAATAATGTTTAAAAGATGGTTGTAGGAATATTATAAGAGAAATATGATAGTATGACTCAATGAGTGCATACTTAAATGAATATGTGTACCAATAAGATTAATAAATTACGTAACATAACTCATGAACATATATGAATGTGAATTCCAGCTTAAACATACCCTCTTCCTCACCAAGAGATCCACACACATAACATAAATGAAATTGAATATAACATGTATTCAGAGATGCCAATCTTAGTAGATATTCTACCTAACTAAGATATCCATAACCATGTCACTATGCAGTCCACAAAAGCTTTTCATTCAAAAGTAGAAGAAACAGATTATGAAAAACACATAGAATAAAAATCACCAGCAATCATGTGCCGAAGGAAGTCTTCACCATTTGTCTCATTAATCCATATGATAACAAGAAAGGCTATATAGAAGCACTCTTTTAAGCTATTGTCCAACCCATCTTCTATTACCAATGATGGTTTAATAAAAATCACAATAAACTATATGTTTTCTCATTTATTGGAAATAAATCAATTATTGAAACTAATTGCAAATATCTCAAATTGCTTGAAGGTTGCTTGTGAAATCTCTGTGAATTTGTTGGTCTTGTTTATCATTTGTCACTTGTGTTTTGTGGATGTTCTTTGACTTCCATTTGACCGCTACCTGCAGCCTTGGAATTTGGAAATATATCTTCATCCGATTTCATTCTTGACAATCTCTTAGAATGTTGAATTGCTACTGAGATGGATTCCCATGAATTTGAAGTCAATCTTTGACTAATTGTTAGAAAATAGGATCGTAGAGCAATAACAATAAACAAGATGTAAATATTAAAACACATAAAACTTTACAATAGAGACACCAATATAACGTTCACCCAAGATGGGCTATGTCCACACATAAATTGCTAGTCCTTTTATTATTATACTGTCCAACTAGATGAAGGGATACAACCTGCAGTACACCCGTTGCATTTCCTCTTAACTCTCTCATAGTCTCTCTC
Organism: Pseudotsuga menziesii; assembly: GCA_001517045.1. Taxonomy (NCBI): domain Eukaryota; kingdom Viridiplantae; phylum Streptophyta; class Pinopsida; order Pinales; family Pinaceae; genus Pseudotsuga; species Pseudotsuga menziesii. The sequence continues at coordinate 191,802 of LPNX010760385.1, read as the reverse complement.
ACACAATCACTGAGATTATTTTACAATGCCACAATACAAGACACAACCGTATTCAATGTATTCCTTTTAGAAATGGAATACCATGGGAAAATATCACGGGATACCAAAAAATGGGCTCGTAAATCACCCATTATTGACCAAGTCATGATTCTAAAATTACAACATTTTGCAAGGATTTTTTTCCTAATTTTCGTTACTGGGGTTCTTCCCTCGAATCCCCTCCAGTGGGGGGATCCCAAAATAGTCACCGTCCCCATGGACCCCCCTGATGATTATAATGGGGGGTAACCCCCCCACACCCCCCACACCCTTTCGTCAGGTGCTAGGATCCAAACATGACTGAAATATCATCTATGAATCAGGAATGTCAGGCTCCACAACCAACACTAATGACCTCTTTGAATATGTATTTGATCACAACCAAAGAGTACCCTCAATATGTCCTCAAATATTCCATCAATTGATTTCAAATATGGAAGACTGGAGATTTAAATTAACTTTCCAATTGTTCGATGCCTGCTTCCTGAAAATATGGATTGATTCTTCTAAATATGGATTGTTGAGGTTGAAATTTTCACTATTAAAACTCTGCCTTGAAATGCTCTGCCACCTATGTTTAGTTACTTTATTTGGTGTTGAATTATTGAAAGATAAGTTTTAAATGCTAACTTTCATCCACCAAATCTAGAGTTGATCGCCAACAATGCTTTGAATACATATTAGCTATGTGAAGACAACTCATTAAATCTAGAATGTTTGAGACTTTGTGGAATAGCTTGGTCACTAGTGTTTGAAAATTGGTTGCATCAAATTTCTGGAAAATTTCTCCCAAAAGGTTGTGAAATTTTGGAAATGGCCTACCAAAAAGCCAAATGACCTTGTTATTGAAGCGGGTTTTAAACCTTTTTGTAATATTCCTTACGGTTTAGCCACAATTCATTTCTAAAATTCATTACCTAGATAATGACGAGAATTTGTTGTTGATGCTTTAACTCTGGCATTACACTTTCATCAACTATTTCATATGTGAAGTCAAATATTTCTTTGATGAATTTTATTCATATGCAATTAAACATCAACATAAAAGGATACATCTCCATATTCATTTAAAACAAGTGTTGTATGAATGTATAGGCTTGATAAGTCTGCTAGCTTATATGTGGATGAAATCTCTAGCTTTAAATTGAATGGTAAAGTCATTGCACTCCTTCTCAACATATATTGACTCTTTAATGTCCATTTAGGCGATGTTCATAGATGCTATGAACTTATGGCATTTCTCTCGAGTGAATCTCTCATTTAACACTTACTTGCCTTCCTTTTACAATTGCAATTATCATACACCTTCAAATGCAGTTGATAGTTGTTGAAGAATTCTTTTAACAAGTGCTAGCCTTAACAGCTGTAGTTTTGGAGCTTTTCAACTCTTCCTGAGCGCACTTGGTAACTGAAACATTGAAACTCGACCTTGAGAATGCTTACTTCAGCGTTGATTAAACATTTGTTGCTTGGCGTTTGCGGCTAGGCATCTTTATTTTGTATTGGAGGAGTGATCCCACATGAAACATGTAAAAATAATTTCATAGTTTATGTATCCAGGTACCTTCGATTATCTTTGACGCGTAGTGCACAACTATGACCCCGTGAGCTCTCCTCGTTAACATGCTTTGGACTTCGGTCTTTCCATTGATGGAAGGTGGAGTTCATACATGGGAAATGAAGCAAAGCATTAGTAGAATATAGAATGGTACAATTTATTTTTCTGGTTTTGTTTTCTTTTAACCCAACCATAATAAAAACAAATATGAAATATTATTTTAATACTATAAAATAATTTAAAATAATATGTTTTAATATTTATATTTATAATTATATATATTTTAATGAATTTGGTTTGATTATGAGACTTGTTAAATATGAGACTTAATTATCACTAGATATTTTGGCTTTGTATGAGCGTTAAATTCAAATGATGGAAAGACTTATCATATGGTAGGTTAATGAATATTTAGGCAAAGCTTGATGATAATTGACGAAGTAAGCTTGGTGGACTTGACAAAAATTCTAGTGAATATTTCGACAATAGAAATTGGGGTACGTCTTTATATGCATGCTGTCGATATGTAAAATATTTAATGGGGAATATTTTTGTACCAACAGGCCAAAAGTGGCTTGGTTGAAAGAGTAGACACATATTCATGTTGGGCCAAAGTGGCTTGGATGAAAGAGTAGGCAACCCCCTATTGGGATGTCTTGGCTCTAGACGAGTCACACTATTTTGATTTATATAAATTGGAAGTTGTTGCAAATATATTTAAATGTATAGTGGCTTGAATGAAAGAGTGGGAAACCCCTATTGGGACATCTGTTGTTCTATTATTTTCCACCATTGAGCTTTGATAAGGACCTTATCATTTTCCTTGATTGAGACACTTACCTTTCCCCTTAATCACTTGTCAATTGGACCGGTTCATGGCCTTTTATGAGCCTGGGCACACCCTTTATAACCTATAACATGCGACCACTTGTCCTAGTCACACTCTATCCCACTTGCAGCATGTGACTAGTCCCTTGTTGTCCCATGTTCAAGGTGTGACCACATGATTTTTGGGCTTATATCAGTGAGTTTTGAGGAGATTAGATTGAGTTAGATGTATATCTCATGCCATGAGCTTGGTAACTCACATAAATTTTGATCTTACTGGGTTCTAGAGATCTAGATCCATCTTCTCATCTCCCTCACCAATCTATATATATAAGTCCTTTCAAGGGTGAAGGGAATCCCTTTCAATTTCAAATTTCATTTACGTATCATGGAGCTCTTTATTGATTATGGAGGAACCTTTTATATTAAATAATTATTTTCATAAATAGTTACAAGGAAACTAAATATTTGTGTATAAGTTAGTGCACATGGATGAAGACATGGTGTGTATGTGTTTCTGTATGCATGTGTATAAAGTATAGCCTTATATAACTATGGCATGCATGTCAAGAATAACTATTTTAAAGTTCTAAACTTATGAAAGGTGTGCTATGTATAGAATTTATGTTTAATCACTTACAACACAATTTCAAATTGGAATAGTTGGCACCTGGACGATTATAATAGATAATATATTGGATTGTGTATTGTTAAGTTAATAATATAACAATGATTTAGATATTAATTTTGTTATTACAAATTAATAATTGGATAAATTCGAACTATTTTACTTCATAATTAATTAATCATTGCAAATTTTTCCTATTTAAAGGATTATGTATTATTATTTACAACACGATTGCAAATTAGAATAGTTTTCTCCTAACAATTATAATTGAAAATATATTAGATTACATATTGTTTTTTTCCAATAAAAAAATTGTATTTTCTATACATTTAAAAGGAAATTTACATTCTTCATTGAGATAAAAAAAGAATCATAGTTATGTGAGAAAGAATCATCAAAGAAAATAGAGTCGTTAATAGACAATTATACATAAGACAACCTTCTACAAAAAGAGGAGAAGAGAAATTATTTGCATTAGATTCATCAAATCCTTCTGTGGGACAAGGTGTTGGCTACTCCTCCTCTAAGTTCTTCATTAACCAAAGAGCCCAAGGGCAGAGAGAGTCCTTTTTAGAGAAATCATCAGCCACATAATTATGCTCTCTCTATATGTGGATGAAATTGATGTTCAAGAAATTACTTGAGATTTGCTTCAAGTGATCAACTATATGACATAACAAGATATCCATGACCACAAGATCATTTTTCATACAACTAATTACAAAAAGAGAGTCTACCAGAACTTGAAGAGAGAGGATATTGATCTCAACAATGAACTTTAGAAGGTGGGACAAAGCCTAAAATTAATTCCAAATATTGGAACCATTCCCTTATGATCCTTTTCCCTAAAATGAGTGAACCAGAGACATAAAAATTACAAATTCAAAGCCACACCTAGAGCCATATTCTTGGGATTCTCCATTGAAACAGGCCCAAGGAAAAAAAACAAGAGCTGAGAAAGGTCGAATGAGATAGGGACCTATCTTCTTGATGAACTTCCTGTGATAGCTAAAAAATACTTGAATTTGGACAACCACTGGAGCAGACTAAGGAGATTCATTTGTAAACAAAAATCTATCCACATTAACTAAATCCCCTAATTTAGGAGAAAATGAATGGGACGATACTCATTCAAATTAGACGACTTAACATACGTAAGAAAACATGAATCTAGAGAGTTACCAATCAACATATCATTTTTCTTATATATTGCTTCTATTTCCTGCCAATCAGAGCGAGTAAAGGAACAATCCCGAAAAATATGAATTACCGATTCATTAGATAGTTTATAAAGAGAGCAAATGCCAATACCATCCCAATTCATATTCTGAATACAATCCCAATTTAGGAATATGTTGGAAAGAATAAGCCACATTAGGAGAGTAGAGTTAGGGGGCACAACTATCTTCCAAATCTTCTCCCACCACCATTTCCCCATAGAATTGTCAATCTGGAACATGGACTCATATCCCAATTTTGTTGTATAGGATCCACATGAAGAATTATATATCCAAACCAAAGATTCAACTTCATCCTTTACTATGATATGTGCCTAGAGAGAGAAAAAATTATAAGAGTCCCAAGATCGACCCCAATCACCATCTATACCAAGATCATGAGCAGAGAGCCACCCTTGTTTCCAAATATTAGTTGTCGTAGGATAAAAAAAATTATCCAACATTGCCTAACCCAGAGATTGCAAATGAGTAATGAAATATCTTAGAATACCAATTTGAGAATTGTGCCCCATAATAACATCTGCACCTATGCACATACATTTACCATTACCAACCTTCCGAGCAAGATAATTACCAATTAGTGGAAATGTTTTGGATAAGGATTTCCAGTGATTCAAGAATTGAAAAAACGATTTGTATTTTCATCGGATCCAATCTATTATGGATGTAGGGGCTATATTCTTTCCCACAAATATAGACTTCCAAATTATTTCATGGTTCAAAAAATTCCATAGAGACTTGGCTGCTAGAACCTTGTTAAAAATGAGAATATTTTTTAACTCCAACCACCAAAGGCCTTAGGAGCAACGAGTTGGTTCCATTTGACAAGGTCAAAGACTTGGTATTCACTTTGACATCAACAAAGATAATTGAAACATAATTCCCCTATATGCACCAGAATGGATATGGGAATATCAGCCATTAGATTCCAATAAATAGGAGTCACCTCCATAATCGATTTAATGAGCACCGATTTTCCACCTCTTGATTTCCATTTATTGGACCATAAATTAATTCGACCTTCAATCCTATTCATTGACCAATGCCAATCCTCCTTACCATAATTTGTAAGTTTAAGCCTAAAGCCAAAATACTTGATACCATCTTCCAGGTTAGCCACCTCAAAGGGAAAATAGTTACACCAAAAAGGACTTTAACGAGAGTGAGAACAAAGTAAATGGATAAAAAATTTCAGCAGATTAATTTCCATACCTAATGCTTGGCAGAACAGGTCTAGGGTTTCCTTAATCCTCTAACATTCCCTTTAGTTTGCATGCAAAATAACATAATATCATCCACAAACAATAAGTGGGTCAAACATTCTCGACCTTGGAATGAGATTCCAGAAAGTATTTTTTGACTACACTCCTCTATTATAAGTCTGCTCAACCCTTCGACCACAAGAAAAAAAATGTATGGAGATAAGAGGAATCCTTGTCTAACCCCACAGGAAGCCTTGAAAGATGGATACCCTTAGAGGGTTTCCTTAATCCTCTATCATTCTCTTTAGTTTGCATGCAAAATAAGATAATATCATCCACGAACAAGAAGCTGGTCAAACATTCTCGACCTTGGAATGAGATTCCAAAAATTATATTTCAACTACGCTCCTCTATTATAAGTCTTCTCAACCCTTCGACCACAAGCATAAAAATGTATGGAGACAAGGTGAATCCTTGTCTAATCCCATAGGAAGCCTTGAAAGATGGATACCCTTGATCTTATCAAGATCACAAAGGAAGAAGAAAGAATACAACTCATTATCCAATTGATTATCTCCATATTGAAACCAATATGAAGGAGGAAGAGGTGAATGGAAATCCATGATGTCATGTCATATGATTTTGAAAGATCCAATTTGAGTACCCCGACATTCTTATTCAAAAAATTGATGGAATGATGCCTTCCTGAGACGCACATGTTGCTTCATGAATGAAATGGACTTGAAGGAAACCTAATTGTTCCCTAGAGATAACATGCAAAAGTATAAGATTAATTCTGATAGCAATAATTTTGGAAACCATTGTATCAATTCCATTGCAAAGAGAGATAGGTATGAAATCATCAAAAATATCCAGATGATCCTTCTTAGGGGTAAGGGCCAAGAAATTTGCATTGAGGGGCCCCATAATGTTACCTGATAGGAGATATTCCTTTGACACTTTAAGCAATTCATCCCCTAATAACTCAAATAAATCCACAAAAACTCTAAGGGACAACCACTAGGACCCGAGATCTTGTATTTTTGAAAAAAGTTAATACATGCAATAAATAATCCTTATCAACGGGATAAAAGCATTATATTTTATCTTCCATCCCAACCATTCTTGTAAAATGATCTATAACCTAAAGAATAGAGTCCATATGAATGATCCTTGAATCAACATACAAAGAGGAGAAGTAACAAGAAGCTAAGTCAATAAGGGAATTTAATCCTTTAACCCCGATACCATTCCCATATTGAAGTTCCTAAATAGTATTAACATTCCTCCAATGCTTAAAAATGTTTTGAAAATATTTTGTATTATGATATCCTACGTCCAACTTCCAACCATGGGGGTCTACTCTTAAGCCTCCATTCAATCCCTTGTCTCTAAGAATATTCCCTTTCTACTAGGAAAGTCTCAAGATTTCCTGTGAGATTTCTTTTGAGAAAATTCCTAAGGGAGAGCTAGACTCTACAAAACCCCCAAGAATTCTTCGATAGCTACTAGGATTTCCTCCATTGCACGTCTTTTCTCTTTATTCCAAGACGATACACATAATTTAATCTCACAAAGAGATTAAGAGAATCACATACCTACAAACCGATGGGCTTTGACACGGACATGCTTGCAGACTGATGAGCTTTGACATGCATTGGTCTCTAGTTTTCCTTAACAATCTTTTGAGATTCTTGGTCTTCTTCCCAATTTGAATTGTATTTGAAAGGGGTACTAGGTTTGACCTCTTTTAGCCCAATTTCCAAAAAAATTGGGAAATGATCAGAGAAGCTAATGTTGTGAACCTAGGACTGATAATTATCAATTTTTTCACATAAGGATTCATACATGAAAATATTTTCTAACTTCTTATAAATACTAGCATTACCAGATCGCTTATTATTCCAAGTAGTAGTCAGATGACCCAACTAGATATCCATCCATCCTTTAGATTTGAACAAGTCCCGTAGAGAAGGAGCCAAGAGGTCTTCTCTAGCATGTCGACCTCATATGTGTTCACTTGAGATCAAAAAGTTTAAATCTCCATTAGCGACAAGGTTGGGAACCTAAAAAACACTAACTCGACCAAGTTTCTCCCAAAATTCCTTTCTATTATCATATGGCTTGTAATGTTAAGGATAAGTAAAATTCTATCCAGATTTCTCAAAAATACCTTCAAACATACAGAAGACGCACATAGAAAAGAACCTTCCACAATAGAGATTAATTAACACAAGAAACAAGGCCTCCTAAGTGACCAATCTCATCTAGAACCACAAAGGACCAACCACCAAAAGATTTTTCCAAAAATGGAATTACTACTACCTCACCTTTTGCCATAGTTTCTTGAAGTAACATTACATCAAGGTTCTCCACTGAAATCAAATGTTTGAGGGATGCAATTTTGGCTTTCCCTCACAAACCCTATACATTTAGGAAGAGGACCTTCATTTGGAATCCCCCTCAAGGGCTTTCTCTTCTCTAACTCCCCCTGTGATCCTCAACTATATTCCCTGACTTATCTCCTTATTCACCTTCTCCTTCGCTTGAAACATTTTCAACTTCCTCTTGAATTTTGATGGTTGGGAAAAATAGGGGTCATCAAACTCCAACCCACCACCCTCCTTGGAACACGATCTCACCAAATAAGGGCATTGAGAATTTCCTTTTGTAACTTGGATGGAGGATTTTTTCGAATGGGATGATACCTTACTCTGACAAATTAATCACCAAGTTGTTATCCACCTCCAACACCTTGGGGGCCACCGATTCTTCCTCCAAGCTGAGGGGCATCGAGTTCACTATAATTATAACCTCTAGGGGGAGGGAGAAGAGGACTAAATACCTTCCTTACCTTGGGTAAATATAAACTTAGTGTCCTTCTAAATATTTGTCAACTTATCGAATTTGATGGGAGTGATGTCAATACCTTCAAACATATCTTGCAATGAAACTGGAATTCATGGTGCCACTCCCTTTACCTATTCAGTAGATAAGTTTAGATTTTGGATAAGATCCTACTCCTGAGCGGGATCCTCTTGATGCACTAGAGAAGTTTTCTCTTAAGGAGGACCATCTTGCAACAAAGATTCTAAGGTAATTTCACTGCCTTCCTTGGGAAAAAAATCCTCTCCAAATTTTGTTCTTAAAAGAGCGTAAGCAATCTGCCACCACATGGCCATACAAATGGCATCTCGCACACCAGAAAGGGATGTTTAGATAATCCAATTGTTGATAAAAAAAATGACATCCCTAGCTACCAAGTCAATTGATTCAAATAATCCTGCTATGAGATCCACTTCAACTAAGATACATGGTACCAATATCACATGAGACTAAAGAAAATATTCACCTAAGATACATGGTACCGATCTCACATGAGACTAGAGAAAATATTCAACTAAGATACATGGTACTGCATCCATTGCTAGAAATGCCCAATTGCATCCCCAATGGATGTAAGGCCTTTTGAGGAGAAAAATTAAAGTAGTAAAAAAGGCAAGTTTACCTGTACGCCAATAGCCTCCAAAATATATGTTCGAGGATCGAAAAGAGGATGCCAAGACTTCAACACAAACATGTTTCTACCAATTCCCCACACCCTTTGCAGAAGGGCCTGAGCACCCATTGCATTCTTGAATTCAAACTGTATCCAAACTCTAGGTAGTCTATTGACTTCTGGTTCACCCTTGATCAACGAACACGAATACTCATTAATCAATTATTTTAGATCACACTCCCCCTCTCTCTGGCCATAATTTTTATCAATTAGGGTTCTGCTTGCCATCCTTGGAGTGTCCAAAAGAGGAATGTCTTTTCCAATTATCAATGAAATCCCAGATCCCTTGGAATTCACCACCTTCTTCTTTTTTTGGATACTAGAGGGAATTATTGACAATTCCGATAGCACCAACCTACTACCAATAAGTCCTTAAGAACGAACCTCATCATATGAGGAGGAGCCAAAATCTACATACGATCAATTGAGGTATAGGATGGGAATTGGCACATGATGAAATTGAGCGACTGGAAATCCTTCATACCTCACTGAAACTTTATCTAAAGTAGTCCATATTTAATCTGACCCTACACACAAATCTTGATCATCAATCCTAACTCCACTTCCTCCACTTACTTCTTGAAGTATTGACTAATTCAAGATAGGATCAACTGTATCGATGGGAGAAGGGTGATGCAATAGATCCATGTGATACTAGTCAGGGGAGTTTACTGATCCAACCACCCCTGTAGAGCTAACATGTGATCCATAAAGTTCCTCCTTAAACTCCTCATCACTGCAAAAGACATCGAAATCCAAGATCTCATTTTTCAAGTAGTCGACTAGCTGGAAATCAACCTCCATTGGATCTAAACATAACTACAAATATAACCCTACAAACTTTAGTAGAAACCCTAGCTCGCTCCATCCCCCTTTTGCATGAGAATGGACACTTTTCCTACTATACTTATAGAAATCATTAGCAAGATATGTGTGTGTGTGTGTGTGCGTGTTAATAATAGAACAATGAGTTAGAGATTAATTATGTAATAATTGTAAATTAATCCATAATTGGGTAAATTGCAACTATTTTACTTCATAATTAATTAATGAATGCAACTTTTGTCTATTTTTAGGATTTATGCGTTATCATTTATAACACAATTCCAAATTGGAAAAGAATGGAAAACATATTGGATTATATATTGTTAAGTTCATGATAAAACAATCGTTAGATATAAGTTTTGGGTAAAAAGCTACTTTATTTCATAATTAATTAATGAATGCAACTTTTGTTTATTTGTAAAATTTATGTATTATAATTTATAACACTATTCCAAATTGGATTCGTTCACACATCAACTATTATAATGGAAAATATATTAGATTATGTATTGTTAAGTTGATAATAAAACAATGAGCTATATATATATATTTATTTTTATAATTGCAATTAATCAATAATTGGGTAAATTGCAAGGTAAAATTAGGTAAATGAAAGATATATGCATTTATTATCTATTAAAATATGTCTTGATATAAAGATTTGCATTTTGATATAATATCCTTCTAATTTGAAATCTATGCATTGGAAAATGCAATATGATCTAAAAGTATTATTTGGATGCATTGATTTTAGTGATATTACATTTTGTTTCATATCATTCTTGCATTGCTTTCATTTCTAGAATGTTCTTTTTGGTATTCTTAAGATGCATTTCTTACACTGAGGGACATTGCATTTTATTAATCTATGCCTTTAATGGATATTTGCGTTATGGTCTAACATCTCTTTAATTTGAAAAACTGCATTGGGAAATGCAGTATGATTTAATAGTATTGATAAGATGAATTAATTTCAGTGATATTACATTTTGTATGATATCATCCAGTTTAGTCACTACAAGAAATCCTGGAATTAGCGTCCCATTTAGCGTCCCTTTTTAGTGTAATTTTTTTTTACATTGAGTGGTCAAACTAGACGCTAAATGGGACGCGCCATGGGCAAAACTTAAAGCGTGTCAAAAAATGTCTTTTTTGCTTCCTAGATAGCATCCTTTATGACGTCCAAAATTACGTCTATTTTTTTGCTTCCAGAATAGCGTCCACCTTTGCTTCCTGAACAACGTCGAGGTTTGCTTCCTAAATAACATCCTATTTTGATTCCTAGCGAGTGTCCGCTTTTTCTTCTTAAATGACATCCCCGTTAGCGCCATATTTGCATCCTTAACAACACCATGTTAGCATCCAAATTAACATCCAATATTGCATCCATTTTTGCTACCATATTAGCATCCCATTTTGCACCATGTTTTACTTCCAAATATGTGCCAATTTTCGCATCCAAATTTGCACCAATTTTTGCTTCCTTTTTTTCATTGTGTTTTGCTACCAAAATGACGCCAAATATTTCTTCGATTATTGCACCATATTTTTCTTCCTATGTAGTGCCATGTTTTGCATCCAAAGTAGTGTCTTATTTTTCTACCATATCAACGGTATGTTTGGCTTCATCATTAGCACCACGTGTTGCATCCTTTTTAATGCCTAGTTTCACATCTTATTTTGCTACCATATCAATGCCATGTTTGGCTTCATCATTAGTGCCACATGTTGCATCCTTTTTAATGCCTAGTTTCGCATCTCTCATTTTTTGGTCACTAATTTAGTTGTTTTTAGTAATTTTATATACGAATTTTGGTCATTTTGTTTGGTCACTTATCTCTCATTGTTTGGTCACTTATCTCTTATTTTTTGCTTACTAATTTAGTTTTTTTTAACCGATATCATAATATCAATAGGGCATGGAGGACTCGAACCACCAACCTCCTTCTTGTAAGCAGAAACTCTTCCATTGAGCTAGCACCCTTTAAGAATTTGGGAACCTAACTTACAGAGTCCTCTATAATGTTAAAAATGATCAATATACAACTTTGAGTATCTAATGGTCATCAAAAGATGATAGATTGTATAAGTTCACAATATATGATCAAGCAGGTTATGAAATCCATAAACCTTTTCTAGGAATTTTGAACAAAACTCAAGAAACTGTCTTAATGGGATTGCAAAAATCACTATTCCCTAGAAACCGTAAGTGTAAAACTATATGAGACCTATCAACAACAATTATCTTAGTGTGGATTCCAAGTATATAGTAGATAAACATGATCATCCTAGAGCCATGCATAAGTGGAGCAATAAGGATAATCAAAAGAGGATGATCAACCCAATAGTTGGTGCTTCACATGGATCCTATCCACCATGGGATGAGCAAAGTTCCTTCTTCCATCAAGCTAATGAGTATCCACAAGGACAAATGGTTAGGATATATTGTGATGCCAATTCATAATGTTTATTCACTTCCCCGGGTGATGTTGCAGTGCTTGCACTTGGAGATCTACATGATCCCCAACAACATTGGATATACACATATTCATGGGGCCATAGAGTATAGGATGAGGCTGTATTTTTATCTTTTTCTTTGGAAAACTAGGCATGATTTAAAACATTGGGAGAAGGAATAGAATTAGATATACTTAAAAAACTACAATCATAATGAGGCAGAGGACTATACTCTATAGTCATTGTGCAGATGTTGGAAATGGGTATAACTGCCTAAGGACTATGAACAACATCCATTTAATTATGAATGCAAAACCTTCCATGTCATAGGAATACTCAATGGCAATGAGCTTACTATTTCTCACATAAAGAAACAAAGAAGCCAAAAATGGAAGCTCCAGGGGGATACACATAACATTAGAACGCAAAATAACACCCTAAAGAAGTTCCATCTACATTTTGCATTGTAAACAAGAAAGCATTCATTGTATAGACAAAATTGACTGTGATCATAAAATAGGTCATATTTCACTTACCTATATCACAATGTGATTACTGTATTGGCCAGGTTTCCATTTTGGTCACTACAGAAATATATTGTCATGAAAAAATCGATAATAATTAGAATCCCATTTTATCAATTGGAAGATAATATCATATTTAAAGCATAAAATTCCATGTTCAAATACTTGCTTCAATAATCATATCTCATAATGAAATAAAGAGAAGAAAAAATATTGATAAAATCAAGAAATTACCTTTGATGTCCCAATGCAAAACTTGGTTGATATGACATTGCATACATTTCTTTACCAACACAACCTGCATCATACAACATAATGTAGTGTTTAGATATTAAGAACCAGAGAAGTGTTGCATTATTAAAGACTACACAATAATTCCCTTCAACTTTTGTAATTATTCTTAGTTACTGAGTAAGTTGTTATAGATTATATATTGAGGGGACTTAAAAAATGGTATTTCATGTTAAGACGAGCTGCTATAATAAATGACGCTCAATAATATATTAGGATTTCTGATATATTATGTATTCATGTGAAATAAATATCACAAGTGTTAGTGACCAATCAAGTTAATGAATAACAATTAGTATTGGTAGTTAGGGATGGTCATGTAGAGTAAGTAATTAAACCACAATGAAAAGATGTTAGCAAATTGTATCAATTAACTCAATTAATATGTATTTCTACATCTTTTCTCTTTCATGAGTGTTCGATGTTAAAGATACCCTGCACTAAACAACCTCAAGGAGACAACAATGACGGTTAAAGATACCCTCCTTTTGAATATTAGTTTGTATTCTACAATGTTAGTGGACCTTCTAACTCTTGCAAAAACATAGATTATGTTTGCATACTTCCATCCATACACTCACTTCCAAAGTTGTTTGTTTTGTATCTAAAATGGGATTGATCACAAAATGAAGACATAAAATAAATATATAAATAGATTATCATCCTAACAACACAATAAAGGAGAATAAACTAAAAACAAAATTGAAAGAATGGTTCATGAAGCAATGCTACATGGATACCATAATAAATCTAAATCATCATCTCAGTAACCTCTCATTAAGGAATTTAGAGAAATTTGAGGTCTTGGTCTCATCTAAAATCAACGAGAAATGGAAAGTAATAAAATGTCTCTTATATATCAAAAGGTTGTGCTAGGATAAATACAAACAACAAACCATTAATAATAATGGTCAAGTCATCTCTAAATCCTAAAATTAATTCAATATGGAATGCTTACATGGGAAGGGACCCCCTCTCCCAGTTAAAAACTCGCGAGCTGGTCAAAAAGTAATTTATCTAGCGATGCACTTACTTTACCATTACATCATGTATAGGAACATCAATGACAAGTAAGCAATGCTTATCAATATTACATACATCTATGTATGTAATGATATAAGTTGTAGTTATTATAGAAAGGAGAAGACAAATCATTACAGTACCATAAAGCTTTGTATTACATATGTTTCATTAACCAATTAAATTAGTAGTACTAATACAAGATTTTTTATCCTGAAATCTATTTTTTTGTTCAAAAAAATTTATCACAGCATAAAGAACACGTTAAATTAAAATGAAGGGGATTGTATGGATATTAAATAGAGAAATACATGGAAAATGTGTGCTCAAGTGAATTAAGAAAATCTCACAATTATTCATTTCATTTCATTTTTCATTAGATTCTCTTAACTACTGGATGAACCCAAATTGACTGAGAGTTGGCTCGAGGCTTCGGCTTAGGGTTGCGAGATATTTCTAGAGGGTTTTTCTGGGTAGACTTACGAGCAACCCATGCATACCACATAGCAGAAATAAAGGTCTTCCTTGGTATTGATTCTTAAAAACAAGTATACATTCCCGCCTATCCATCAGTAACTAACTACCCAGATTAAGTATACAAATATCCTTAGAAAAAGGTATACATTATTATATCCCTCTTACATACCAGTAACCAATTATCCCAATCCCCTGACTAAAGAACCCTGAAAACATGTATACATTTTGATAATCCCCATAAAAAAAGCATCGAAAACCTAATTATATATATATGGAAAACCTAAACATGTAGTACTAATTGTATGTTAGCTAGATTCCCAACTATGAGATGCGAGAGTTTATTAGGAGTTTGGAGGATTTTATTAGGATTTCGAACTATTTTATTAGGAGTTATCTCTTTCGTGACTGCACATTAGCTAGACTCCTAGATGCCAAATGCAGTTGAACTAAGCCTTAAGTGATTAGAGTTGAAGTTAAGCTAATAGTTGTAGAATCATTGGTGTTAACCTAATAGTTGTATCTAATAGTTGAGCTAATAATTATCCAATATAACTGTGATTAGAATTGAAGTTAAGATAATAGTTATAGAATAATTTAAGTTAAGCTAATAGTTGTACCTAATAATCGATGGATTTAAGCTCATAGTTGTATCTAATAATCAAATAGTTGAAGATTAATTTTAATTTTTACAACTATCACTAAGTGTACTTATCACATATTCATTATCACAGTATCAATGGCATACATAAACATATAAATAATAAAATAGAACTGTGACCATACACTAATAGACAATGGTATGGTTCTTACATAATACATATACAAACAAAACCCCAAATAGTTCAAGGACTAAAGACCCATAATTTATGAAGTACCAAACAATGGTATTCCTTTTTAAAGAGACATTTAATGAAAACAATGTTAAAAAAAACGTTCCTTGTAAAAAATACTATGCAAGCCTCACTTCATTGAAAATATGCATTACTAGAATTAAAAAGGAGAAACAATCCAACATTTTAGTGCTTGCTTGGAATAACATGATATTGGAATATTGATTTAGTCATGTTAAAATCAATATAGTTTGTAATAGCTACTCAACAAAGAGGAGGTTTAATTTCAACAAAGGTTAAAATCAATATAGGTTATTCAACATAGAGGCTTACTACATATGCGCATGTTGCATACATTGAATGCCAATTTAGTAAAAAAAGCATTATCAATATGTCAAATATATACCTCTCGGTGTATTTCAAACATATTAATATTAGTGATATGGTTGTTTCTAGTTTTATACACTTTCATGTTTTTATGGTATAGTTATTTAAAGTAAAGTTGAATTTATAGTTATCTAAAATATTTGTAATTGCAATTGTGTCTCTGATATTTACTGTTGGAATTGCAATTTTATGTTCGATATTTAATCTTATCATTCTTTTTTGCTGAGAAAACCCTATGGGAACCCATAATCAAACGAAGCTACATACTTTCAAAGTCGCCCTAGATTCCTAGATTCTTAAAATGATTGGTTGTCATTTTTATTGCAAATTTTTATTCACATATTTATTTGGTGGGGCGAAGTTTTATTTTATTGTCCCACTAACCCTTTGGGAACCAATAATCACAAACAAAGTTACATCCCTATATAATTTTCAATAATCACAAACAAAGCTATAGACTCTTCAAGTCACCCATGACACGATTGAATTACTTCCTCCTATCCTACTTTTGTCCCTGCTTTCAGTAGAGATGAAGGGTTAGCAAAATCATCATTTCAATGAAGAGAACACTTTAATATATATCATCGTTGCAATGAAGACAACACCTTAATATGTAACAACTATCTTGTTTATGTAGTTCTACTTTGTAATTGATTTATATCATATGCATAATCTATAAATGTATTAAAAATATATATTTTTTATACTGGGTTGTATAGCATCTCACTACTTTCTATGTAATAAAGATAAAAATACAATACAATGCGACTATATACTTATAGGTATTGACTATATTTCACATAGTTAAAGAGTTATGTATAGATTCTTTTTTTATACTAAATGATATGCATTACAAAGAGATGACTTCTCACAACAAGCAGTTCCACTTCCATATTAGCAGGATCCTCACACTTGATAGATTTAATAGAGCCAAAACAATTCTCTTTCAAAGGGATTCTTCAATAGCAATAAAATACTACAACTTAACCTCTAAATTGAGGTCAAGCCATTCCATATCTGCAAGCTATTGTTGGCAATGTATGATTGTATAATGAATTGTAAAATGGTGGTGGACTTCCTTTTGACTATTATTGTTCATGTTGTAGCTATGCAACTGAACCCTTTGAGATACTTTTTATTGCCCATGGTGACTATACAAAGTTTAGAGCCATCGGATATCTAGTAGTATCTATAGGCTTGGGACAGTCAACCACAACAATGGAATAGACACACATAATAGCAGTTCTAGAATCGACAAAAAGAAACCCTATGAAATTCACTAGCTCTCTTTCTATGAGATTATATTGTCTGTCCTAAAGAAAAATAAGTGTGGAATCTGCAAAAGAAACCCTATGAAATTTACTAGGTATCTTTATATGAGATTTATATTGACTTGTGACAAATATGTGGCCAATGTCCTAATCAAAGAGGCTATAAAACAAAAGCAACTAAAGGTTAAGTAAGAAAGTCTCAACAATATCAACCCAAGTTCAAGTTGGGGTATGATACCAATGTACTTTCAATTTGGGGTCTGATACCTGATACATATATATTGAATAATAGATTTTATATAAGAAAATATTCGAACATAAGTATAAATAGTTGAGAATTATATAAAGATAGATAGTTGAGATCCATCTACGATATAAATATTAATATAATTGATAATGAATGATTAATATTATTTACAACAAACCTTGTTATAGTATAATTGTTAGAGAATAACTAGATCCTACACATTAGTTCCAAATAAAAGGTTGTTGTTGTCAGATAGGTCCACCATTGCCAAGGAAAAGAGTCTTCGGTGTCACAGAGAGCTATATCAAATCAACAAAGAGAAGCCATATCATTGATGTGATGTCAGATAACATATTTTTTTGTTTGAGAAGAAGGAATAGATTTAAATAACAACAAACTTCCCAAAATATCAAAATATCAGATATGAGAAGGGTTTTTTTGTCAGATATGACACATAGAAGATGTTGCCATACTATAGGACTGCACAGTAGAAGACACCCATGCATATAGAGGAAAACACAAAGGACAAAGGAAAACATTTCTATGAAAGGAAAAAGAGCCCGAGGAAATCATATGCGGCATAGAACTTATCATATAGAGCTGCGATCATCTGTATACGTTGAAGAATGGCAACTCCAACAAAGCTAAAAAAAATGCCCAGGTAATGACTAAATATGGACATCATTCAGTGAAATACAGGTAGAATGCTTTTGATTTTGTATTATCACTAAAAAGTGATCCTGTTTTTCAACTCTAGAGACAATGATCCTTCTTTTAAGACAGTTTTCAGCTCTAGAAAGTTTTTCAGAAAATTTTTAAATATTCATCAGTTCGAGAAATATGTCGCAGGGACAGAGAAAATCCTTTTATCCTCAAACAAAGATAGAGAAAGTCGGGGATTACATAAATACAAATTTTCTTTTAAATAAATATCTTAACAATTGACATTATTTCTGTGAAATTTGCCACGCCAAGCATGCATTACATATTTAATCAAACCATATAGATTCTTTGTCCATTTTGAAAACAATTAACAAAGAAGACATGATACGTTCAATAAATCAACCATTATATTCATACAAAAATATCATTTATTCATGCAAAAACATGAGGAGTTGGAGGGAAGCAATCTACGTGAAAATTAGAGGACGAAGGGGATTCTAAACTTGTAAATGAAGAAAAAACATGGTCTGTGATCCAAAGCAATATGAAAAATTCCACTAGTGAATAAGAATACACAAAATCCTTCATTGATGATTTTCCAATTTGGATTTGTAAATTTCTATGTCTGGTGTCAATGTGTGTGAATGAGATTTCCATGCAGTTGTTCAATTTGGTGTGATTTCTTATTGAATAAACCTCATGACGGTGATAGCTTATTTCTCCTTGTTTTATATGATGGGTATCCATAGCCAATTAACAATTGTTAGATCGATGGTATGGTTCATCTTGTACTCTCCTTAAGCAACATGTTTCCTATTTTCTAGTTCATAACAAGATTCTCCTATTTGACTAGTGAATCGACACCCACAACCGAGTAATTGATTGCTTTATCATTGGTTGAAATTAGTTGTTAGAAAAACAGTTTCACATTGGTGAATTCGTTGGTATGTTGTGTTGTCATGTGTAACAACATACTACAATAGGTTGGCATCAATTGCTCCCTAAATAAGTCATTGTTGACATTGATTTCCTTTTTAATCAAGTCGTGGTTGGAACCCATGGCACAATCAAATTTTTAATGATCACTAGCCCGGGATATACATGGACTATTAAATAGTTGAGTAATACTCATCTTTCACTATATTCCATGATAATGAAATACATTAACAGAAATGGTTTGTGCATTGTATCGACAACCAGTGTGTGTTTTACCATACTCTACAAAAACTTGAATGCATTGTACTGCTGTCTCCCACCCTCAATCCAAGCGTGGGTTGCATATTTAGCTACCGCCATCGTATTCAAGCTCATAATAGGCATTGGTGTTGGATATAGACATACGCATGGGGTTTGTGCATAATTATAGAGTGCATTACTATTTTGGCATAACAAAATTTCCTCTTTCATATGGAAATAGACTGGAATTGTTTTTTCGTTGATTGGCCTTGGTATTCCAAGCGAGTAAATGATGCAGAGAATCAAATATGAAAACATAGCCACTCTTTTAAACCTTTGATGATTCTCAATTGAGATGGTTAAATCCATCTCATGAAGTTTAAAATTGTGGATACTTTTATTGTTATTATTTTTTATACATTAGATGAAAACGAGCCATGGGCCTATTGTTTATATAGTTTTACAGTGGTTGAATTTGTGATCTTGAATAAGTTTCCAACACTTAAACTTCAAACTCCCTCCCATACAGGGAACGTTGACTTCCGGATCGGCTAGCTTATCCTCTTGTCCATCCTGAACTGTTGGAGCTAATACAATTATGAAATAACTCGATTCCTTGCCCGACCAACCAACATAAAACAAATGGATGTATAGGTAGTACAGTGCCCAATAGCAGAAGCTCCATGAAGTAGCAATAGCATAAACTCCATATCATGGATGCCATCCATTAAAAAAAAGATAGTGTCTGAGCACGCAGGGGAGGTGGGAGGAGCAGAGATAACATAGCTATAGCCATTAGCGGTCTCACCCACAAGGATTGCTCCCATTATAATTCCAGAGTGCGCATTCCTTCCATTTTGATAGTCGTCATAAAGGAGAAAGTCGAATCATTATGGGTAAAAATTTAAAAGAGAGGTTGGAATGAACAACTTCAATGTACAAAGCCAAGAAGAGAACCCACATAGAAATATAGTTTAACATGGATTATGGAATCACAAATATTTTAGGGTTTCAAGCAAAAATACCTCTTGATCTTATGGGGCCACGAATTCTGTTGGAATTAATCAAAGATAACAGAGACAGTGGCCTTGGTGACTCCAGCATGACCCTACTTGTACACTCATTCCTACAAATTTGATGCCCTCACCTGCTGTAAATGGGTGATTCCCAACACCAAGCAATGTTAGATTTCTCGAAGTTGCTAAAAACCCTCAGTGGATCAAAAATTCGACCTGTGGCTTGGTGGCAGGAAAGAAGAAAAAGAATTCCTTCAGAGTTGCTATCTTTGGTTATCGATTTTCACTGGCGGGAAATTTTGGGGAAATTTTGAAGTGATGCAGATTTTGAATTTTGAACCCAACGCAAAGCAAACTCTAATAGTGTGTTTGGTTTGAGATTTTAGATTTTGTTTTAAGATAATAAATATAAAATACCAAAAAAATTATAAAAAAATAATATGCATTTATTTTTAAATTAAAATTATTATATTTAAATATAAATTTTATTTAAATACTTAAGTTTAAATATAAATATTTATATTTATATTTTAAAAAGTTTTAGTTTGAAAAGATAATTTATGATACATTTAACATAGACATAATGCTATGAGATTTATATATTAAAAAATAAGTTGTTACAAATTTTTTAAATGAGATAAAATGTAAAAACAAATTGATACAAGAACAAGGTACAAAAAGATATAAGCATACACATTAAGTTATCCCAAAAAGAAAAATTATAAATTTAAGGAGAGTCAATCAAGAAAAATATTAGCTAAAATTTATTTTCTATGACAAGTATAGGGAGGATCTAGCCTACCAATTATCTGTATCAGTAATGTAAGTGTCAACATGTAGTCCATATGGATATAGTATATATGTGATTGATATGCTCTTGATGGAATATAGACAATATATGGATGAATGTTAAGACTATGTCATTATACAAAATTGATATTGGTTATGTTGACTATCGAACTAAATTTAACTTGTGGGAAAGATCCAGAGGAGGAGGTTGATGTGACTTGCTCTGATGACAAGTAATGAAGTATGCATATCTTGTTTATGCTTAGAGGGAGCTGAGTGTTGAGGTATAGAGGGATTAAGAGGACCCACAAAATGTAGGATCAGTTATCCTAGATATTCATCCTCCTAGGTGTGAACATAGAGTAAAACAAAGATAATATGCCAGACATTTGTTATTGATGGCATGTTCCTTACTAGATTGGAACAAATGGTAAGTTCAAAGATCAAGAGGGAGCCAACTGTGCTCCTCAAACCCAAGCAGAATGGGATTACAAAGTAAATATGTGATCTCCCTTGAGAAAGTTATTCAAAAAGCCTCCCAATGATATAGAAGTGAGCCAAGTACATGAGTAATCCCTTTAAGATGAGCAAAGGGAGGAGGCCAAGGAGTATTCACTTGATCTCTTTAAGAATCCTATTGTCAGGCTTCAAGGTTTCTCTAGTTTGATATCTTAGATAAGCCATGCCATTGAATCAGAATCCTTCACTTATGAGGAGGCATCCAAAAAACAAGTTTCAAAATATGTTATGAACTATAGTTAATAATGACATGTGGAAAGTGGTTCACAACTAACCTTAGATTTGGCATTGGCAATAGGTTGATTCCACGAGTTCAAAATTATACTAAGCTAAGAGCAACAACAACATACATGAGGAATCAAATCTCCAAGGATCTATTGGGAGTTCATATCCCCTGTCTTTGAACATGTTTTTGAACGCATGTGCCTAATTAATGGGTCTATGCATGTCCCTGATCGAAGGTAGTGTGCCTGATTGGAAGTGCATAAGAGGTAAGTGACGTAAGTGTATTGAATGTTTTGAATTTTTGTTTTATGTTTCCATTTTTTAGTTATTTATTATTATTGTTATTATATATATATATATATATATAATAGGAAAATATTTGTGTGGTTTCTTAGGTTTTGGTTTGTCCATTAGATCTCATATTTTGTGTGCCCTCTGAGACCACGGTTAAGAATGAAATATAGGGTACCTATTAGGACATAAAATTTATCATTGGGGTTTATAGGAAATGTGTGAGGCTCCAATCATCACACATGTACTTCATAATAGATTGTTTCCTACAAGTGTGATTTGGTGGAAATGTCAAGGTTGATAAAAGTAATAATGATCCTTGGGGATCATTCCATAGGTAGCGGTTGCAACTAAAGGTATTGAGCCATAAATTTTACCATTAATACTCATGGACAATGCATGGGATCTTTAACCACCATGCAAACCTAGAAAAGGGTATGTGGCCCCACTCCCACCCCACCTTATCCACCAACTATTTCCATGTTGTTCTTATCCATATCTGTTTATCCACCCAATTAAATTTTTGAACATCTTTGGAATATGGATAATAATGTGAATTCCTTTCCTTTGTAACCCACTCCATTGTCCTTGTGTCTTTATTCTAAAGAAGAATAATGAAAACCAAAAATTTGGAGCCTACATTGACAGCCAATTCAATTATGATTATGAGAGACGAATGAGCTAGCTAGCTTGTTCTCTTGGTTGTTGTGAAGAATGAATGAATGTTCAAGGAGCCATTATGGGATCTCCTGGAATTCATGTTTAATACCCATACATAATTTTTAAATGGGTAATTTATCAAAGTTTGGGTTGACAATTCGATTGTAGATTTTCATGGTAAGGAATGAAGATAAATACCCACAAATACATGCACCAGAGCGTCTTAAGATTGGTATCCGCTTCTTGTGCCTTGGATGTTCTTGGTAAAAATGAGAGTATGGATGGGGAGGTTGTCCAAAACAACCTTGTAGGGTGGCATTTTGGTAGCACCATGATAGGTGGTATTGTACTACCTTTCTGCAAGAGGTGTGTAGGACGGTGGGGGGGTTGGGGGTGTGGGAACTACTAAAACCAATGGCCATATCAGTTAATGTAAAACCCAATGGCTAACACTTATTTTTATGGACATTGACATTCTCATCATCATAATCATCAATGCCATATGGTACATCAACATCATCTTGACCATCATCATCGTTAGCATTAAGTACATCATCAACAAAATCATCATCATCATTGTCATTATGGTCACTCATATGCCATTAGTGTTCTTAATCCCTCATCGACATTAGGATTAATGCCATGTAATTGTTAAGGTCATTTATATGTCGTTACAGTCATTACCATGATAATAGGATTGTTTAGATGTTGTTACAGACATTTAGGTTCCATTAGAATCAATTAGGATCCAAAAGTGATACCACATGCATAATCATCGTTGACATCCACATCTTCATCATCGTCATCATAATCATACAATACATCAACATCATTGTCATCATCGTAGTCATCATCAATATAATTGCAATAATAATGAGCAAGGAGCCCTACTACCTCACAAGAATGGATGATATAGTCCTATACTTATCAAATCATATCCATAAGCTCCATCCAAATTTTCATAATGCATCATCGTCATGTTGTTAGGGCCAATTAGATTCCATTATGGTCTATTAAATGTTGTTGGGGACACTTAAATGGCATTAGAGCAGTTTAGGTGACATTTAGGTAATTTACCCCTCATTAGGATTAATCAAGATCTAAAAGCGCCATGATTATGATCATTTAGGTGCCACTATGATAAATCAAGATTCAAAAGTACTATCACATGAATCATGATCATTGACATTGACATTGATATGTCTGACGTTATGTCAAATGTTTTCCGAGATTCCTAGCTCTAAACCTAGTGCTATTCCTAACACGGTTCCTTTCGAAATTTCTGGAATTATTCCAGGAACTATACCTGGATCTATACTTGGCACTATGTTGGATGTTTTCTAGATGCAATTCCTGGCTCTCTAATTGGTGCTATGTTGGATTTTTTTCTTGCTGAAATTCATGACACAATTCTTGTCACTAACCCTCGATTAATATATGGTGTTATGCTATTCAAGACGTCTTTTTGGAGTCTCTTCTTGGAGTTATATGGGATGTTTTTTTGGAGGCTAATTGGGATGTTAATTTGGATGCTAATTGGGATGATAATTGCGATGCTAATTGGGATGATAATTGCGATGCTAATTGGGACGCTAATTGGGATGTTAATTGGGATGCTAATTAGCATCCAAAATAGCACCAACTTTTAAAAAGGGACGATAATTGGGATGCTAATTGGAATGTTAATTGGGATACTAATTGAGACGTTGATTGGGATTCTAATTGGGATGCTAATTGGGATGCTAATTGGGACACTAATTGAGACACTAATTGGGATGCTAATTAGATGCTAATTGGGACGCTAATTGGGATGTTAATTAGCATCCAAAATGGCTCCAATTTTTAAAAAGGGACGCAAATAACACCATTAAAAGCGCCATCCCATGGAAAAGCGTCCACTTTATCCAAAAAATGATAAAAAATACACTAAAAGTGATAATGGACGCTAAAAACGAAGCTAAAAGAGATGCTAATCACAGGGTTTTGTTGTAGTGAGTAGTCGAAATTTTAAACAAATTCTGTTACTGTAGTTATCCAAGCAGGTAGAGTCACTTAAGTTAAATAGTCAAACCCAAAACTGATTCAGTTACCACACTTATACGAGTATATATAAGCACCACAATTAAATAGTCAAAACCATGTAATCTAATTTAATTACCATAGTTGGTTGAGTAGATAGAATCACCATAGTTAAATTTTTGAAACCCTAATGTGATTTAGTTACTATTATGACTATATATTGGCATCTAATATTCAAATTTTGTACATGGAATCTTTTACTTAAAGTAATTGTGCCTAGGTATCTTTACTCTGTACAAATTCAAAAAGAATATAAAAACTACCTACAATTGTAGATAAAATCACCATAGTTCAATAGTTGAAACAATAATCTAATTAATAGAAATGATGATTCAAGAACCAAAAATAGTTCAACATATCATCAAGTCATTGTTGGAGTGAAAAAACCCCATAGTTGATACATTCGATTTTGGCCGAAGCTTTCCATCCATTCATTCTAGCCATTTTATATTATGGCATTCAATTCTAGACATTTTGTATGATATAGTTCAATTAAATAATTGAAACTCTAATTTGATTTAGTTTCCACAATTAACAGAGTAGATAGAATCATCATTGTTAAATTGTCAAAACACTATTTTGATTCATTTACATTGAGGTACATTTTGGATTTATTGATCTATGTCTTTAAATGGAGATTTATGTTATGATCTATCATCCCTCTAATTTGAAATGCATGCATTGGGAAATGCAAAATGATCTAGTAATATTGTTAATATGCATTGATTTCAATCATATTGCATCTTGTATAATATCATTTAGTTAAATAGTTGAAACCCTAATATGATCCAATTATCACATTTAGTTGAGTATATAGAATCACCATAGTTAGCTGAGTAGAATGACATCTATGATCTATTCATTAGGTCATTGTTGGAGGAAAAAACCACATAATTGATCCATCCATTCTGGACACTATGTATGTTATCATTGAATTAAATGGTTAAATCCTTAATTTGATTCAATTAGCATAGTTATCCGA
This sequence comes from Pseudotsuga menziesii, assembly GCA_001517045.1. Classification (NCBI taxonomy): domain Eukaryota; kingdom Viridiplantae; phylum Streptophyta; class Pinopsida; order Pinales; family Pinaceae; genus Pseudotsuga; species Pseudotsuga menziesii. The sequence goes on along the minus strand of LPNX010760385.1, from coordinate 166,021 downwards.
GCATATATAATCACCATAGTTAAATAATTGAAACCATAATTTGACTAGATGTTGACATCTAATATTTTAATGGGGGGACTTAGTAATTGAAGTTTGCTACATTGCTTTAATTCCAAGAATGTTCTTTCTTAGTATTGTTAAGATGCATTATTTACAGTGAGGGACATCTATGATCTATTGATCCTTCTTTAAAATGAGAATTGCATTAATATCTAACATCCCTCTAATTTGAAATTTGTGTATACGATCTAATAGTATTGTAAGATGCATTGATTTCAATAATATTACATTTTCTATTATATCATTCAATTAAAAATATATGTAATCTACCATTAAATTTCATAGAAGAATGTTACAATGATACAAATGAGGATAATTTACATTGAAACTTGCTTGGGATTTGTGTAGAAATAATATCTCCAATGCTATGAGCAAATATACTAAGAAGAAGCACTTAAAATAGATCTTGCTACTAAGATAATTCTCACAAGTAGGCACAGGAAAAATAGATAAAAGAATAGAGACTAAATCACATGAATGAAGAGATGAATATTGGAGTGTATCCTTCCATTAAATAATGATGAATAATAGTGTACATAAATAATACACCCCTTAAGGTAAAATGAAGTTGTATTGGAGACATCTCATAAATCTCAGAAATATAGACTTACTAAATATGATAAACCCCCATAGGTGGCTAAAGCACTTCTCAAATCAGTCAAGGACCTCACGAATTAGCAAAATAATGAGTGATTTGTCAAGAGTGATGGAAAAAAATGCTGATCCTGGAAAGCGGAGAGAAAATCATGGATGATGGGTTGGCAATGAAAGATACCAGTTTCCTAGTTAACTAGCTTTACCTATCCACAGAAAAGATGGATAAAAACATAATAAGACAAAATCTGCATGAAAGTGAAGTTACTAATTTTGGGAGTCAATAAAGTGGTCAAGATCAACCAAGAATCATAATTAAAGAATTTATGGGGTATATATGGCATGTGTTGACTTTGTAGTGCAAGGGGGATGTCAACTATCTAGGCTAGTGGGTAGGAAATTAATCAAAATTGATTAAATATTTTATCCTAAGTTGTGAGTGGGTTTATAATATTCGAACACCCCCATTTAAGTTTTAATTTATGATGATATATAGATGCATATGGATGCATATAGGTGCATATAGGGCCCAACAACAAGGATATGGTCACCCTTTAACAATTATTCATGTCTAGATAAGTGAGGAAAGAGGCAAAAACACACAGGGAAAATCCTCCCTCAAGAAAGGACAAGACCCAAAATTTGAACAATATGTCTTCAACATATCTTTAAATTCACTTGAATGAGCTGAATGAACTGCTTCTGGTGAAACACTGGATGAAGAGGCTTGTAGACTCCATGATCATGCGCTAGAGTGTAGAATCTGCAAGAAGGAAGAGGAGAGATTGTTGGTATCTCATTATCTGATGACATAGGAGAATTATTTGAATGCTTCTTACTGCTAACAAACTATGATATGCAAACAAAATAAGAAATGGAAAAGAGATCTGTGCATTCTCCTTCCCAAAGAGTACAAAAATTAAGACAATTTGTTACACACTCAATTCCCCGAATAACTGCAAAATTGTGATGTAAATCACATGTCGTTCTTCCGATATGATGTAGCACCTTCCTAGATCTGATATGAGGCTGATAAAAATATGATATATCAGAAACATTAGCATATAGGACAACAAAAACAAAGGCTTCAATGGCTCCATGAGTATATAGGGCTAGACTAGGAAAACTATGAGCAACTGGGGAACCCTGTTAAGTGTAAAACTTTGAATGATGAATGGAATTGAGATCTGAACCGTAAGTGTTTAGAACAAATCCAAACATGTGTAATATCAGTCCAAATATTACTAAGGTCATGGATAACCAACCAGTGAAAGATAGACAAGTCTTCAAACCATGTAATACAAGTAACACTGCATAAGAGGCCAATGAGGAATCAACTAGTGAACTTGAAATTTGTATAGTCTTATGAGTATTAAGAGGTATGGTAGATGGTATAGATGGTTGTATGAATTGTATACATGCTTCTAAAGAATCCAAGAGATCACAGATAATCATATCAATAGACTCATGGGAATACACTGGTAATGAATCTTCTGTAATAGAAAAGGAGGAAGGAAGGAAGTGTTCAAAATCTTCAAGGAGGCTCTGAGTACTGATGCCATGAAAAAAGGAGGATATACAAAAGCACATGAGATAAAGTATGGTGATTGGTATGGCACAAATAGGACTTGATGTAGCCAAGAAAACATCCAAGAAGTCATTGGGTTGCACACAATCAATGAGACAGGTATGCACAAAGTGTGAAAGATTTGGCACATAGATCTCACAATCTAAGATAGAAGATATAGATAAAAATGAATGGGTGAATGTGTCATCATCAATATCAGTAGCAGCTCCAGATGTCACTTCTTTTTCATCATCAGTATCACAAGAAGATGAATAAATATATTCAACTTCAAGAGATACAAAAAAGTATGTCTCTTCAATATTTGCTTCTTGATTGAAGGAGGAAGCATTCGAATCAAAGAGGGTAGCAACAACAATAACTTTTTGAGAGACTTATTCATCATGAATAACTTCACCAAAGAATATAGAGGCCAAGACATCTTGAGAGAGAGTAGATGAGGAGATGTTGGGTTCTCTCAATGCTTCATCCTCTATTTCCTACATACAAAAAGCTTTGTCCAAATTGTTCCAAAGCTCAAATGGATATTGAACAGAATATATGAGATGATGTATATTTGGAGAAATTCCTAAACAAATAATTCCATAATATTTATCAAAATTATTTATCTAGACAATCTTCTCTTCGGAAGACTCGGGTTCACTCAAAGCACCAATGGAGACATCAAACATACATTGCCTCTTCAAGTATGCGTTCATATTGGCCTTCCAATGAACATAGTTAAAAGGAGATAGTAGATGAATTTTTGAACCCTTATTGAAGTTGTTGATATTACCTAGGAGATACTCACTGCAACCTGCACAAATAAAACTAGGAGAAAAGTATTGTAAGCTTAACATAAGCTCTTCTTTAGAGAGTGATAGGAGACTCGATGCGCTCCTCAACTCTGTAGAACTTGAGTAACATTGCGCTCTGATACCATGTAGAAATAATAGATCCAATGCTATGAGCAACGATGCTAAGAAGAAACATTGGAAATAGATCTTGCTACTAAGATAATTCTCACAAGCATACACAAGAAAAATAAAGAGAATAATAGAGACTCAATCATATGAATAAAGAGATGAATATTGGAGTGTATCCTTCCATTAAATATGATGAATAATAGTGTACATAAATAATACATCCCTCAATGTAAAATCGAGCGGTATTGGAGACAACTCATAAGTCTCAGAAAGATAGACTTATTAAATATGATAAACCCCCATAGGTGGCTAAAGCATTTCCTAATTCAGTCAAGGACCTCACAAATTAGCAAAAGCATGAGTGAGTTGTCAAGAGTGATGGAAAAACATGCTAATCCTGGAAAATGGAGAGAAAATCATGGAGGATGGGTTGGAAACAAAAGATACCAGTTTCTTAGTTAACTAGCTTTACCTTATCCACAAAAAAGCTAGATAAAAATAGAATAAGGTAGAATCTACATGAAAGCATAGTGACTAATTTTGGGAGTCAATAAAGTGGTCAAGATCAACCCAAAATCCAAATTAAAGCATTCCTGGGTATAGATGGCAAGTGTTGACTTTGTAGTGCAAGTGGATGCCAACTATCTAGGCTAGTGGGTAGGAAATTAATCAAAATTGATTAAATATTTTATCCTAAGCTGTGAGTGGGTTTATAATATTCATGTAATACCCCAATTTCACCCCCTTGGTATTTAATTGTACATAATGAAAATATTGTATTGAGATCGTGGCATGGATCTCAAGGCCAAGGCCCTGCCATTGATGAATGCTTGTGGATAGGTGATTGAGGCCGATACCTATGGTGATAGTGCTAAGTCAAGCACGATAGATATATTTTAATATATCATGTAAATTTACAAATTAATATAAAACCACAGCTAGCTATGGGATTGCAAACGTTAAAGAGATGGGGGCATGATTTCACAAGGAATAGGGGGGGTATCCAAACCCTTGAGCGAATGGGGAAAATCCAAATGTTAGAGGGTAAACCCATAAAGCTGTCAACTACCCATTTTTGTCTTTTTGTGTCAATCATTTATTTCTGCCAGAAATTGGTTGAGGAAGTTATTTCCTTGGGATGGGAAATGTATGGGGGTAAAATTCGAATTGGGAAGACCACCCATTTTGGAAAACGAGTTTGGCTTATGGGGTAAGTAAACACCCAAAAAAATTTTGCCCAACCCATTAGGTTGGGACGTCTTTCATTTCCTCACGCATCTGAAGCTTGTTGAGCTCCCTCCTTCACGTTTTCTGCAGTTTTTCCATTTTTCTCCATGGTTGGGAAGTCGTTGTTGTGTTTCTAAGTGCATATGCAACAGAGATTCATTCCTATAATTCATGCTACTCTGTATGGTCATGGTTTATACTCGGGGGGCGGTTCCTCATTCATAGGGTTCACTCACGCGTTTTGGTTCATTTCGTGTTGTTGTTCATCCTATTGCAGAGTAGTGTTGTTGGTTCTGATTTGTTCACCCTGTTCACTCAAACCACAGGCAGAAAACTGTGTTTTGGTCACCCATTCCACCCATTCAAGTCTGTGGATGTGCAGTGTGCGTTCATCTTGTTGCAGAACAGTGTTTTGTGTTGTGATTGTCCATCTGTGGTTATCATCCACCTATTTTGGGTCATTTTCCCTGGAGGAGACGCTAGTTGTTATGTTAAGAGATTGAGTAGTGGGGAGCACTCGATTTTTCTAAGAAAGCGTGGTCATCTGTGTTTTCCCCAACGTCGATGTTTCTACAGAAGAAATCCTCTGTTATAGTGTTTTCCCTGTGTACAGTGAGGAACCTGGCTGTTGGTTTAAAGTGTGGATTGCTGTGTAGAGCATCCTTGTGTTGGCTTGGCTATGTAAGTCCAAGGAACCAATCTGTTAGTAGGATGACTATGTTTTGATGTGATTATTGGCTTGACTATGGGTGTCTGGTCTTGTCGTTTGTAAGTTTGTGTTCCCTAGTTCCTTATGGAAATAATGCCCATCTCGGGGGTGGCAGTGGTGCTGAGAGATTGAGGAGCACATTGGCCTATGGTTAGGTGGAACATTGCAGCGACATAACTAGTTGCGGGGAAGCTTCTTCTCAAGATAACTATTTTCTTGTGTTTAACCTGTTATAGCTGGTTTTACCACACATGGTTGATCACATATTTATGGCCTTCCCTATTCCTCTACAGACTCTCTAGACCCCATGGATTTATATTATACCTTGATGTTCCGAGTTCATCCCTAAAAAACACCTCTTTATTGTTGTATGCGAGTTTTAAACCCATACTCGTGTGTACACGCGATTTTGACCTCAAACCTGCATACATCAGGATGTGTGCATAAATCCAAATATTTTTGGAGTTTTCCTCATATGAGTGCGAATATCCTGACTCTTGGACTTCCAAATGCCTTGAGATCGCTCGGATTCGACCCTCCATTACCATTTTGGAGTGCTATATAAGGAAGCCCTTGGATACATTGAAGAGGAGGAATTGAAGAGCAAAGAAACTATAGTCCATTGTTGCCTCAGTTTGCTTATAATTGAGTCTGCATCCCTTTGTCCCTTTGGAGCACTTTGTGTTCTTCCCAAGCTTGCCTTTTATTTGTGAGATTTCTATCGAGAGATGGAGGGTTGAGGTGGTGGAGGCCTAGGTGGAGGACTCGGTTTCTTCAGTTCGTAGACATGCCGACAGAGGTTGTCACTATTGTAATCTCTGATTTTATTAATAGAAATATCTTTTCCTGTCCAATTATGTGCATTTGAATATGAATATTGAATCCATGGATGTATTTAATTGCTTATACATTGTTGAATATATATGCTAGATTAGGTGTAACACATTATTATAGAGCATGCTTGTCCTTTTTTTCTGTTGTTGAGAGCAATTTTCTAATGCAAGCGTGAATTGGAAAAGCTCAATGGGGATCTACTTCAACTGTACGAAACAAGGTATGATTCATTATCCCTTACTGTTAGATGTTTGGTTTCTCTTGCATATTGAGAAATATTGATTTCTATTGTCAATATTTCTGTTGTGGTAGCCCCAAGCCATAGGAAGTTTCTCTCCGTAACAGAATTGGTGACTTCGCTGGGGAAGTTCTTAGTTGTTTTTCATTGGGGATTGGGGGCACAATGTGTTTTATACTTGCTCTCCATTTCTCCCCGTTTCTGTGTCGCATTTTATAGTATTTTCATCCATTGAAACTCCCCTTTATTAGTTTGACCATTAGCCTTCTTTTTACCACTGTTTTCTCTATATACGCAGGTTTCAGCTGAACAATCGTGTACATACGCGGGTTTTAGCTGAAAAGGCGCATACATACGTTGTTGTTCCTTCAACAGTCGCGTACATCCTCCCTTTTGGTTGATTTTTTTATGTGAGAAGTTGTTGGGTGGGTTGTGAGTGTGGCTGGGTCCTCTTGGGTACTGATGTTGTTTGTTGACTGCTTTTGTTGTGACCAGAGACTGCTTTTTCATTGATTTTTTCTTTGAAAATAGTTTTTTATTTATCTTTTTGTTTTTCCATTAGTGAATTAATGTTTTTGTCTCGGTGTCTTGCTAGGCTTGTGTTTTATACTTACTGCAGAGACTGAGAGTTTTAAATGAATTTTATTGCATTTTCATTCTTTTATATTGAAAATACAAAATAGTTGCATTCTTAATTGCATCTCACATATGGACTTGAGGAGGTACTTGCATTGGATTGCTTGGATGAGAGTTGTATTTAGGATTTCATATAGGAATGATTGCATTGGCATTTGGAAATGAATTATTTTTTATGCATCTCATGTAATGGTATACCCTGTTTTTCATTCTACAAAATTGCACTTGGCATTGTTTGTTAGGTGTGCATATTTATTTCACTGATAAGTCATAATTTCATTAGTTGCACGACCATTTCCATTTGGGTAATCAAAACCAATTAAAATCAATGTTTTAATAAAATGAATTACTCTCTTTTATTTTATAGGGTGCATCAACAAGATTAGGTTTTAGGGTCTTGGAATATTTCATTGTAAGTCAATTCTCCAAGACTACTAAACAACAACAATTAGGTGTCTGTCCAGGTGAGAGTGAGAAACACTTGGTATAATTATTGTTTCTCAGGATGCTCCTCTTACACGGGAGTTAAGCATGAGATAGTGCATGTGATTGTGATTGGGATGACCCCTGGTCACTTTTTGTGAGCACCAAATATATTTCCAGGATTGTATTCGTATCTAGGGGCCTTTGAGTTACGGTCGGTGCACCCTTGGGGTATCAGTTTGTGCTTTCAGGATTCGCGCTTTGCTACCCTTCCCATACATCCAATCCCACCTGCGAATGTCTACCTGAGCATTGGTTATATTGAGGTGAACTTGGTTTCCTTACCTAGGTATCGAGGGGGTATTTGCAGAGGTTATTCTGTAGGTGTCCTAGCCAGGTAGGGGTCGGACAGCATAGTTGCTTTATGCATTGAATATGAGGGCCACTATAATTGGTTACGTACCTCCACTTGTAGTGTATGGGAGTTTCGAGCCTCTCCTAGGTGAGACATACCTGCTGCGTTCGAGAGCTCACATATCCTTCCCTTGTCTTACTTGCATTCTGGCTGTATATTTTCTTAGGAGTATGCTCTTTGTGCGCTAGTGGGATTTTGGGATCGTGGTTACTTGAGTATATTTATGTTCTCTTGAGTTTTGGATCCTTTTATTTTTGACATGCCTAGTATCCTGTCACCTGTCCTTGGTCCTTGTACAGTACCTGGTTTTGGACTTGGGGGAATCACAACCCCTTACCGTGCTCATGGATTTGGGAATGGTCATATTCCATCCTCTACTCCATTTGTGGCTTTGATACGTTCGTGCCTATTATAGGTATAATGTCTGAACTGGAATATAGGTTAGGATTTCACATCCGCTTGAATTTATTCATGAGCTTATGACCGTTTCACTTTAAACTTAGGTTCGAACCCATTCTACGATATCACAGAACCTTCATGCTACTGTTAGAAGTGGTATTGTGTGAATGGTAGAGCTTTGTTATATATGGGTTCCCTAGTTATATCCTATTTTGCATTTGGTGCCCATGCCGAGATACCTCCCTTAGGTTGTGGGAGTCCCTTTTTAGTCCTGCCATGTCTTTGAGCAAGAGCTTCATACTCCTCTTGAACTTTATGCTAGATTTTCCCCATAGGGACTCCCTTGTATATGTCAAGTTCTAATTGCATTTCATGAGTTTTTATTGCCTTCATGAGCTTTACGCCGGCTCCCTGATTTTGAGTTATCAACCTTATAGCCCAAGCTTGTCTCATGTCTAGCCAAGCAGAGCCTTTTACATATCTTTTGCATCTTGATCACCCCTTTTACCGGGAGGAGACCTTCCCCTGAGTGTCGTCATCCTGCGCATATCTCCTTGCATTGAGCATAGGCATGTTCCACTGCTTGGAACTAGTTTTCCTGTCCCATTGACACTCGTCTCCTCCTATATTTGTACTATAAAGCACTTTTATTCCTTTTTAGGCTTTTCAAAATATCTGAAAAAGTCCAAAATAATAAAAAAACATAAAAATCCAGATAGGAAAAGATGTTATCTTTGGTAGCAGTCGAGTCGTTTTTCCTTCGAATAGAGCAATGTATATCACATCCGTTGGTCAGGTTATTAGTTTTAATTTAGGAGCTGTACTTGTTACTCTGAGTTTATCTCCATCGATTAGTTAAGCTTCCAGTCCCTATGGAGCCTCTTTTGATTCCTCCTGTGTCACAGAGATGTCCCAATTTTCATATCAAGTTCATGGTGCCTACCTTTAGTCACCATTTGCCTTTATGCTCTTGTTCAAAGGAAGTTGAATCCTGAGTCGCCCATTCCTCAGTTATCTTGACTTTGCATATCGGCCATTCCTGGGACTGTTACTGGTTCATGCACATCTTGTTTGATTTCTTCCCCATTATACAACATTGTTGAGTACCTCGTGTTGGTTGATGGGGGATGCATTAATTCCCTCCTTCCAGCGGATTCCATTCCATTGACTTCAGATCATTTATTCTGGAATAGGAGTCTAGAAGGGCATAATTTGTCAAGAAAAGATTATGTCCATCCTGACCATTGTTGTTGCACCAGTGTAGAAGAATCTCCACATATTATTATCTCTCCTTGTTCTCTGCAGAACTGCAATATGAGGTTGTAGCTATTCCATGTCAAAAACCTTGGTCCTATATCCACATAATACAATTCTCATCCATCTGTATAGGCTGCGTCAATCCAAACATGATTGAGTTTCTGAAGATGGTGTAGAGCATTTTCTAAGCCTTTAAGGCTTGTTTTTCCCATCTCTCCAAGATTTGAATTTTCAGAGGAGAGGCATTTACTTGTTGGATCAAAGAGAGTGCTAGATATTTATCTGCTTCCTTTTTGTTGGCGCAATTCAAAAAATCTTCTCTTTCTTATTTCAATAAGGGATCATTGAACATTCGGTCCTTGGATTTTTTACTTGATGAGTTGGATGTTCCATAGCTGAACATATTGAGAATAGGCTTCTCCTGTAGTTCTTCTCTGGTTAACATGTCAGCAACACAATTTAAATAACCTGGTTTATATAATGATGTCAAAATCAAAGTTTTGTAACCAAAGGAACCATTTTAAAATCCTAGAACTAGTTTCTGCCATAAGATTTTCATTCTTAAATATACCAGGCATTATTTTCAGGTCTGTCCTAACAATAAACTTGACAGGTTTTAGATAAAGCTTGAAATGGTCTATAGTCTTTTTGACTGCAAGGATTTCTTTGTGACTTGACAGATAATTGATTTCTGCATTTTTGAATGCTCCTAAGGCGTAGCCACAAATTTCCTCCTTATCTCCATGTTTTTCTATGAGAATACCTCCCCAAGATCTATTGGAGGCGTCTGTTTCAATCACCATTTGACCATATCCTTGCGGGAGTGAGAGTGGAGGGAGTTGTTTCACTTTTTCTTTGATTGTCTTTACTGCATTTGTCATATCTTTATTCCATTGTGGTGGGTTTTTCTTTAGTCGTTGTTGCAATAAATGAATGTCATATGCATGTCCTTTGTAGAATGGCCTGATATAATTTAGGCTTCCTAAAAATCTCCGCAGTTGAACTTTTTCCAAGATCTATTCAGGGAAGTGAGCAAAAACCTTCAAGACATGTTCTTGAAGAATCACATGTCCTTTACTTATTTTATATCCTAAAAATTCAATATCCTTTTTGCCAATTTCCATTTTTGATTTTCAAAAAACCAAGCCATGTTTAAAAACCAAAGAATAAAATTCTTGAAGATGTTTTAAATGTTCCTGCAAATTTTTGGAACAAATAAGAATATCGTCTATATACACTAATGCCCATTTCTTTTCTCTGAAGATATCTTCCATTCTTTTTTTGAACTATGATGGTGCATTATTGATGCCAAATGGAAGGAATTTCCATTGATACTGCCCATGAGGAACAACAAAGGCAGTTTTAAACCTGTCTTTTGCTTCAATTCCAATCTGGTAAAAACCACACTTCAAGTCAAATTTGCTAAAAAATGTACATCCTGCTATTCTTTGCAAAAGACTAGATTTATTAGGGAGAGGGTAACGGATTGGTTCAAGGATTTTATTCAGGGGCTTAAAATTCACAACCAGTATGGGTTTTCCTCTTTTTATCTAAAAGTGTTTATTGACGACAAATGCTCGACATGCCCATGGGCTCTTAGAGGGTTCTACGAGATCTTTCTCTAATAATTCTTTAATTTCGTTTGCATAGAATTCTCTTTCTGGGGGAGACATGAGGGAAGCAGAGGATTTTTGGGCTTTTGGTTTTTCGGAGGGTTAAAAGGTAAAGAGACAAAGTACTTTTCTCTAGTCCAAAATGCATTAGGCGACTCTGAGGGGCAATCCTTCTCTAATTTTGAGGAAATTTTAGAAAGGGCATATTCCTTATGCATTTCTGCATAGGCGATGCATCTTTCCATTTTGAATAGTTCTGCAAGACTAAGAGTGGGGTTAGATTGAGGAACAAGATTCTTACATTTGAAAGAAGCAGAATAGTATAGAGAGGTCGAAACTCTTCTTGCATTTATTGTACAAGTAAAAATCATATTGGGCTCATCGATTGTAATGGGGTTGACTTTATGTAAAAAAGGTGAGCTTATTATGCAATATTCCTTAATATCATCTAGTCCATTGAGGTGCAAAACTTCTTTTATTCCTCTGATTCTTATTGGAAAATATGGAACTCTTCCTTTAAGCTGTACAGGATTTCCTTCAATGGCTACACCATGTTCATTTGTTTTTTCCCAGTAGAACGATGGTATAGCATTTTCTTTTGCCAAATTCATTTGGCAACCTGAATCTATCATACAATCAAGCTCATAAGCTTTGTATTTAGGTGGAAATTTTTTTATTTTAATGAAATATTTAGGACCAGTGAACAACCCTAAAGAGCCTAGAGATGGTTCTTAATTATGGAAACTTTTGCTTCCGATTCGCTAGTGTGCAGAGAATGTTTTGGACTTTCAACAGCTTTTGGTGACTGTAGTGCTTCAACATAGGCTATGCACATTTCTTCATCAGAGGACTGGTCTCTTTCTCTTATTGTTATTTCAAGCATTATTTTCAATTCCTCTATTTCTTTTACCAGCTGCTTTAACGAATTTTGCTTATCTTTGATTTGTAGTCTAAGCAGATTCTCTTTATCTTTTCTGAACTTTTGTCTATCCTCATGATGATTAGGATAGACTTATTATAAATCTGTAGGATGGTAGAATGCTGGATTTTTGCTGATTTCTGGAGAGACAGATTTCTCTCTTACTGCTGAGACTTTCTCTTCTGATTTTATCCTTGTTAGAAGTTTTCTCTTTTCATATTTCATATCTTGCCTTTTTATATATTGATGAACTGGAGTCTCAGACAATTCTTTGTCAATTTCAGCAATCCTAAATTCTGAAGATACCTTAGGTGGGTTATAAGAGAACATATAAAAGCTGAAATCAGGAGGACCTGAATATCCTCCTAAATTTGCGTCTTCATTAGAATCAAAAGAAGAAGATTCAGATGAATCAGGGGCAAATTGATCTAAAACAGGGTTGGAATCAGAGGAATCACCTTCTTCTTGTAAGAAGATAATTTCACCTTCAAGGTAATCTCTTGCTGTACACCACGCTAGATCCCACCTAGCTGTATCTAGTTCTTTGGAGAACATAGCAGCAAGTCTTGGCCTTTTCTTCTTATTTGGGAATTTCTTAGCCTAGTGACCCTTTTTACCACAAATAAAACATTTTTCTTTATCTGCACGTTCATATCTTTTCTTAAAATAGGCTTTTTTCTTGAAACTTTTTCCTTTTTTATGCTTGTAGCCTTTATCTGGATGAAATCCAGGTGCACTGGTATACTTTTAACTTCTTTTTCTTTTTACAACTACATGAATCACGCCCAAAGTTTCCTCTATTGTGGGCACCACATCCCCAATCTGGAATTTTTGCAACATCTTTACAAAAACTAGGGGAAACCATTGAAGAGTGTCACTTAAAATATTTAGCTACTCTTTTCTCTAGAAAATGTTCTTGCCAAGTTTCCATGATGAATCCATGCAATTGAGCAAGATAAAGACATGCCAAAGGGATGTTTTTATCTTTAATATGATGTTTAACAGCATCAAGAACATGGTCAGGAAAACTTCTTAAATAATGCTTCAGATATGCAGGCTTATCAGCATTGCCAAAAGAAATTAATAGTTTTTGCATATAGAAAAAGTATTCTTCACTTTTATTTAGGTCACAGATTTTCGCTGACATACACAAAGATGCAAGATGTTCATAATCTTCATTTTCATTGGGACCATATAATTCTTTACCAAGGGCAGTAAGAATTTGTTTGTCGTCATCTCCTGCATTTAACATTTCCTCTCTAGATTCTTGGGGAATCTAGCGCCACCATTCTGAAGCTAATCCTGAAAATCGAGCAACTAGCTGGAGTGCTAATTATTGTCCAATTATTGTGGTGTCCTGTGTTCTTTTGTATAATACCCAATTTGACAGAAGCTGAATAGTTGTTCAGATTTGGGCGCGTGATTGGCATTGTATGTTCAACAAAGGTTGATCAGGCATTTTGGGAGATCAGATTGTTCATTCCATTTATTCCGAAACTAAGAGAATGAGGGACTGATGAAGGAGAAGTGTCAAGAAGTTCTGACATTTCTGTATCAAAAGGAGGAGGAGGTCCTATTATCTGGGACTGGTTGTGCTCTTGATTGGTTGGGTTTGAAGATCCAACATTTTCTCTTTTAGGGATTCTGAATGCTGATAAATATTTATTTGAAAGTGCCTTCGACATTCTTTTAAACTAGGAGACCATATCTTTTAAATCGTTGAGTTCAGCTTGGCCTTCCATTTCGTGACCAAAAAGGAATTCTGGTCTTTGGTCATCTTCTTGAATACTCATCATTCCAAATGAGTATCTTCTTTCATGTTTGGCTTTATGACCTTTAGCTACAAGCTCTAATGCAGTTTGGCTTACAGGATTCTTTTTATTACTTACATTTTGGGTTCTGGCCATCATTTTTCCTAAGAAATCTAGCCTTTTTTCTAACTTTTCACTTGCTAAGATAATTGCAGTTTTTACTTCTTCTTGGCCTGCAAGCAAGTGATCAATTTTAGCTTTTAGCAAAGCAATGTGTTCTTTCTCAGTCTGTGCTTTTTGCCTTAGAAGCATAATATCAGAGGCTATGTCATATATATTTTGGCCAGTTAGTTGCTGCTGATAATTATTGTAATTAAGCAGCCTTATTTCATCAGAGACAGTTTCGTGTGGTGTTGATGATCTATGTGGCATGAACTCTCTTTTAAAAAGACCATCATGAGAAAAATGTCAGAATGGAGTATCAGGAATATTTCTTCCTGGATGGAACGAGGTATCACCCTATGGGTTAGTGGAGGTGAGACCAGGGCCACTTCTAGGGAGATACATCATGTACAAGCTTACTCCTTTGTTTCTGATTTTTAGTCTCTCAAGTGCTTTTCTGCAGGCAGGGAAGTCTACATGCGTCACCTTTATGCTCATTGTTATGAACACCTGAAAAGGAAAGGAGGGAAGAAGAGAAGGGTTCAAACATGGTTGATTTTTCAGAAGCATTATTCACATAGGAATATTTTACAAGAGGTGGAGAAAATTGAGGAGAAGGAAACCCTTCAGGCAATTTAAAAGAGTTTGTAAATCTGTCAGAGACAAGGGGTTTAGGAATAGAGAGTTTTTGGTTCTTATTTTTGTCAAAGTATCTTAACTCTCTGTATCTTATCTCCCATTGCTTTGGGTAACTGATTCCATTCTAGTCAAATGTGATAAGGGTGAAATTTTTAGACTTGTCAGTTTCCACCATGCTGAGCAAGTGCGAACTTTCATAGAATTTAGGAGTAAGAGGTGGAAGGGAATCATTTCCAAAGAGGATGACAACAAGATATTTAAGCTGAATGATTTTGGATCCAGTATCCATTTCAAAACCTAGAGGATGAATATAGGCTTTGAGTAAATCATAGATGTAGGGGTCATCCAGGCTGACAGAATATTTAGGAAAGATAGTACCAAAAAATGGGCCATTGTGCAGGGGGCCTTCGAAACCTCCAATTAAAGAAACAACAAAATCTAAGTGTCGTGTATCCAAAACACAACACAAAGAGGAAACATTCATATAGGGCTATAATAACGAGTCGAGTCCTAATTTGACCGTGCCCAGATGCGGATATTTATAACCTTTTGTTTTTTCCCTGTCAATTTGTTCTTTATCAATTAAATTAATGTGAATGGGCTCTTCCTGGTCAGTTAAGGTGATGTCCAAGGAACTGATTTTAATTTGTGTGCAAGATTTGTATTGCCACCACTTCATTTTATAAAGCTCGGAGGGTAAGATTTTAGGAAGTTTCCAGTCAGGGGAAGGTATTGTATCATCAATAGTTATAATGGAAGAAGAAGCTTCAGAATCTTGAAAGGATGATCTCCTTTCAGCCAGAGAAACTATAATCTGATCTGCAGATTGGCAATCCAGAGATGTCAGCCCTACAGAGTCCATTGAAGGATCCATGAAACACTTGCTGGAATCGGGCAGTAAAGAAATAGTTTTGGGCCTGAAGATATCCTACGGGTCTACTAAGAGACAACACTAGTAGACTTACGACGCTTGAAACCAATGACTATAGCCACCAAAACTCCGAAACGGACTCGGATATCAAAACTGTTCCACAACGATTCTTTTATAGCAAGAAACGAACTCTTTCTAAGATTACTAATGCACAGATAGATTTTCAGAATGTAATACTGGAATTTGATTCAAAGAGCTTCTGAAAATTACAAGGAAAAAGAGATGATACAAATGTTGCATTGGTTTTGATACCAAGAGACGCCAAGATCGAACACGAACGCGACTTCAGAAAATGAATCTTCTTAATACAGACTCAGCTTGTTTGCCTTCGGAGGGCGAAGATAATCATAAGCACAAACTTACACAAACCAGAGTTTCTGATCCCAGCTGATCACAGTAAGTGCAGAGGGAGAGCATACGCTACTAGTTTTACAGACTCATTACAAGTGAGATCACTGCTTTTGATCCCAGCTGATCACTTAATGCGCAGAGGGAGAGCATACACAGTGCTCGACACATAGAGAAAATGCAGAAAGCTTACTAGACTAAAAAACACTCGGTGCCTAAATGAGGGGAGGAGCGCCTTATTTATACATATATAGTCGGTAAACTTGTGACCCGAAACTTACACCTATCAGTAAAAAGACTTGATTCAGATCTCATGGCAGTGGATCAAATCACACCTTTTGTTGGGTAAGTCACCCAAGCCATGAGAAAGAATCTATGGATTGACAACTAGACTGGACTTTTTACATAGTGGAGCTACTATTAGCGGCCCACAACGCTTTTCATTATTCATTGTCATGATTACAAGTACATGGGTTTTCCCCACATGTACAACCAACGAATCTATCAGAGTCGCTATCAGAACCAAATTCGGTGTCCGAAAATAATCATGTTGAAAAGAATTGTTCCACATCGGATCCGATCATGACTCCATTAGGAATACAACATAATTCTCCTTGGAAAATGGATTCAACTTTAGTATTTAGAGGAATCCTTCTTGTATTAATTTTATTATCCAAGAGGCATCCATTTTTGCCCATTCTTCTGTATTTTTTAGTGAGTGAAAATAGGGGGTTCAAAGTCTCTTAACTCTTTGTATCTTATCTCCCATTGCTTTGGGTAACTGATGCCAGTCCAGTCAAATGTGATAGGGGTGGAATTTTTAGACTTATTAGTTTCCACCATGCCGAGCAAGGGTGAACTTTCATGGACTTTAGGAGTAAGAGGTGGAAGGGAATCATTTCCAAAGCGGATGACAACCAGAGATTTAAGCTGAATGATTTTGGATCCAATATCCATTTTAAAACCTAGAGGATGAATATAGGATTTGAGTAAATCATAGATGTAGGGTTCATCCAGGATGACGGAATATTTAGGAAAGATAGTACCAAAAAACGGGCCATTATGCAGGGGGCCTTTGAAACATCCAATTAAAGCATCAGCAAAATCTAAGTGTCGGGTATCCAAAACACAACACAAAGAGGAAACATTCATATAGGGTCGTACTAACGGACTGAGTCCTAATTTGACAGTGCCCAGATGCGCATATTTATAACCTTTTTTTTTCACCCAGCCAATTTGTTCTCTATCAATTAAATTAATGTGAATGAGATCTTCCTGGTCAGTGAAGGTGATGTCTAACGAACTGATTTTAATTTGTGTGTAGGATTTGTACTGCCACCACTTCATTTTATAAACCTCGGAGGGTAAGATTTCAGGAATTTTCCAATAATGGAAGGTATTGTATCATCAATAGTTATAATTGAAGAAGAAGCTTCTACGACATCTTGAAAGGATGATCTCCTTTCAGCTAGAGAGATTATAATTTGATCTGCAAATTGGTAATCCAGAGATGGTAGCCCTACAGAGTCCATTGAAGGATCCATGGAACACTTGCCGGAATCGGGCAGTAAAGAAATAGTTTTGGGCCTAAAGATATCCTATGGGTTTACGAAATGGAAGACCAAGCTGAACTCAACGGGTTAAAAGATATGGTGTCCCAATTTAAAACAATGTAGAATGCCCTTTCAGATAAATATTTATCAGCATTCAGAATCCCTAAAAGAGAAAATGTTGGATCTTCAAACCCAACCAATCAAGAGCACAACCATCCCCAGATAGCAAGACCTCCTCCTCCTTTTGATACAGAAATGTTAGAACTTCCTGACACTTGTCCTTCGTGAGTCCCTCATTCTCTTAGTTTCAAAATAAATGGAATGAACAATCTGATCTCCCAAATGCCTGATCAACCTGTGTTGAACATACAATGCCAATCCCATGCCCAAATTCGAACAACTATTCAGCTTCTGTCAAATTGGGTATTATACAAAAGAACACAAGACACCACAATAACTGGTTAACAATTAGCACTCCAGTTGGTTCCTGGATTTTCAGGATTAGCTTTAGAATGGTGGCGCTGGATTTCCCAAGAATCCAGAGAGGAAATGTTAAATGCAAGAGATGTAGACCAACAAATTATTACTGCCCTCGGTAAAGAATTTTATGGACCCGATGAAAATGAAGATTATGAAAATCTTGCATCTTTGTTTATGTCATCCAGAATCTGTGACCTAAATAAAAGTGAAGAATACTTTTGCTATATGAAAAAACTGCTAATTTCTTCTGGCAATGCTGATAAGCCTGCATATCTGAAGCATTATTTAAGAAGTTTTCCTGGCCATGTTCCTGATGTTGTTGAACAACATCTTAAAGATAAAAACATCCCTTTGGCAGGTATTTATCTTGCTCAATTGCATGGATTCATCATGGGAACTTGGCAAGAAGATTATTTGGAGAAAAGAGTAGCTAAAGATTTTAAGCGACACTCTTTAATGTTTTCCCCTTGTTTTTGTAAAGATGTTGCAAAAATTCCAGATTGGGGATGTGGTGCCCACAACAGAGGACACTTTGGGTGTGATTCATGTAGTTGTAAAAAGAAAAAGTAGCCAAAGTATACCATCACACCTAGATTTCATCCAGATAAAGGCTACAAGCATAAAAAAAGGAAAAAGTTTCAAGAAAAAAGCCTATTTTAAGAAAAGATCTGAACCTGTAGATAAAGAAACATGTTTTATTTGAGGTAAAAAGGGTCACTGGGCTAACAAATGCCCAAATAAGAAGAAAATTCCAAGACTTGATGCTATGTTCTCCGAAGAACTAGATCCAGCTTGGTGGTATCTAGCATGGTGTATAGCAGGAGATTACCCTGAAGGTGAAATTCTCTTCTTACCAGAAGAAGGTGATTCCTCTGATTTCGACCCTGTTTTAGATAAATTTTCCCCTGATTCATCTGAATCTTCTTCTTCTGATTCTGATAAAGACGCAAATTTAGGAGGATGTTTGGGTCCTCCTGATTTCAGTTCTTATATGTTCTCTTCTAACCCGCCTAAGGTCTCTTCAGAATTTAGGATTGCTGAAATTGACAAAGAATTGTTTGAGACTCCAGTTCATCAATATATAAAAAGGAAAGATCTAAAAGATGAAAAGAGAAAACTTTTAACAAGGATAAAATCAAAAGAGAAAGTCTCAGCCGCAAGAGAGAAAACTTTCTCTCCATAAATCAGCAAGAATCCAGCATTCTACCAGCTTGCGGATTTATACAAAGGCTATCATGATCATCATGAGGATAGACAAAAGTTCTGAAAAGATAAAGAGAATCGGCTTAGAATACAAATCAAAGATAAGCAGAATTCGTTAAAGAAGATGGTAAAAGAAATAGAGGAATTGAAAAGAATGCTTGAAATAACAATCAGAGAAAGAGACTAGTCCTTTGATGAAGAAATGTGCAGAGCCTATGCTGAAGCGCTACAGTCACCAAAAGTTGTTGAAAGTCCAAAACATTCTCAGCACACTAGCAACTCAGAAGCATAAGATTTCCATAATGAAGAACCATCGCTAGGATCTTTAGGGATGTTCATTGGTCCTAAATATTTCATTAAAATAAAGTTTTGTCCACCTGAATACAAAGCTTATGAGCTTTATTGTATGATAGATTCAGGTTGCCAAATGAATTTGACAAAATGAAATGTTATACCATCGTTCTACTAGGAAAAAAAAATGAACATGGTGTAGCCATTGAAGGAGCTCATGTACAGATCAAAGGAAGAGTTCCAGATTTTCCAATAAACATCGAAGGAATAAAAGAAGTTTTGTACCTCAATAGACTAGAGGATCTTAAGGAAGATTGCATAATAGGGTCACCTTTTTTACATAAAGTCTTCCCCATTACAGTCGATGAGCCCAATATTACTTTTACTTGTCTAATAAATGGCAGAAGAGTTTCCACCTCTCTACACTATTTTGCTTCTTTCAAATGTAAGAATCTTGTTCCTCAATCTAACCCCACTCTCAGTCTTGCAGAACTGTTCAAATGGAAAGATGCATCGCCTATGCAGAAATGCATAAGGAATATGCCCTCTCTAAAATTTCCTCAAAATTAGAGAAGGATTGCACCTTAGAGTCACCTAATGCATTTTGGACTAGAGAAAAGTACTTTTTCTCTTTACCTTTTAACCTTCTGGAAAAATCAAAAGCCCAAAAAGCCTCTGCTGCCCTCATGTCTCCCTCAGAAAGAGAATTTTGTGCAAACAAAATTAAAGAAATATTAGACAAATGTCTCATAGAACCCTCTAAGAGCCCATGGGCATGCCGAGCA
This sequence comes from Pseudotsuga menziesii, assembly GCA_001517045.1. Taxonomy (NCBI): domain Eukaryota; kingdom Viridiplantae; phylum Streptophyta; class Pinopsida; order Pinales; family Pinaceae; genus Pseudotsuga; species Pseudotsuga menziesii. The sequence continues at coordinate 146,064 of LPNX010760385.1, read as the reverse complement.
TTTGTAGTCAATAAACACTCTGAGATAAAAAGAGAAAATCCCAGACTGGTTGTGAATTTTAAACCCCTGAATAAAATCCTTGAACCAGTCTGTTACCCTCTCCCTGATAAATCTAGTCTTTTGCAAAGAATAGTAGGATGTATAATTTTTAGCAAATTTGACTTAAAGTCTGGTTTTTACCAGATTGGAATTGAAGCAAAAGACAGGTTCAAAACTACCTTTGTTGTTCCTCATGGGCAGTATCAGTGGAAAGTCCTTCCATTTGGCATCAATAATGCACCATCAAAGTTCCAAAAAAGAATGGAGGACACCTTCAGATAAAAGAAATGGGCATTAGTGTATATAGACACTATTCTTATTTGTTCCAAAAATTTGTAGGAACATTTCAAACATCTTCAAGAATTGTATTCTTTGGTTTTTAAACATGGGTTGGTTTTGTCAAAATCCAAAATGGAAATTGGAAAAAAGGATATTGAATTTTTAGGATATAAAATAAGTAAAGGATAGGTGATTTTTCAAGAACATGTCTTGAAGGTTTTTGCTCACTTCCCTGATCAGATCTTGGAAAAAGTTCAACTGCAGAAATTTTTGGGAAGCCTAAATTATATCATGCCATTCTACAAAGGACAGGAAGATGACATTCATTTTTTGCAACAACAATTGAAGAAAAATCCACTGCAATGGAATACAGATATGACAAATGCAGTAAAGACAATCAAAGAAAAAGTGAAACAACTCCCTCCACTCTCACTCCCGCAAGGATCTGGTCAAATGGTGATTGAAACAGATGCCTCCAATAAAGCTTGGGGAGGTATTCTCATAGAAAAACATGGATATAAGGAGGAAATCTACGGCTACACCTCACGAGCATTCAAAAACGCAGAAATCAATTATCCATCAAGTCACAAAGAAATCCTTGCGGTTAAAAAGACTGTAAGCCATTTCAAACTTTATCTAAAACTTGTCAAGTTTATTGTTAGGACAAACCTAAAAATAATGCCTGGTATATTTAAGAATGAAAATCTTATGGCAAAAAATAGTTCTAGGAGTTTAAAATGGTTCCTTTGGTTACAAAACTTTGATTTTGACATTGTATATAAACCAGGTTATTTAAATTGTGTTGCTGACATGTTAACCAGAGAAGAACTACAGAAGAAGCCTAGCTTCAATATGTTCAGCTATGGAGCATCCAGCTCGTCAAGTAAAAAATCCAAGGCTTGGATCTTAAATGATCCCTTGTCAGAAGAAGAAAGAGAAGATTTTTTGAATTGTGCCAGCAAAAGTGAAGCAGATAAATATCTGTCACTCTCTTTGATCCAACAAGTAAATGCCTCTCCTTTGAAAATTCAAATCTTGGAGAGATGGGAAAAACAAGCCTTTAAAGGCTTAGAAAATGCTCTGCACCAGCTTCAACAACTCAATCATGTTTGGATTGACACAGCCTATATAGATGGACGAGAATTGTATTATGTGGATATAGGCCTAGGGTTTTTGACATGGAATAGATACAACCTCATATTGCAGTTCTGAAGAGAACAAGGAGAGATAATAATCTGTGGATATCCTTCTACACTGGTGCAACAACAATGGTCAGGATGGACATAAGTTTTTCTTGACAAATTCTGTCCAAGGAAATACTGGGTTCAACGACGTGCGAATTTCATCTTACACCTACAAGCAGACATGATTGTAGCACACCACAATCATATGTGGTTTAAATTTAAGCTCCGACATCTTGGAGGAGCTTACTCACCTCTTGAACCCCCTATTTTCACTCAGTAGAAATACAGAAGAATGGAAAAAAATGGACGCCTCTTGGATAATAAAATTCATACAAGAAGGATTCCTCTAAATACTAAAGTTGAATCCATTTTCGAAGGATAATTTTGTTGTATTCCTAATGGATTCATGATCGGATCTGATGTGGAACAATGCTTTTCAACATGCTTATTTCCAGACACCGAATTTTGTTCTAATAGCGACTCGGATAGATTCGTTGGTTGTACATGTGGGGAAAACCCATGTATTTGTAATCATGACAATGAATAATGAAAAGCATCGTGGGCCACTAATAGTAGCTCCACTATGTAAAAAGTCCAGTCTAGTTTTCAGTGCGTAGATTATTTCACATGGCTTGGGTGACTTACCCAACAAAAGATGTGATTTGATCCACTGCCATGAGATCTGAATCAAGTCTTTTTATCGATAGGTGTAAGTTTTGGGTCACCGGTTTACCGGCTAAATATGTATAAATAAGGTGCTCCTCCCCTCATTTGGGGACTGAGTGTTTTTTAGTCTAGTAAGATTTCTGCATTTTCTCTGTGTGTCGAGCACTGTGTATGCTCTCCCTTTGCGCCTCGAGCGATCAGTTGGGATCAAAAGTAGTGATCTCACTTGTAATGAGTCTGTAAAACTAGTAGCGTATGCTCTCCCTCTGCACTTAGTGTGATCAGCTGGGATTAGAAAATCTGGTTTGTGTAAGTTTTCTCTTATGATGATCTTCGCCCTTTAAAGATGAACAAGCTGAGTCTGTATTAAGAAGCTCTATTTTCTGAAGTCTCTCTGAAGTCGCGTTCGCATTTGATCTAGGCGTCTCTTGGTATACATAGAGACACCAAGATCGAATGTGAGCGCGAACGCGACATTTGAGTGCCTTGAGACTTACAGTCATCAGTGGTAGGTTCTCTCGCCATCGACATTTTTGGGAATACATCAATGTCCCCTGATCGATAGATTCTTCCAAGTGTTCGACCTCAACACATCTATTCACATTTGTTAGATTGCACTATGTACCTTGATTCCCATTTTCATTATTGACCTTGACTATGGACTACTATGTTCGACCTTGACACATCTATTCGCATAGTAGGACATGTACTCGTAGCGGTTCGAGTAGAAGACCTTCCAGCTTGGTGGAATTCCATGTATGTTACCTCCTTGATCGTGCCAGTGTTCATGATATATCAGCTCTCGTGATTTGATTCCAAAGTATATCAAATATCTTCATCCACTATGGAGATCTTGATCCATTGTATATCTTCAGCTATTATGGAGATCTTGATCTATTGTATATCTTCATCCACTTTAGAGATTCTAATCTATTGTATATTGTACGTGATGATGACCACACATGTCACATTTTGTATATCATGCCTATTCATGGCCATTGTACTCTTATGTATCCGGGACTGCTATATGTATTTGTAGTCACATGAGGAGATTGGTTATTGTATTGTACTGATGAGTGGCTGGTTCTTCCACCTGGGTCTTCATTACTCCACTTCTGAGATGGATTTTATAATGTATTTCGACCATCATGTTACCCCTCTGACCTCACACATTAGGGGGCATCTGTTATAGCTGATTTTACCACACATGGTTGATCACATATTTATGGCCTTCCCTGACCCTCTATAGACTCTTTAGAACCCATGGAATTATGTTATACCTTGATGTTCCAAGTTCATCCCTAAAAAACACCTGTTTATTGCTGTATGCGACTTTTAAACCCATACTCGCGTATACACGCGACTTTTGACCTCAAACCCGTGTACATCGAGATGTGTGCATAAATCCAAATATTTTTGGAGTTTTCCTCACATGAGTCCGAAGATCCTGACTCTTGGCCTTCCATATGCCTTGAGATCGCTCAAATTCGACCCTCCATTACCCTTTTGGAGTGCTATATAAGGAACCCCTTGGATACATTGAAGAGGAGGAATTGAAGAGCAAAGAAACTATAGTCCATTGTTGCCTCAGTTTGCTTATACTTGAATCTGCATCCCTTTGTCCCTTTGGAGCACTTTGTGTTCTTCCCAAGCTTGCCTTTGCTTTGTGAACTTGCTATCGAGAGATGGAGGATTGAGGTGGTGGAGGCCCAGGTGGAGGACTCAGTTTCTTCGGTTCGTAGACATGCCGACAGAGGTTGTCACTATTGTAATTTCTGATTTTATTAATAGAAATATCTTTTCCTGTCCAATTATGTGCATTTGAATATGAATATTGAATCCATGGATGTATTTAATTACTTATACATTGTTGAATATATATGCTAGAGTAGGTCTAACACATTATTATAGAGCATGCTTGTCCTTGTTTGTTGTTGTTGAGAGCAAATTGCTAATGCAAGCATGAATTGGAAAAGCTCAACGGGGATCTACTTCAATTGTCCAGAACAAGGTATGATTCGGTATCCCTTAGTGTTAGATGTTTGGTTTCTCTTTCATATTGGGAAAGATTGATTTCTAGTGTCAAGTTGTCTGTTGTGGTACCCCCAAGCCATAGGAAGTTTCTCTCCTTAACATAACCTTTGCATTGTATTTTTTTTATAAATTATTATGAACATGACGAATGCTTGAATGAATGCTTTGTTTCCGCTGTATATTCCATGCATAATGCATATGTACATGTATTTTACTTCAATGTATTTAAGTTTACTATGGTTCATGGGCTAGATTGCCCAAATCTGATATAGTAGTAGTAGTGTTGGTCGCGTCCTCTCCATCGTTGAGATGAGGGGAGGGGACGTGACAATTCCAACAATTTGACAATCCACAAGTCACGATGATTAACATTAGAGAAAACAACTATAAATATTGGAAATAAAGAGAGACATGGTCTCTCATTTACAACAATATCTTGAATTGATGGCAAATGATGTTCAAATTCAACCTCCTCTCACATATGATCGATATTAGTAGATGGCAAAGGGGGCAAAAGTGGCTTTAATAAAAGAAGAAGATTGGGCACTCTATAATAAATATGTAATTTACCATTAAATTTTAATGAATTCTTTCACATTTATTATCATTGAACATGATTATTATTTCATTATAGTGAACCATTTTGATTGTGTAATTTTTTGTTTTGTTTTTTGGATAAAATAATTTCAATGTGGTTATTTTGTTTTTTAAGCAACATTGTTTTGATATGGCCACTCCGATCAGAACCAACGTAGATCTATTTTAACTTAGGCTCTGTCAAACACAGAGAGGAATCAAACCCCTTGAGGTGCAAACCCCTTTTAGAGCCGTAAATTGAGGAAATGTTTACACCTCAAAAGGATTTGATTCCTCTTAGCGCTTGATAGAACTTGAGTTAAGATGGATCTCTATGTTGGTCTTAAAAAAATAACTTCCTATTTATTGTATTACATTTTCATGATGACATATATATTTTAGTTAGGTAACGCTTCATCCTTTGTTTTATATTACAATTGAATATGATGTACTTCTAGAAACACTTGACTTATTTCAGTCACAGTTTGGACATACAAATATCTCCCATGCTCTTTCTGCACCTTGTAGAGAGATCTAGTACAATTGTGAGCCAAGTCTAAGTTGACATTCTTCAGTATGTTACCATATTTTATTTTTTCTCAAACAAAGATGCTATTAGAATTATAAATTATAGAGTAGAGATGTACAACAAAAGATAGCTTAATGGTGAATCCCTGGATCAAATGGTAAATCAAAATTAGGAGAGGGTAGTTACTAGAGTTGGTTTTAAAGATTTAGTAGGTATAGACTTTAAGGTCAACTTCAAACTTCGAGTTAGAATCCATGAGTGAGGAACATGGATAATTTTAGGGGCTATATATAGCCCATGGGCTATATTAAGAGGGTTACAAAAATTTAGTGCGTTATTTTTTTATATGGAAATGGTGTTTTTCAGCTCAAATATATTCGCCCAATATTTATTAGAAAAAAAAAATTCCAAAATGAATAGCTTCTCATATATTAATGAGGAAAATTAAAAAAAAAACTATTTTCGCCCTGGCAAAATCTCCCTCCAATCTATATTTCACCCCCCAATTTCTAGAGAAATTCTAGTGAAATCATTCGTTCGCCCCCAATTTTTAGTAATGGAGCCTCCCAAGGTTATTTCACCCTCCATTTTCCTTGAAATTTAGGCATATGGTTGCATTCGCCTCTAGTTTTAGTCAATTTCATGTGATACCTTCTTTGAGCCCTCGATTTTCAGTATTGGAGGAAAAATCAGGGGTTATTTTGTTCTACATAAAGGCACATTGATTCATGGTTAGCCGACATTGCATTGCGCTTGCAGGGTGACCGTTCTAGTTGATGCGATTTAACTTTTCATCCTTAGTTTTCTTGACATTTTAATATTCACATAACATATTCATTGTTGAAAGCTCAAGTCTTGAAGGGGCATGCTACACATGCAATTTTTCAGAGAATGCAAACTTGAATCACGCTTTTTATCCACAGTTACAATAGATTATTATATTGTAAATTTACTTTTTATCATTCTTTTTTATGATGGATGCTTTTGAAGACTTGTTGAATTCCAAGGCACCTTTGATTCTTAGGGCTCATTCAATGTTATTAGGGTTTTATTATATCCTAAAAATATGGGTTCCATGAAAGCGTTATAGAGATCAAACTATATGATTTATTTTATGCCTTCTCCTTTTTGAACTATTGAGTGGCATTTATATGTTGTTGGTGGATGCTACTCTTGATGGAGAGATGCCACATGGTTTTTATATATTCAAATTGAATTTGACCCAATTGTTTAAAATGTTCTTTTATTAGGATCTTGCTCTGCAATTATTATTGTATGTAAGGCGTTAGTGAGAGTGTATTTTTTCATATTCTATGTCTCTTATTGTTGATGTTTTAGATGTTTGTAATATAAATGAATGCACACTGATTATAATGGCAAGGCTATAGTTGAATGGTCATTATTTTAGTTGTCTTCTTGTAGAGTTGTCCAAAGTGTTTTGATAGATTCTTTTATTTGTATTGAGATGTTCGTGACTGGTAGATTTTTTTATTCGTATTACCAAGTTTGTCAATTTATTTGCGACCTATATGTGTTGGCTTTGGTACTTGTTTTATGATATTTATTTTTTTGTAAGGGTCATTTAGAAGTAAAATGTTTTTTTGTGGTTTGTTTCAATGTATAATTGCTATCATCATCTAAAAATGGATATAATTATGTATGATAAATATATGATTTAGTTGGAACATGATACTTCATTTCCATCATGACTGTATATAATATGCACAAGGCATGTTTGATATGAGATGTAGACATTATGCCATCTGATATCCAGTCTTTGCATTCAATGAGGGTTCTAAAACAATTTTACCATAATTTGCATGCTTTCAAAAATCCCAAGGGCATGGATACAAACAACTCTTTAGTTTATCGGAGAAAAATTAGTCTTTAACAGAGTAGTTATAAAGATGTGTGATGATGCATTAATGTGCTTTCTATTCTTGCTAGTGTATGTTCTTATTTCTAATAACCATTGCAAGTTTCTAACTAACTCCAAAAATTCTAAATCAAATGACATAATTCATATTTTGATTGCCAACAAATGAAGGGAAAATGTGGCATTTGTATCTATAAACAACTAAGCATGTTATTTTTTCTTAGAGGGTAGCTTAAAAAATTAGATATTTGGAAAATAAGCTAATTGAGAATTCATACACTATATTAAGGTTGTGGGTCTCGATGATACTCCAACGTTGTAATAATGGTTGGCGGATGCCATAATCAATCCATAGTGTAAAGTGTTTAATTCTATCAGTTTGTCCATGTCAATATTTAGGCCCCCACATGTCCGTTGGACCATTAAGGGACAAGACAAAAAAAGTGGAGTCCTTCGCTTGCCCTGAATCTAGTTAGTGTAGTTGTGTTTCACCAACGCCTCTAGTTGTGAGTGACCCAATACTGCTTGTGAAATGTATAAATAAATCCCTTCTTTTCTCATTCATGCATTTGTTCATTTGAGGGTCTAGGAGTCGAGAGAGTCAATACCTGGTATATTCTCTTCTATTGCACTACCTTAGTAATCCACATAATCAAAAGCTAAGTATTCCTAGAAAAAGATTCACCAAGACGTTACAAGGTTCAATAATTTGATGAAAGATTCGCCAAGTTTTTACAATATTTATTAATTTATTGAAATATTCACCAAGATTTTATAAGATTCTATAATAAAATGAAAGATTAGCCAAAAAATTATATATACATAATATATTATTGATAAAATAACCTTCAAATTTTCCTATATATTAGGGAGATTCGTCCATTTATTATACATATAATTTTGGGGGTGTTCTTAAAATTATCCCTGGTGAGGAATACTTTATTCTATCACTATCATTCAGGAATTACACCTAACCTTGATCATAAAACTACATTTTCATGTCTATGATACATAACCATGGATGATTCTCAAAGAATGATATAGCAAATTTCTCTAATCCCTAGAGCAACAGCACTTGTAGTAGGCCAATATCATAAGCATCGAGAGGTGATGACATGGAAATTGAAGATGGTAAGAGTCCACTAGATTTATAGATGGCAAAAAAACTAATGGATCCCTCTCTCATCTTGTTTATCGAAAAAAAGACTCACATTGACAGATATTTGAAAACTGATTCTCACCACCATCCTACCTAGAGAATGGGTGTTATTAGCACTTTAGCTACTAGAGTTAAATGACTCTCTAACGTAGAGCACCTGGAACAAGAACTTGAACATCTATCTTAAGTAAGAGGTAATGGCTACATTCAAAAATAGATAAGAAAGATAATCCATACTAAGCGCAAAACACACACAAATGATGACAGCTCGAAGACAATGCACTTCCTTACATCCAAGGGATAACAAATAAAGTTTCACAATCCTGACTTCAAAGAAAATAAGAGTAGCTTTCTCACGTAATATTTTATGAAAGTTGCTGAAACATACCAAAGATCCGACCAATCCTAAGAAAGCAAAAGGTGTGTACTCTGTTTTGTGAAATTGTGGCAATGTAAATATTCAGTGTGATTGTGGCAATGTTTTACATTGGTGAGATTGGAATGTCCTTTCAAATTAGAGTAAACGAACACAACGTTGACATCTCTCAAGGCCACACAGAAAAATCTACTTCATATATGTCTCGAAAATGTGAGTGCAGTTGCCAGGGTAGATCATTACACAACTTAGAAAAGTCTAGGAAGCCATCAAAATTGAGAGAGACACCCTTGTATAGAAGTTGGCGCTCCATCATTAACCGCCTTAAAAATGAAACCAACAATTTTGTAAATAATGACGATGTCTCTTAATTGAATAAAGGGTAATTAGTCGAGCTGACCTACATTACAAATATGATATTGTGGGTGCAGATTCCATTATTTAGAGTCGTTGCCTGCTTTTTGAAAACACCTTGAGAACGTGAGAACTTGTCTTCAGATGATGGGCTGAGCTCTCAAGCCTGAAACGTTTATGAAATATCTTTTTCACTTGGTTTCCAGCAAATCAAAAACATTGAAAAGTGGTTAATTGTGTCCCAACTAAGTGCCAAGTTGAAGTAAGACAACAAAGAAAACTTTACAACTTGATACCACACAGGGTAGCACAGGCTGCAAGGCAGAGACAAAATAACAGCCAAAAAACTAAAATAAACGAAATGGTTTGTGTCATGTAAGATATAATAGAGGCTGCCAGGCATAATAGCTAAATTTCTTGACTACAATCTGAAGAACCCAAATCTCCGAAGAAAAGAAACCCACGCCTAAGAACACACTGCACTTTCTTGAGAGATCCCGAATCCTTGGCCAACCCTCAAGACGCTCCACCTTTCCTACAATCAGTACTCCATAAAAATTGGAAGAAACCCTGAGACCTACAGGTTATATGTCAAATAGGAGATGATTGAAAACATCCTAGCACTGGAGCGGGAGCTTCCAAAGGAAAGAAACAGCGGTTATTACTTTGCAATCAGCTAGTTTGTTGGTCCAAGACTCTAGGTTTATGCCAAAAACTAGAAACTGGAGACCATGGTAGCAGTGCCAGCTACAATCAACAGGCTAAAGCTGCAAACCAGACACGAGCCCAATGCAGAAACAGCTGACAACTGCTAGGCCGAACTGAGAAAGCCTTGACAAGCGAGGCTTAACAGCCAAAACCATAACCCAATTAATGCACCAAATTCACTGGAACATGAAGATAGTCATTTCGTCTAAGGGTGCACATTAGAGCCTGCAAAACCTCCACTGCACTGCCAACTTAGAGGTTGGAAGCTACAAAAAAATATTTGAAATGAAGAGAAAACTGCTGGAGGTCAAACCTAAAGGTAAATGCACAGAAAACCATGGCTTTAGCAAAACAAGACGAGAATAATAACTTCAAAAAGAAAAGGAAGACCTGGCTGCTGCCACCATGATTGCTATCTTCAAAAGAAAGATCCACCTGAGTCTGTCTTCACCAGACCAAGACAATATGCAAATACTGAAAACCACAATCTCGCTGAAACAGCCATGAAAACAGAAAAAAGTTTTGGGTTCTCCAGACCAACGACCACCCACCATTTGCACCTTGTTGAATGCAATCCCCGCTGGCTGAACCCTCGGCCAATTAAGGGGTATCAAACAAAAGAGTCGTCCCAATAATATAATGTTAATATACCATTGTTGTAGTTTTATTGGATCGGTGTCATAACTTGTAATTAAAACTATTCATTTAATTCCACTTCTCAGAATACTATTTTAAGATTACTTCTGTTGATCAGATCGTAAATGCTTTGAAAACAGGATTAGTTTGCTAAATAAGAGATAGCAGTTCAATAATATAAACATTTCCAGATAAAAGAGAATTAAAGCATTGCAAATTCATTTTGGAGCCAGCCTGATTATATTATTTAATTACTTTAGAGATGGAAGGCCAAACATACCTGTACAATAACCATAATATCATCATACATCAAGTACTCACCTGGTCTTAACCAAATCTTATCAAACCTTTATAGGATTTTTAACTTCTAAACTGTATTGTGTCATCACTTACAGAACAGAATCAAGATTTTACATTGCAATAAAAAAATGAGTCAGAACCACTTACAGAACAGAATCAAGATTTTATATTGCAATAAAAAAATGAGCCAGAACCAGCAAAATAAAAAAATGGTACAAAGAATAATTTTGTTTTACCAATAATCTCTGCAAGAACATAATCCATCCTTGAAATGATGGAAGCGATTTGAATCCCTCAGAATGATTTCTCTCTCAGCAGTCTTGGAGATGAACTTGATTGCAGTGTGGCAGTCACCGCATACCCTGAGGTTTTTTACAATTCTTATTGGTGTTTCTGGGGGTATATTAATAATGCCAAATGCAACAGCCAGCTTCTCGCTGTGGTAGGAAAGGAATTTTTCTTTCAGCTCATCCTCAACTTCATGGAGTATAAAGTTTATTTCAGGCACATACCCAGCTTCCTTGATCTTCCGAATTAAAGTTTCCACAGTTGCATATATCTCCTCACTTTGTGGGTGGGACCTGTCTCCTACAAGGAATAAATGAATCTTTTTTCGATATTCAATCCAACTGCATCCAGGTTCCTTTTTCACACCCCTGTCTTTCATCAGTTTCCTCACCTTTGCAACATCCTCCCACCTGCCTGCTGCAGCATATATGTTTGAAAGCACAACGTACTTACCAGCATTTTGTGAATCCAAATTGAAAAGGCGTTCTGCAGCGATCCTTCCGAGCTCAATATTGCCATGCATTCTGCACGCTCCAAGCAGTGTCCCCCAAATAGCAGAATGAGGTTTAAGTGGCATTTTGTTTATGAAGTCATGTGCCTCATCCAGACGCCCGGCGCGGCCTAGGAGATCAACTATGCAGGAATAATGCTCCACTCTAGCTTTGATGTGATAATCTCGATGAATTGAGTCGAAGTAGTGCCAAGCTTCATCCACTAGGCCAGCATGGCTGCAGGCATTCAGAATGGCCAGGAAGGTGACATAATTGGGCTTCAACCCAAGCTGCTGCATCTGTTCAAATAGCAGGAAAACCTCTTTGCTGTGACCATGCCTACCATACCCAGCAATAATGGCGGTCCATGAGACAACATTTCTTTCAGGCATTTTGTCAAATACCTGGCGTGCATACTCAATGGTGCCACATTTCACATACATATCAACAAGGGCACTACCCAAAACTATGTTAGCTTGACTCACAGTTTTGATTATGCAGGCATGGACTTGTGTACCCTGTTCCAGAGAAACTATGCCTGCACATGCTCTGAGAACGCTCGGAAAAGTAAACTTATCAGGTTTCATACCTGACCGTCGCATCTTCTCATACAGTCCCAAGGCCTCACTGAAATACCCATACAGTGCATATCCTGCAACCATCGCATTCCATGAGACCACATTTCGTTCGGACATTTCGTCAAACAGTTGGCGTGCATATACCAAGTTCCCCTGCTTGGCATACATGATCACAAGCTTGGTTTTCAAATAGACATCTGGATTAAAACCTGCGTTAATCATGTAAGTATGCACCGTCCTTCCCTTTTCAAGAGAACTGGTATTAATACATTCCTGCAAGAGAGATGCGTAAGTTTGGGGTTCTACCTGAAGAGGTTTGCAATTCATTGTATACAGATTCTCCAAGGCTTCCTTTAAACGCCCTTCTGCACAGAGAGCTCTTATCTGAGCATTGATATGTTCAGCTTCCTCATTACCTCGAATACTTATTTCTTTGTTTTTTGTGGGTTTTATTCCGGCGGTAGCAGTTGTCAAGCTTCTGCATCTCAGATGACGATGACGATGCAGGGAGCCTACAAAATAGATTATCTTCTTCATCTGCTTCTGAATCCATATTGGTGCTATTTGCAGTACCCTTGCCATGCCATGGAAACGGGTGTCAGATGATGCATAACAGCAGGAGAAACTGCTGATGATGTGCGTTTAAACATCAAACTGTACTTGTAGGCTAGTTGGACTATCATTCTTTATGGAGAGATCATGCCTTTTTCGGTAGAGTAAGCAAACGGACCATGGACTTTATAGTTTGTGCACAATGAAGTGATCACATGATCCAAGCATATTCAAATTACTCAGCCTAGTTAATAATCATTTGGTTACTAAGAGGGTCACTACTATAAATCTCGTGTCCATTACATGAGAGAAGGGAAGTGTTACTAGAGTAAAAAGATTAAAAGGTTGTTTTTTTGTTTATCAATTATGAATACACACTAAGCTAATTATGAATATACATTAGTTGTCAAATGGATGTAGCTTGGTGGTTGGGAGGAATGAATGTTACCCTTCCCACCCAGGTTCTACTTTTGTAAGTGACATGATGCTCTTGTGGAGCCCTTTGTAATAAATGTGTGAATGATGAGCTGGCCATACCTTGATTCATATCAGGTGTTGGGATTTTCCGTGAAGTAGCCCTCGAACAAATGGTGAACCACATTTAAAAAAAAAAGAATATACATTAGTTAGTTATTTAATGCATTTCCTTAAATTTAGAGAAATATTTTTAAATTTCAAACTTAAAAAATATAAGGTTATTATCATTATAAATCTTAAAAATATAGGGTTATTATCACTATAAATCTCATTTCATCATGGAGGAGAAGTGTTCTTTGACTTAATAACTAAAAGAGAGTCTTGTGGACTATTAAACATAAAAGAATTTAAAGATATAGATATGGAGTCAGTATCATTATAAATCTCATTAATCACACATGAGAAATATTCTTATACTCAATAACTAAGATAGCCTTATGGACTATCAACCATGAATACACATTGGGATAGTTTTCCTTTGGATTAATGCTTAGGAAATAAACATTGAATTATTAATAGTTTAAAAAAAATTATTTAAATAAAATCAATATTAAAGTTATTATTATTAATTTGATATAGGTTAAAATAAAGGCTCCTCGGACAAAAGTTATGATAGTGATTTGTCCACTAAGAAGTATTTAACAAAGTAATAAGAAAGGGCTACATTGCGTTAACTCAAACACCAGGTTTCAAGAGTTGTAGAAGGTGGTGACTTGTTACTATTTTGTTTTGTGGGTCAACTAATCTTATGAGATCAACAATATGATAATAGGGATCTTATAATTCTTATGCGTTGTGTTACAATCACTTCCATTAAATCGAGAGTGGAATACATGATAACTTTCATTTATAAGCATGTGTTAGGACTCATTGTGATGACCATGTCATGAACTGTGTCTTCTCTTTTTGCATGCTTGGATTTCTCAACGTTGACTTGGTTATCATGGTTCTTTATGCAACTATTGATATATCTAATTAAAGAAGGCTCTAATTAGACTCTGCTCATACCAAAATGGGTACTCTGTCCCTCATGTAATAGCCCAACCCGACATCAAACCAGATGGAAGGGTAATACTAAGCCAAGATCTCCTTTTCTAACCAAAGCAAGTAATTCAGGTATAACTAAAGTAATAAAATAAATCAATAAATTAATAATATTAATACAAGCAAAAGAAAATTAAGTACCTACAATATTTCACCTTACTAATATCTAATTCCTAGCTCATACTAGTGTTCCATAAGCAAAAAATCAATAAAGGGTAAATCACACTCGAGGGTCGATTTTCCACGCAACCAATGCAATCACCTAACCTAGGTGATGCCCCTCAAGCAAGATTCATGTTCAATGAGAATGTAGGATAAAACATTATGGATACTCAACTAGGTCAATCACTCTGCCTATCAGATCAACTCAATGGGCTAGACATATAATTGATCAATTCTAGTGTGGTGGAGAAACACTTGGATCACAACACCGCCATACCCCTTGGGGTTAGAGTATATAGGAACATTCACTCTGTCTCTTAATAAATACCTTGGTTCATCAAGTACCATTCACAATAGTGGAGTTCCTTTGCAAACACTATGTTGTTCTACTATAGCTCTTGATGAATACCCCTTGTTGGTTGGGTACCGTTCTCTGTAATGGAAGTCTAAGGGTCCAAAAATCAATTGCTAGGATCAATGAGAATTAATACCCTTGATTGGCCAGGTAAGCTCCTAACCTCATTTACCTATGCTGACTATGTTGAAGCAATTATCACATTGTATTCATCAAATTATAATCTACACAATTCTATATCTCAAGGGAGAAATTCACACCAATCCATCAAAATTCCAATAATATGTTCAAGAGATTTCTAACCATGTGCCATGTTCAAAATGATTGAAATTAAAAAAAAAATCCACCAAATAGTTCAAATTTCCAACTAGATTTAGCATCGTGTGTTCCATTTTTAATCATATATTGAAGATACATTTTAATATTATTTAGAAACTAATTTTAATTTTATATGTAACAATTTGTTTAGTTTAAAAAGCAATGATGAAAGAAATTATTGTACATATTTATTTATTTATGAGCATAAATTCACTTTAATTATGGTAAAGATTAAATATCTTCAAGTAAAATTATTATTGTTTTTATTTAGGATGAGTTTAAGTTAGTTTTAGTTTGGCTCAACTTTGTAGAACTTAGAACTCAACTTATGCATATGGAGATGCAAAAATACAATTATGATTATTGTTAAGATATTTAGATTTGGATTACTAAATTATTTCTCTATAATAATGTATTTATAATATTCCTATTTATGTGTAAATCTAATATCTCTTTTTTTATCTCTCTGTAAATATGATATTTTTTATTTATTTTTGTAACTATATGTGACCAACAGATAGTATTATTGTTGTTATTTGTTATAAGTATGATAGTTTTTGAAGCATATGAAAGATTTATCGACATGAAAAACTTGAGAATGTCTTTATTGTACTCATGATGTTCTTGGCTACTCTAGATCCAATTATGCCATTTTTTTGAACATTATATTTTTTAGATAAAATATTATCCATTTTAATATGTTTACCTTACTCGCATACATATATACATATACCAAGTGTTGAAACTATCAATTCCTACTTTTATTATATATGAATGTGTGATACTTAATCATACAATAGTGTGTTACAATAGTCGTCATTATGATGTAGGAGATTTCTCTATTTGTGAATAATTTCTTCTAAGATGAGAGGGTGTTGAAACTAGTTAGATATGGGATATTTTTCCCAACCATTTTAGCTCCTAAGTTAGGGTGTGATTGATATATTATCTAAACTTGTTGTTAGTGTGCTAAAATAGTGTCTATATATTTAGGTAAGACTTCATGTATTTATATGTGTACTATTGCATTGTTGAACAAATCAATAAAAATAGTTTCAGCATGTGGAAACAATGCCTGCTCTTTTATTCATGTACATGTTATAGAGTCAATATTGGATTGACTCTCTCATGAGAGGGGCTGATGATCATGGTATTTTTTTTAGCATTGCTAAAATAATGATTATTGGAGGTGTACTGTGATAATAATTGCAAAAGGAAAATGTTGTGGAGGAGAGTAATTCCAAAAAATAGAAAGTAGATAAAAAGCCAAAAACTGATATCTTATTATTAGGGAAAATGTCTATTTATATAGTTAATCAATACATAAAGACAATATTAGTGAAAGTATGCAATAGTGAAACATGTGTGTAGACTCAACACACTTTTATTTAATATTAATATTAATTAATATGATGTCTCCTCATAGAGAACCATTCTCAAGTTGTAGCTAAGCATCCTTGAGTTGTGTGTTTTCCTCAGGTTGAGCATGATCTTCTACCTAGACATGTTCCTTGGGAGAAATCAATTCCTTCATGTATCAAGCCGAAAGTGTCCCCACTTTCTCAAGGAGATGAGGTCGAAACTTGACTTGGGATGCACCATGAGAAAGCTACTTGGCTTGTGTGAGTAGTTGTACTTAAAATTCAACCAAGAAATTCTTTTGTTTCCTCATGGAATAAGTGAGTGCCTCCAACATAGTACCAACATAAAAAGGGAGTTGGAAATTGGGGATTTTGTCAGTTGGATGGGAGACATCAACTTCTTATTTTAGGAATGTAGGCTTGAATACAACTTTAGGTTCTTTACATTATTGAAATTGTGAATGCCAAGCTTCTTCGATAAGTCCATGCAATATATATTCTCCTCAATTTGCTAAAGAATGATATATGGTCCATAATGTATAGGTTTCATATTATGATTCCGTTGTCCCTAGAAAATTTGCTTATCAAGATATAACTAGACACGATCACTAGGTTGAAGAAACAAGATAATTCTATGTGACCATGACGAGCTTTCTAGAGAGCTTAAGTGTCCTATATAGATATAGTAATCGATCCATGGATTTGATGAATATTATGTATAAAAGAGGTGGCTATGTGTTTCTCCTTCTGCTGGTGTGTACAAATTGAAGTTAGAATTGTAATTGGTAGTTCATAAGGAGCCATAGGCTAGTAATTGTAATAGGCCTCAAAAGGTGAATAACTAATGTACATGTGTTAACAAACCAATTGTAGATATGCTAGAGGATATACAAATACAAGTCTTGTTGATTATTTTTGGTATAAAAAATATGAACAAAAGACACTAGATTGTGATTAATGACTTAAGTATGCCCATAAGATTGAGGGTGAAAGGAAATCGAAAAATCAAGAGCTTTTACAACCTAACAATTGTGACAATTTTCCAAAAGGCACTAAGAAAACAAAAAACATGATTAGAGACAATGTTGAGGGGGAACGAAAAAATGTGATGAAACACGAGTGGAAAATAGAGTAGTAATCTATTGTGTTGAAGTGGTTTTTGTGCAGGTATGAATATATAGTCATTTTAGAAAAACAACAGACCATGACCAAAATGCAATAATGTTTTATGAAAGTTAGTGGTAAGCTATTGAGAAAATCCATGGAGATGGATTTGCATGGATGAGATGACAGAGGCAAGGGATGACAACCCATGTTTGTGATTGGTAGGTTTTCTTATACCATAAAGATAGAAAGAAGAAATGAAATGTTCCACCTGTCATTGCATAGATGGCTTGAAGAAACGTTTTCACAAATGATGGAGAGTCTTGAAGATATCAAAGTGACCTCCATAGGTAAAGGCATGGGACTCTTGGATGAGGATCAAGCAATCTAGAGTTTATGGAACACACAACTAGTTTATTTTTAAAAGTCAACCATCATGCACAAAATATTTCAAAAAATAAGTTTGATTTATATTAGTGGGTTGGTAAAAATCCTATTAGGTGGGTCAACAAAAATATTAGTAGGATATAATAGTTTCCAATCCTCATTTGTTGCACACTGAATATATAAAAGTTGGAGAAGCATGGCAGGGGGATAACTTAATAGATATGGTACATTATCAATCTAGAGTTTATGGAACACACAACTACTTTATTTTTTAAATTCAACCATCATGCACAAAATATTAAAAAAAATAAGTTTGATTTATCGTAGTGGGTTGCTAAAAATCATATTAGGTCGGTCAAAAAAAATTATTAGTAGGATATAATGGTTTCCAATGCTCATATGTTGCACATTGGATATCTAAAAGTTTGAGAAGCATGGTAGGGGGGTAACTTAATAGACATTGTATGCTATTTAGACTACTTTTCTTGTACTTGAGTACCAAATGGAACTACTTAATGTAGGAGGCCCATTTAATATGGTGTTGTTCTTGAAGCTTGGATTGGGAATTTAAAAAAATAATAGTGAATGGTGGTTTGCATGCAAAATCGTTTCCTTCCCCAAAATGTAATGGTGCCACTATTTCAACTCCTACACAAAATCATAAAAATCATTTTCATAGGTACTGTTAGTGCCAAAAATTGTTCTCAGATTACTAGAAGAACAAGCCAACACAATCTCAAATAAAAATAGAATAAAATTGGTTTTAAGGGTTTTGGTTGAAAACTTCATCAATCAAGGAGGAAATAAAAATCCAAAAGCTAATACAGAACTGAATCATGCAAGTTGGATAAACTGGGGATCAAACACATCCCAATAAGCCATAAACATTACACATGAAATACTAATTCCACCCATAGGCTACAAGCATTTACATGAATAAACCTTTAAACAGAAAATGAAATTGTAGACTGAGCAATCAACCAGATCATAAATGAAAAAGCATGACAGGTAAAAGGGCTTATCAGTTTATATATAATCAATAACAGTCATCTACTTACATAAGAGTTATAAATGCTAGCTTTAGAAATCAAAGCTCCAAAGCCTCTCCTTGAGTGAAAAATCCCCCCCAAAACTATATGTTTGTCTTCCTTTTATCATTACAAAGGTAAAGTAGTTCCATAACTACCTTCTAGGTCGAAATTTGAAACAGTTACATCATAATAACTCAAAATATTTAAAGACAATTAACCCAAAAATAGCAAATCGGATTTGGGGAAATTTGGCGAATTTATGGAAATTTGGCGAATTTCTCAAAGACACCTTCATATCTCTCGATTTGGGACACCTGTGCCAAAACTGAGAGAGGTTTTTGTAAATGGGTATGTTATGAACAAAAAAATCTTGTTTTTTAAAATTTCTCTTACAATTGATTAGAATACATGCTGGAAATTTGTGACTAAAACATGAAATTATTAAATAATTCAAACCCTGAATATAGGCCACAAAGAAGAATTCAAATCTCTCAAAATATAATAGCTGTTACAAAAATGAGAGAGGTTTTTGTGAATGAGTCTTTTGTGAACAAAATCCTCTTTTGATTTTCCAGAATTCATTTCCATCACCTCGTAATCTGCTCCCAATGATAACGACAAAAATAGGAAAAACAGAGCTGCTATAGGAATCTCCTCATGAAAATATTTGACAAAGGACTCAAAAAGGAGGGTTAGATTATAAAGAAAACTTGGAATAAACTTTTATTATAAGTTTTTGAAAGCTTAAAGATATACATATTAACTAATAATCCCAAAAGACAAACCTTAAAACTAAATTAATGAAATAATTCAACCATTAAAAGCATTAAATCCAACAAAAATGATTGATTGTCAAAAGTTCTTAAAATCAACACAAAATGTAAAATCATTTTAAACCAACGGTTGAAAATTAGAATAAAAAGAACAGATAAACTAAGAACAAGATCTAGTTATAACATCTGGCTCTTGCTACGGGATGAAGTCCTCATTGTGAGGCTTCAAGAACCTGTAGACCTTGTGCCTTATTCATTGGGTGATGGAGTCATTTACCAAATCTCTGCAACTTTCTCAAAATCTGAACACATACCTTTGAAATGACAAAATACTGCTACAAACCAGCATACTGAAAAGAATCTACATGCTTGTATAACGAGCTTATTCTGCTATTTACTCCTACTTCTAATCGGAGGAAACAACCCAATCAAGTGTAATCATACTTCCAGTGAAGCCAAGAAACCATTTGACTGAGAATCATAATTCCATGCATGCTACTATTTGAGAAAACCCACAAAAGATGTGATAAATTCAATAAAGAGTCTGTAGGCAGCTGATACTTATGACTGGAAATAGGAAGTATGCCAAAAGATGGAGCATTAAAAACCTTTGAAAAATACAACTCCATCCAAGAAGCCATGGGATCATGAAATTTTCGATTTAAAACTTCAATGTCTTCATTATATTCATCATAAAGTGAAGCATTCTCTTCCTCTCCATTGCTGTTCTTTTTAAACTTTGGCTCAAGAATGGAAACCAAGGGCTCTTCAAACTGCTTCTCAACCTTTAAATAAAACCCTTAATCAAACCTTGAACAAATAAAATTCTGAAAGTGACCATAAATCCAGAATGGCAGCTTATTTCTTATATCAATAGTAAGAGGTTGAAGAGAAACAACTTCTTCTTCATAACATGATAATCTCATAGCAGGAACTAGGAAATTTCTACTATAATCCACTGAAAGTATATTATCATCTAAAAATTCAGGAAGCTGATATGAAGAATCAACACAAGCGTCATTTATATCCTTGTTCATATGAAAATTTGAAAATGATGAAGAAAACTGTCTTAAATCTGAATGATACCTATGTTCTTCTTCATGTTCATAAGTTTGTATATCTTCAACATGAGCCTGATCTCGAAGCATTTTGCAAGCTCGGATGTTCTCCTCCACTCCTTTTGCATCCTCAAACAATTGTCTTAAAGATGATGATTTCCTTTCTAACAGGAAAAAGACAAGATTTGAATGTTGAGCCATAACATAATATACCATAGCAAGTTTTTCCAAAGGTATGGTCTCCGTAGGCATACTGATATAAAAACTTTGAAACCTCCAATTAAATTTAGTAATTGGCTCATCATTTTCCCTTTTTGAACTATAAAATTCAGAAAGAAATTGATCATAAGATTTATTCTTACCCCAATATTTCAAAAAGACATCATGTAACTCTTCCCACGATCCAATTGAATCAACTTTTAAATTTCGGAACCAAAACCCAGCATCTCCAGCAAAGTATTTCGAAAATAACCTCATGACAACATCCTCATGCATGATTTCAAAATTATCAATGAAATTATGAAAATATTCTAAATGCTTCTCTGCTGTAATATGGTCTTTTCCAGTAAAATGGGGAAGATATTCAACAAAGTAGGAAGGGTAAAGATGTAAGAGAGATGGCAGCCTAAGAGGTTTAAACATCTTTTTTCTGAGTCTAGACTAAAAATATGTGAGTTGAAAATGAGTTTCAACAAGCTGTTTGCAAGTTTCAGCAGTGATGGTAGAAGGTAATAGATCAACTTTATTCTCTACAAGATGACCAGAATAATCATGTTCAAGAGATATGGGTATATGTATATCATGTTGCACATGTATTTCAAATGAATGAATAGGATCAACATCAATAAAACAAGAAGAATGCAGACTTTCTTCTTCCAAAGAGGGATATGTACCTAAAGGTTTATGATCATCGGAATAGACAAAACAAAAAACAATTCTTTTGACATGCAATGGGAAAGACATGAAAGAACTGATGAATAAGAAAAAAACCTCATGGAGGAAAGTAACAAGCTGATACCCAGTCTTTCCATTTGGCTTCTTCATTTTTTTGTCAACAAAATTCTCTTTGTAGTGGAATCTTTAATCATGGAGTTGCATGTGAAAAATTGTAGTCTAAAATATTTTCTGACTTTTTTCACCTCTCAAAATCAGATGAATAAAGATATCCCAGGGAAGATATACTTCAGCTTCGTCCCCGACAATGGAGCCAAAGATGTTAGTGCCAAAAATTGTTCTCAGACTACTAGAAGAACAAGCCAACACAATCTCAAATAAAAATAGAATACAATTGGTTTTAAGGGTTTTGGTTTTTAGTTTTGGTTGAAAAATTTATCAATCAAGGAGGAAATAAACATCCACAAGCTAATACAGAATTGAATCATGCAAGTTGGATAAACTGGGGATCAAACACATCCCAATAAGCCATAAACATTACACATGAAATACTAATTCCACCCACAGGCTACAAGCATTTACATGAATAAACCTTTAAATAGGAAATGAAATTGTAGACTGAGCAATCAACCAGATCAGAAATGAAAAAGCATGACAGGTAAAAGGGCTTATCAGTTTATATATAATCAATAACAATCATCCACTTACATAAGAGTTATAAATGCTAGCTTTAGAAACCAAAGCTCCAAAGCCTCTCCGTGAGTGAAAAATCCCCCCAAAACTGTATGTTTGTCTTCCTTTTATCATTACAAAGGTAAAGTAGTTCTATAACTACCTTCTAGGTCGAAATTTGAAACACTTACATCAATTATTTACATAATAACTCAAAATTGTTAAAGACAATTAACCCAAAAATAGCGAATCGGATTTGGGGAAATTTGGCGAATTTTTGGAAATTTGGGTCTTAAATACGCCTTCATATCTCTTGATCTTGGACACCTATGCAAAAAATGAGAGAGGTTTTTGTAAATGGGTTTGTTATGAACAAAAACCTCTCTTGTGTTTTAAAATTTCCATTTCAATTGATCAGAATATATGCTGGAAATTTGTAACTAAAACAGGAAATTATTAAATAATTCAAACCCTGAAAATAGGCCACAAAGATGAATTTGAATCTCTCAAAAGATAATAGTTGTTGCAAACCTGAGAGAGGTTTTTGTGAATGATTCTTTTGTGAACAAAAGCCTCTTTTTATTTTCCAGAATTCATTTCCATCACCTCGTAATCTACTCCCAATGATAATGACAAAAACAGGAAAAACAGAGCTGCTATAGGAATCTGCCCATGAAAATATTTGACAAAGGACTCAAAAATGAGGGTTAGATAATAAAGAAAACTTGGAATAAACTTTTATTATAAGTTTTTGAAAGCTTAAAGATATACATATTAACTAATAAGCCCAAAATACAAACCTTAAAACTAAATTAATGAAATAATTCAACCATTAAAAGCATTAAATCCAACAAAAATTACTGATTGTCAAAAGTTCTTAAAATCAACATAAAATGTAAAATCATTTTAAACCAACGATTGAAAATTAGGATAAAAAGAATAGATAAACTAAGAACAAGATCTAGTTATAATAGGTACTATATTAATTGAGCTTAGCTTTAGATAACGTTTGATAATGGTAGGCAATAGGGTGGCCTCTTACTTTTTTTACCACACTGATGGAAAAATTGTGAAGCATCTATCTTAATCTCAAAGGACTACTAGAAGTATGGAAGATGCTAAACTTGGGCATCATTTTCCCTCATGGGAATTATGAAATCTAGAGAACCATAATGAGAGGATGTAGGTTGAATATTAACATAGTGCAAAAGGGATTGGATTTGACATTTAATTTCAGTAGCCTCTCGACATGTAAAGTGGTAAGATGGGGCATTGGGTAAATAAGCACTCGAGACCAAATCAACCGAGTGCTGAATATCATAGAAAGGGTAAAGAATAGAAAATGGATGCAACACACACTAGTAGAATAAGAGAAATTTATGACTAAACAAACTACTAAATTCAACATATAAATGACTAATTTTAGTCAAATGACCATTGGTGTTATATTTGTAGCCATACAACTCATCACTAAATTAATGACTAAAGTATTTTAGTCATTTATTGCTTTCTCTAAATTAATCAATTAGTGGTATATTTTGGTTGTTCATTTAGTTATGTAGTTAGTTGTTGCAGATTTTTTTTTCAATCATTTTAACCATTAATTGTCGTCAAATAGTAGTATATTTTTCATTAGTTGGTAATATATTTAATCATTTCCTTAGTCATTAATTACTGTTTATTGTTATAATATTTAGTCATTAATTTGACGTTTCTTGGTAGCATATTTAGTCATTAATTTTAGGTTAATTGGTATCATATTTAGTCATTATTTTCTATTAATTGGTAGCATATTGAGTCATTAATTTTATGTTAATGGATAGCATATTTAATCAATAATATGTTTTCAAGTGATAGTAAATTTAGTTTTATTTACAATCAATTGATAGTGCATTTAGTCACTAATTTACAATCATTTAGAGATTTATTTAATCATTATTTTATAATAATATATTGATATATTGGTTATTGTTTTTCAAATTCATTTACATGATATGTATAATTAATTAATTACCACGTAACTAAAAAATGAAATCAACAATATACAATATTCATGAACATAACATCAAATTAAAACACACAATAATCATAAACATAAACATAAAACTAAAATACATATACATAATTCATAAACAATATAATGCAATATATAAGATGAACAAACTCGTATAATATATATATATATATATAATCACAAAAATCAATTTACAATGTTGTTATAAGTCTCATGGAGTAATATCCAACTCAAATACCAAAATCAACAATATACAATATTCATGAACATAACATCAAATTAAAACACACAATAATCATAAACATAAACATAAAACTAAAATATATATACATAATTCATAAACAATATAATGCAATATATAAGATGAACAAACTCGTATCATATATATATATATATATATATATATATATATATATATATAATCACAAAAATCAAGTTACAATGTTGTTATAAGTCTCATGGAGTAATATCCAACTCAAATACCAAATCCTTGATTGAACATTCAAGAATGAGATTGCACTAAGTTTCATGAACTAATATTCGTGTAATGAAACTACAATATGTAGTGGGCCAACTAGCTGCAAATATGTCATTTTTTTCAAATGTTTTAAAGGCCACACTGTAAAGCTTCCTTCCTTCTCTTCCAGACCGATACATTCATTAAGTTTGTCAAAAATTGGAAGTGGTATGTTATTGGTGACCTTTATCATATTTATGTTTGCAATACCTTCAACCAATTTAACTCCATGTAGGATATAGAGTGAATGAATCCTTCCAATTTTGGATTCAACGCCATCATACAAATCCAACACTCCCACTTTGTCACATTCTAGGAGTTTATCATCTTCATAATCTTGCAAAAAAAGTACACGTTATTATTTAGAGGTATGGAAAGTGCTACAACATAAATCATAATGTAAATTGCATATTATTGAAATAAATTTAATAAACATGTAACTCACCAAAATAGGAACATTCACATTGTTATCAACACTGCGAAGCCCGAACACTATCTCGACAGCCTCAAGTTCCACATAGCCAACATCCACAGCCTGTAGATCCATATCCATGCCAATATTTCCAATGTAGTCATCTTTTTGTGCTTCAAAACCATTGATGACATGGCATTTTCCTGTTTTTAGTTTTGTGTCATTCTACATGTGAAACCACATGCAATTTTTTTTTGATAACAATATCGCAAAAAAAATGCATGCAAAAAAAAATGATATCAATATTACTAAACGACATTTAAGAGAATAAGCTTTGAAAATGCAAAAACAACATATTAGCAATAAGCTTTAAAAATGAAAAAAAAACAATATATAGGAATACGCTTTAAAAATGCAAAAACATTGTGTGCAAGTTCAACTTTTGGACAAGAAGGTAATTAAGAACATAAAATTTAAATCAAAGCTTTAGGATTGCAGCTGCCAGCACAAAAATAGATGAACATAACATTTGGAGTTCCACATCCAATTATGGATATGGCATTTGACACTTTTGCAGGGATTATGGATATATTTCTCTTAGACTTTACAAATTTGCTAAAGAACTCTTAATTTTCATATGTTGGACTAAAACTATAAACTTGCTTCTCTATGAATGTAGCACCTACAGATCATTTTTTGATCCATATGTCTAGATCTGTTATTTCTTCTGCAAATTCTTGGAGGCATGCTTGATGCACCATATGGGAAATGAAAGGTGTGAAATCTTTTTGAAAATTGTTATTCTGTATTTTGCTTTGCTATTAGGTTTATGACATATGCCTGGCATGCTTTATATGTTTTTTTGGCCATTTTTTTAAAATTCCCTTATCATCCATTTTTGTAGGATGTCTTGATTTCAAGTGGAAGCAAAAAAGCCGTGCAATGGGAAATTTTAATCCTCAAAAGATCCATTTAGAGAAGATTCCTTATTCTGGAGAAGTATTCACCTTACTTTAATTATGAAATTGGTCTTCATTAAAACCAATAAAGAAGGGATAAACTGCCTCAATAAGGGTGGAAATAACGATCTCTTAAGGATTTAGTAAGGATAGTAGTGGCTACATTAAGGGAATGAAGGACTGTATTAGGGAATTTCAAGATTAGCCACTTTGTATATTGAAATTATTTTCCATTTCTAATGTGGATTTCACCAGGTCTCATTCATCTCTATCACCATTAACACTCATCACACTCTTATTTTCTTTATGCAGGGGAAGTAGAAGTGAACTTTTCAATAGTATGAGAGTTTTTCTACAAGAGTAACATAGATCCACCTCTTCCACTTGTTGATGTCTTCTCTCTTTTCTTAGTTACTGGGGTTGAATCTTCAACAACACTTGGTATCACTTCTCAAATTATATTTTTATCAACGGGTATTTGAACTAATTAAGGTTTGTAAGTCCCCATGCCAATATTTTATTATCTCTACCATCGTCGACTTACTGATCAACTCTAGGAAAACATGAACTATATTCTTGTGCACAGTTTTATATTCATATGCAAAATGTAGATACTAAAGCAAGTTGCAGTATACAGTTAACAACATCAACCTATTTGTCGAAAATATCCAAAGTCCAAGAAGCTCAACAACATACTTCAAATCTACATTGTCTCTCCCACTTCTGTTCCCACTAAATCTTCCATCTCTATGGAATTATATATTGATCAAAGGGAAATGGAATAATTTTTATGAAGAACAATATACATACATTCAGTTATATGGTTAGTAAGAAAAACCATACCTCTTGCCTCAATTTGCTTGTGATAGAATATTTAGAAGTAAATTTTTCCGTCAGTACCAAAGATGGTCTGCTTTCATTAAAGGTAACAACAAGTATCACAACCCCATTCAAATATGCAAGGATTTCTAAGAAAAGTGTGGTTTGTATGTTATAGATAGCTCAAGGTTTGCAAGCTTTTAATTTGAAATAAGTGGAAGATGAAAGAGGATAAGAGGATATGACCCTAAAGGAATTCAAATCCTTTTTAACGATCAATGCTAGGGATGAATGGGGGCTTTGATGAGGATGTATATGAAGGTGCAGATGTTGGGGAGGGATATAAAGGCATTGATAGAGGCGACGGTGAAGTTCCAATGAGTTAGTTATTTAGTACATGCAATAGTTACATTCTATTCACAACCATCAGTATATTCGAGGTGACACTTTGGGAAGTTCATTGATACTCATACAAAATTTAAACTCATACTCATACTCATACCATGGTTCTAAAATGGACTAAATATAACATTAAAGGTATGAATAATTATTTAACTGTAACAAAACATGTATCACATGAAATTTTAAGTATTGACAACTAGTTCCAATGAGAGGCGACGTGAAGGTTTACATACATATGGTGACCCACTTGGAAAAGGATTGCGAAATGGACAATTAAATCCATCCTTCAAAGCAATTTCAAGAATCCAAAATTAAGTTTAGAAAAACAACTAAAAGTGCATATTTTTAAGGAACATTATACTATGAGAAGATAGACTTTAGGCCTCTAATTACCTCATTCTAATCATGACCGATTAATTCATGATCAATCCATGTAGAAACAATAGGTTTGATGGAGGCAACCAACATCGAAGCTGCATCTTTGAACCCATATATGCAACTCATCGCATGTTGGTACCATTCATTGTTCGAGTTGTCAAAATTTGTAGTGGTTGTTATTGGGCTTTTTTTGAACTTCAACAGATGTTTGCAAAATCTCTGGCACTAAATATTTTATCTTGAGATTAATGCCTATGACTAGATTTTAATGCTGCCATATATTTCATGATATCTTCAGCACCCAGATATCTATTATTGTTTACCACCTAAAATTCAATGTCAAATTTGAACATATGGTCAATTTGATAAACAAATTGAAATAAATAAGACAGCTTAACTTCAACAAAAAATCCAAACACTTACTGCAACTTTATCTTTTTTGTCCTACATGCTTCCTCGACCAAAAGTATATGTAACTTTCACACTATTTATTACTCTCTTGCATTTGATACTCTTTGACAAATACTCTTCATAGCATATACTTTTCATCAAGTCCTCCCACTGTTTGGGAGATAGAATTGAGTTACTCCTATATTTTCCATCAATGATGATTTTTCTGAAAGAATGTCTCAATTTGTTCATCAAAATCTCATTCTGCTGAGGAAATATTTTCTCAAAATCTTACCACCAACACTCTCAAATGCATTTTCAATTTTCTCTATAAGAAGATCCACACTTCGTGGATCTTGGTCTGCAAAATTTGATTTGTAGACATCTAAATGTGCACTACATCTCGTACCTAGCTCATTGGCCCACCTTGGAGAATTTTTCCATCAATTGTATTGCAAGTATTATTTTAACATCAGAAGATATATATTCTAAATGACCACTAATATTCTGTGATTATGTTGCATCAAAGTTTCTAGATGCAACAAGCGTATTTTGAGGTACAATCCTTGTACAAGGTGTAAACAAACTTGATTTATCCTTGGCCACAACAGTTGTGGAAGGATGTAGCTCTTTGCTTACCGCAAATGTGCCTTCAAACATGTACCTTAATTACGCCGTAAGGCGTTACCAAATGGGAGTCGACTCCCTGCACTTATTGCATTTTTTTTTTTTAACCGTCGATATATATCGTCTGACGATTCAGTGATTTGCCATCGTTGATCAGTTACATGTCCCATCTTACGAGCGGCGTGGCTCCTCTTCGTCATAAATTCATCTGACATGTCCCATCTTACGAGCGTCCTGGCTCCTCTTCGTCATAAATCCATCTATTGTTTCTCATTTGTACTCAAAGACTACCAATTTACCTCTTCATTCCTTCATTGTTTGTCTTTTTCGTTTGATTTCTCTTTTCGGTCCGGAGGTTGAATCCCATGAGGGTGGCCTGAAGTGGCTCTGTTAGATGGGTAGGCATGGTTTCCTAGGGTGCACCTGAGAATGGAAGGCGACCTGGTGTTCCTGCTGCGGTTCGTGCCATTCGATGAAACTTCATTGCTACTCCTGCCTTAAAAGAGGTAAGCGTTTGCAGACACTAATGAAGGGCCATTTTATTTCAGTTGCTATGAAAGCATGAAAGGCGGTGAGATGGTGGGCTGTATAATGACGATGGGCTGTGTAGTGACAGAGGCGGTAAGTGGTGGCAATGACAGAGGCAGGCTGCAGTCAGAACCGCGGTAGTGTGCGCGGCCATTGCTTATGCCGTGGCGGCATTGATCGTCAGCCGTCGCGCTCGAAATCAGAACAGGGTGAAACGGGCGATCGCCGTTCTTCGCGACTTCGAGGACAAGTGCTCGACTCCCGTGCACAAGCTCAGACATGTCGTGGATTCTCTAGTTGAGCAAATGAACGCAGGGTTGGCCTCTAAGGGCGGCAGTAAGATTAAAATGCTCATAAGCTACATCGACAACCTGCCTACAGGGTATGCTCTCTGCATTTCTGCATTTGTTTATTTCTATTTTTAGCTATTTGTAATCGGGGCAGATTGAATAGAGATCGAATCCACCGCCAACACTTTCTTTATTATGTTAAATTTGTCGATTCTTATTATCTACGGGCTGATTGTCGATTCTTTTTATCTACGGGATAATTGTCGAATCTTGATTCACACGTTCTAAATATAATATTTTACACTGAAATCAAATAAATACACGGCATTCTTTATCTTTACTGGATGAGACTGTATTTACAGAATAAATCATTCTAGAGAGACATTGCATAGGAATTTACTGTTTAAATGTTGTAATATTGTATTAAACTGAACAAAACCTTCACTGCACAATAAATGATGTATTGTTCCCTCTTGCTCTCCACTTTCATTTTTTTTCCGGAAATGGAAGATAATTGCTTGAACGAATTACGCACAAGATTTACAAATATTCACCTAGTGATTAACACTATGAACGGATTTGTGAATTTATGTAATTTGTTGCTATGCTGGTTACATTATAATCTAAACATAGTTTTTTCTCTTCCTTATGCCTTATGCTTCGTAGTTACCTGGTTCCACCGGACCCCGATCCTTATGCTACCTGGATGCTTCATAGTTACCTCTTTACATTAAAATCTAAACATAGTTTTTTCTCTTCCTTGTGCCTTATGCTTCGTAGTTATTTGGTTCTGCTGGACCCCGATCCTTTCAGACCGCACGGAACCTCTGAACCTTTTATTAAAAGAACGCCGTATTGTTGGAGGCGCAGCAACAATGGCAGATCGCGGAGCAGATTAGGCATTATTGTAACCCTCTTCGCGTGAATGGCGCACAGATTGTTATCTTCGAAGAGGCCAACGAGGTATGCCTCTGCTGCTTCTTGCAGTGCATCCATTGCTGATGACTGAAATCTCAAGTCCGTCTTGAAGTCCTGAGCAATCTCCCTTAAGAGCCTCTGGAAAGGCAACTTTCTTATCAGCAGCTCCGTGCTCTTCTGGTATTTTCAGATTTCACGGAGCGAAACAGTTCCCGGCCTTAACCTATGGGGCTTCTTCACTCCACCGGTGACAGGTGCAAATTTTCTGGCTGCCTTGGTCGCCAGCTGCCCCGTGGGGCCTTACCCCCTGTTGATTTATGGGTAGTTTGCTTTGTTTGGGCCATCTCTCCTTCAGAACTACTCTAATATACACTGTGAATTCAACAAACCCTGAGCAACAATGAATGGCTTTGGAAGGTACCATTGGCCTTTTTAAACACCCTGAAACATTTGATTTCTGTGTGTAAGAAGGACATGATAACCGACTACACCACAACACCCTACGATAATCAATGCTAAACTATATATTACAATAACGATCGGCTATCTCTCCGTAAAATTAAAGATTAGTTGGAAAACGTTATGGTGTTGCACAGGTTCGATTCGAGTTCTTCAGGGTGGCAAAAGTCAAGAGAGGATTCGCATCTCTACAAAATCAAAAATAATTTCAGATAGAAGACATGACATTGGAATTGCAAAGTGCTAAAAAATTGTGTGTAGTACACTATTTTGTGAGCAACTTCACATATTTATGACGTAATAAATTGTATACAGCTCGCGTAAATTAAACAGTTCACATCTCATCTCTATTGTCCTTTCTTTACCCTTAATCTACGGTCTACTGGAACTTCCTTCCACCACTGAGCAAACAAGCTAGACATGCATGGTTGGTTGATGTGGGGAATTTTTACTGCCAACTGCACAAAATTGAATTTATAAGATAACTGCAAATCACCTCACAGTAAGCGTATCCATGGTGTGCTTCTGTGCTACAAAGGTGCGTTAGATGTGTTGCTATTATGTACACGAGTATATGGACATGCGTCATCGCACATTGTGTCACTAAAAGAACGCGGTCAATTTGGCAATAATTATCCAGAAGCTTCAGAATAATGTAAGATTCTTTTGTTCTCAGCTCCTAAAGTTTATAGGTTTGGCTTAAGAATTTTTTTCAGCTTCAAAAAAATTCTGGATTTGCATTTCTCTACGAAAAAATTGAATCTTTTCAATGAAACCAAGGGTTTTATGTATATTTGTTATTGATTTTGCAAAAATATGGTAACCACCGTTCTTGTAACCGTTGGTTTGGCTCTTGGTCATAAGCAAGTGATATCATGGAGGACCGGAGGTGAATTCGACGATACGTTAGCGCTAACGCAACTTAAGAGATGATGTATTGGAAACTACAAATTTATGATTCTATCCTCGACAATGACGTGGGGTAATTGAAATTTATACTAATACTAATATTAAAAAGTTTAGAAGAGAGATTAACTCTCTAGAAAATCAAAAGATTTATACTAATATTAAATAGGATAAGGTAGATCGTGATATGCAATAGGACAAGATAATGGAAAAATATATAAATAAGATATAAAGTAAGGTTGAAAAATTGAATATTTTATATACAAAAGAGATAAAAGAGTAGTCAAACTTTAATAATAATGTTTTTTTAAATTATAATAATAATAAAAAAATTAATTAATTAATGAAATTGCATAGAAATGAAGTTATTCATAAGTAAGAATAAAAATATAAAACTTAAAAAATACATTTAATAATAAAATTAAAATTAATAATTGGATACACAAAACTAAAAAATTAAGTATTTAATAATAAAGTTAACAGAATGATATTATAAAAAATGTATGATAAAAATATAAAAAAGTTTAGAAGAGAGATTAACTGTAGAGAAAATCAAAAGATTTATACTAATATTAAATAGGATAAGGTATCGTGATATGCAATAGGATAAGATAATAGAAAAATATATAAATAAGATAAAGAGTTAAAAGAGAGTAGTCGAACTTTAATAATAATGTTTTTTTTAAATTATAATAATAAAAAATATTTAATTACTTAAATTGTATAGAAATTAAGTTATGCATAAGTAATAATAAAAATACAAAACTTAAAAAATACATTTAATAATAAAATTAATAATTAATAATTAGATACACAAAATTAGCAAAACATTGTTTTCTACTTTCTCAGTACAGTATGCTTTTTAAATATAGGACTGTTCTTTACTAGACTCGGCAAAATTAAGTCTTTTCTACTTTCTCAGAACATTTTGCTCTCCTAAGAAAGCAAACTAAGAATTCCAATTGAATGTCTTAATATGGGCGCCTGCATTACTTGCAGTTCCCCTCTTCCTTCTTTAAACTCCTCGAGGGTATTATTTGTTCTGTAATTTGTCCCTTTGTCAGAGAGTTGCTTTGAACGGACATTCTTTGTATTAATTTCTAAGCCGGTCCTCAACAATGATGATTTTATTTACTAAAATTTGTGGTTCAACACTTCAAATTGTCTTTCTTGTTGTATATCTCCACATCTCCTTGCTTAACTTGCAACTTGTTGTATTAATTTTTTGAGTAACTCTCTTTTATTGAATAATTGAGCTAACATGCTCCTATTCATTACTTTGCTACGAAGAGTATGTATCATATCCCTCTCTATGTTCATACTTCATAGTTATTTTACTTTCATGATTTACTCATATTTAGTCGAAAGTCTTTTCTTCTGTGCATTTAGACTTTCAAGTAAACCACATCATTTGTTATTTTCTTCTTTGTCAAGTTCAATATTTTTTGGTATATAGCTATATCAGGGTTTTTTAGAAATGCTTCACAGCTTTTGTCAACAATACATGGGTAGTCTGTACCTCAGCTTTCCAAGTGCAATTATTAGGGGATCAAATTTTCAAGGGTGGATAGATAATGGTTGGCATCTGTTAATGAGGAAACTGTTATAACTTTTATTTTGAACAGAACAGTATTCGGAAATTATAGTTATTCTGCAAGTAAAAAATTTGTATAAACTCTAAGAAAGATAAGGATACAAAAAAGAAGATTTTATTAATAAATTGGAATTTTACAATCATTAGTATAAGGAACAATATAGTATATAGATCCATAAATTTATGCAATGTTACTTGATTGTAACATAAGAACTATAAAAACTAACAATCCATTCTCATTTGGATGAGAGAAGAATACATGTTGATAATGTAATGGCCGATTATGTGAAGAATATAATGTCTTGTTGTATATATCCACATCTCCTTGCTTACCTTGCAACACGGCAAGGTAAGCAAGGAGATCAAAAATGTAAACCAACAGCATAACTTCTGAACCCTTAAGCATAATCAGCTAATGCATGTCCTGATTGCAAAGCTTCGGGCCCTCTGTCCCAATACACAGATGCATGGTGTGCTTGAATACTTTGCTCCAAGAGCTCAAATCCCTGAAAAGAATAGAGTATGAAGCAAGTCGACAATGTGAGTAGATGAAGGAGTCAACAAAATTACAAAGTCAACAACATGAGCAAATAAGGGTTTTGCATTTTTCATTTATAAATTATAAAACATGAACAACACAAATTAAATAACAATTCAAAACATAAAATTCACCTTCCAGTTCCCCTCAATGCCAAATTCAAATCACCTTTAGGTTCAAATTTGCATATAGGATCACCTCCATTCCGAATCGAACTAAGCTTCATCCATGAAGTTTGCCAAACATAAATGAACTTGAGAATTTCTTTTAGATTCATCAAATTTCGAACTTCAAGGTTGAAGCCTTGAAGTTCAGTGAACCTGTGATTCCTAAATAACCATCTCATGATTTTTAGTCTATTATGTTTCAATGAATGACCCGATTCACTTCTGGTTTCTGGCTTTAACAAAGTGGTGATGGGTATGTATGTGTTTTTCTTATATTTAATTCTTAATTATGAATATTTATAAATATTTAAAATAATATTTTAATATACATTTTTAACCATTAAATTTTTTATTATAGTTAATAATTAATATAAATATTTAGAAAATACTCTTTAATATAAATGTTTTTTTACTTTATATATTTTGCAAAGATTTCCATTTACCTACCTATCTTTTATATTAGTAGAATTAAAAGTTAGGGATACCACATCTTAATGTGGTTATGGATTCCATATTCATGATGCACATTTAATAAATATATACATCTTTTCTTTTTATTTAATTAGTAGATAGAACCATTAATTTTTTCAATGTTTCTTGATTGTAACATAAGAACTACACAAACTAACACTTCATTCAAATAATTTATTTTTATTTATTTAATGCATACATACATTGTTTCTTGATTGTAACATAACAACTACACAAACTAACACTCCATTCAAATAATTTATTTTTATTTATTTAATGCATACATACATTGTTTCTTGATTGTAACATAACAACTACACAAACTAACACTCCATTCAAATAATTTATTTTTATTTATTTAGTGCATACATACATTGTTTCTTCATTGTAACATAATCAATAAATTAACTAACATTCCGATTTTTAACTTTTACTTTCAATCGATTTTCAATCTATTGTAACATATAAACATTTTTTTTAAGCTACACTTTCTACTTCAAGACTTCTAATTCTCTTTCTTTTTATGTATATAAACATCCCCTTGGTTAGCTTCCAACACGGCGTTCTTTTATTGTACCCCTGGATACAATTGCTAGTTTAGAATAAAGCAACTTCAGAGTTGGGTTTTACTTTCCATGATTATTATTAATAATATCTTGTATACCATGTGCTATATTAGGATACAAATCAAGATGTGTTGTATAAACCTCATGAACATTAACATGTGCTACATCATCACGTGATTCATCAGGATGCACATCAATATGTGCTACATCAGCTTGTGTTATATTAGACACATCAACAAAAGTATTGTTTTTGTTAACTCCACTTGTAGAATCGAAGTTAATGCATTGGATTCTGCGAGTTTGCAGGAATGTATCTTTAGTTTCCTTTGATTTTTTTAGAGCTCTTTCTGGTCTGCAATCCTTTTTTATCTTATAAAATAGAAAAATATCACATTAAACATAAAAAAAATATTAAACAAACTATATACTAAAGTGGATTAACATCTTACGTGTTTATCACATTGAGATATGATAAATAATCATTGTCCTCCATGATAATGCATTGACGAACATGCTGGATATTGTCTTTTTCCCATTGTTTTCACTGTCGCTTTTATGCCTAAGAAACTTATTCCTCATAAAATGAAGTCCAAAAATTCACATATTAGAGGACTTGTGCCTATAACTCATTAATTATCATGTCTAATTATATTATTTGTATATAAACATCCCATTTAATGCATGGATAAAATCCCAATAAGATAATGCATGCAACCAAACTCTTCACTAGTTCAGAGCACATATGCATGTATTAAAACTAAAAGTATTGTTTTCCAAAGCTTCTAATTTGCGCATGAATGTTTACACATTGTTTATTCATTGTGTAAAAGCTTATGGATTTGCATTGTGTAGAAATTTAGAAGTGGCAAACGCGTTTCAGGTGGACCCTACACCCGTCATCAGGATCTTTCGAAGCTATGGCACAATAGAAAAGAAGAGGGAAGTAGAGTATAAATAGAAAAATGTTTGGCAAGTTGAGATTACCAAAACACCCAAGCAGATAGTACCTGCCATCCACCTATCATGGCCTCCAACCTCTGCTATAAGCATCAAACTAAAATGTACATTAAGTAGAAAAATATTAAGTACCTACAATATTTCACCTTACTAATGACCAATTCCTAGCTCAAACTAGTGCTCCATAAGCAAAATTCCAATAAAGGGTAAATCACACTCAAGGGTCGATTTTCCACCCAACCAATGCAATCACCTAACCTAGGTGATGCCCCTCAAGCAAGATTCGGGCTCAATGAGAATGTAAGATAAAACATTATGGATACTTAACTAGGTCAATCGCTCTGCCTACAAGATAAACTTAATGGGATAGACATGCAATTGATCAATTCTAGTGTGGTGGAGAGACTCTTGGAATCACAACACCCCCATACCCCTTGGGGTTAGAGTATGTAGGAAAATTCACCATGTTGCTTAATAAATACCTCAGTTCACCAAGTACCGTTTACAATAGTTGAGTTCCTTTGTAAAGACTATATTATTCTAATATAGCTCTTGATGAATACCCCTCATTGGTTGGGTATCGTTCTCCATAATGGAAGTCTAAGGGTCCAAAAATCAATTGCTAGGATCATGAGAATTAGTATCCTCGATTGGTGAGCTAAGATCCTAACCTCATCTACCTATGTTGACAATGTTGAAGCAATTATCACATTGTATTAATCAAATCATAATATACACAATTCTAAATCTCAAGGGAGAAATTCACACTAATCCATCAAAATTCTAATCATATGTTGAAGAGATTTCTAACCATGCGCCATGTTCAAAATGATTAAATTTAAAAAAAAAACCACCAAATAATTCAAATTCCCAACTACAGTTAGCATCGTGTGTTCCATTTCTAATCATATATTGAAGATACATTTTAATATTATTTAGGAAATAATTTTTATTTTTGCCATTTGTTTAGTAGCAATTATGAAAGAAATTATTGTAAATATTTATTTATTTATGAGTATAGATTCATTTTAATTATGGTAAATATTTAATCTCTTGAAGTGAAATTATTATTGCTATTATTTAAGGCGAATTTAAGTTAGTTTTAGTCTCACTCAACTTTGTAGAATCGAACTCAACTTATGCATATGGAGATGTAAAAATACAATTATGATTATTCTTAAGATATTTAGATTTGGATTACTACATTATTTCTCTATATTAATGTATCTATAGTATTTCTATTTATGTGTAAATCTAATATCTCTTTTTTATCTCTCTGTAAATATGATAGTTTTATTTATTTTTGTAAATTTTTTTTTCCAAGGAAAAAAAGCGTAATTTCATTCATCTTTCGAGATCAAAATTACATTCTGAATGTTCACAAAAAAATGCCTTCTGGTCGACCAAAAACTGGTTCCAAAGGAGAGACTGAAAGGTCTCTTGTTAGAGGATTTGTATAAGAGCATACGCAGATGCTTTTTCACGAGAATATGATCAATATCATAGTTCTGATCAGATATCATCAAAAATAATATCATAAAATAAAGAGGAAAACTGTTTTACATAGACTGATTCCACATGCTACAGCCGAGCCATCTATTATAAGATAGTAACAAGCATACAATGATGCAATTC
Source organism: Pseudotsuga menziesii (assembly GCA_001517045.1). NCBI lineage: Eukaryota > Viridiplantae > Streptophyta > Pinopsida > Pinales > Pinaceae > Pseudotsuga > Pseudotsuga menziesii. The sequence continues at coordinate 108,256 of LPNX010760385.1, read as the reverse complement.
AAAACAAATATGTTCGTATCCATAGTTCCTTACCATTTACAAAGTATAGTAAAAAGCAAGATTTAATATCTGAGTCTATAATTGTTGCCACGATTCATTCCAAAAAACTTGTCAAAATTAAAGAAGTTCTATGAACGGCCTGTGATAAAAGGCCTGCATTCTGCCATTTACGGTTTCTTTCACCATCCAAAAACCTTCTGCCAACTGGAGCCCTTCCTTGGAAGCAATGTCTGCTTCCTTGTTGTTTTCCCTGTATACATGCCTGCAAGTGTAAGAATCAAGATGTTGGAGAAGCTGTCGAATAGAATAAATAACATGTGCTAATCTCAAGTGCCTGCACTCTTGGGTTTGGTTGATCCAGTTTATTGCATTCATTGAGTCTCCCAAGAAATTTAGTTCAGTACACCCTTTTTCTAAGGCAAACATTAGAAGTAGTTTGAGGCTCATTAACTCAGCAAAATTATTGGTGCCTCCCCTAAATCCCATAGATATGATGAAGAAATGGGACTCAGATAAGTAAATAACAACTCCTCCTCCGCATAAATTGTTCTGTGCTGCCCCATCAAAGAAAGCCCACGGAGAGGATCTGTCGATTTCCACTGCTAAAATCCTACGTTCCCTTGCAGCCCTTATGTGGACAGGAAAGGATTTGTAGAACCCCACAGCCAGAGCCCCTGTAATAGCCAGCGTACTTGGTAAATCCTTAAAGATTGCCTTGTTACTTGCAAGCCATATCCCCCAAATGACCAACAGAGGTAAAATTTTAAGTTGTTTCTGTGGTGTCCTCCTCCACCAGGAGTCCCAAGCATTCCTAATTGTATCCCCTTCCCACTGGCAATTGGAACCAACAAGTGTAGAGACTTCCTTCCAAACTTCAATAGAGAAGCAACAAGATAAGAACAGATGATAGTTGGTTTCCAGTTCTCTTTTACACAAGACACACCAGCTCGGCCCTTGAAAGGTTCGCTTTTGTAGCACGTCCCAAGTAGGTACTTTGTTATTTAGAACACACCACACAAACAGCTTGGTTTTTGCTGGGCACTTAAGCCTCCATAAAGGCTTCCACCACCAGGATTCATCCCTTTGTTATACCCCTGCACTTAAAAATAAATACCCAGCCTTTGGAGAATATGCCCCCCCAGATCTGCATCCCAAACCAGAGAGTCTTCTTGCTCTGAAAGAACAATATGTGCCCGGTCCAGCTCCCTAATGTATGTCTCCACAAATCCAGTTCCCCTTTCTCCCAGCCCTAAAGAATTTTCCCTTCTCTAGAGTTGAATCCATGGTTCATCAGGCCTTGGAATAGCTAGCTAGTTAAGAGTAGTAATCCCAAAATGGCCAAGTTCCTCAATAACATCAGGTGGAAGTAGGTGCTGATGTGTGCTTCCCAGCCATGGATCTCTATCGATCAGAACACTTTCCCCATTCCCAACATCCCAAGCTAAATTGTTTTCGATCAAAGAAAAAGAATTGACAATCGCTTTCTAGATCACCGAACCACCAGAATGTGTTTTCCTGGGTTTTCTGATCCAGTCTAAGAGACTCTCACTAGGGATATATTTTTGTTTTATCACCCGATTCCACAAGCTGCTAGTCTTCACCAGCCTCCAACCTCCCTTAGCAGCCAAAGCTTTTGAGAACAAAAAGATGTCCTTTAGACCCCAACCTCCAAGACCTTTTGGGGTTGAAATCCTTTTCCAATTAACCCAGGGTGTAGTCTGATCATCCTTTTTTCCACTCCATAAAAATCTGAAGCAGATCCTCCTTATCCTTTCAAGAATCCCTTTCGGGATCCAGGAAAGTGACATCCAGTACACCGGAATAGCCTCCAAAACAGCTTTTACTAGGACTAATCTTCCTGCTCAAGAAAGCCACTTGTGGCTCCAAACCATTAAGCGTTTTTCAACCTTCCCAACCAGCCAAAACCAATCCTGTTTCTGGTATAAATTTGCTTTTAGAGAGAAACCAAGGTATTTGAGACCTTCATCCAATCCAGCTGTGGTAATGGGAAAGATCCTTGTAAGTTCGGCCTCCTCTTCCTGTCTCAACAGATGAGTAGTCAATGAAGATTTACCAAAATTTATTTCCATACCTGTATCTTTTGAGAAAATTTCCAAAATCTCCTGTAATACTCGAGTTTCTCCTCTTTCACCAGAGCAGAAGATCAGTACATCGTCCACGAAGAGTAGATGAGTAATACAACAATTTGGAGCTAGTTTTATCACTGAGAAATGACCTTCAGCTCTTGCTGCTCTTATAGCCCTGCTAAGTCCCTCAGCAACCAGAAGAAAAAGGAGCGGAGACAATGGGCACCCTTGTCTTAATCCTCGTTCAGCATGAAAAAAAGGAGAGGCCGCTCCATTGATCAGCACCGAGAAAGAAACAGTAGTTATACAAGACATAACCCAACGTATAAAACTGATGCCGAAACCCAGATGGGTTAGAAGCAACCTTAAATAAAGCCAACTAACTCTATCATACGCCTTAGAGAGATCAATTTTGAGAATAGCCCCCTTCAGTCTTCTGGTCTTTAAGCTATGAAGGCCTTCCTGTGCTACCCCAATTGCCTCATGGATCTGTCTCCCTTCCAGGAAACCAAACTGTTCAGCAGAGACTTGTGCTGATAGGATAGCTTTCAGTCTCTGAGCGATTACTTTTGAGATAATCTTATAGATACAATTGCATAGAGAGATTGGCCTGAAGTCATTAAGGGAAGTTGCATTGTCCGACTTTGGGATGAGAGCAATGAAAGTAGAGTTAAAGCTAGCCGGTATCCAGCCAGCCGACCTTGAATCTTCTATTACCTGCAAGAGATCCCTCCCCAGGATCTCAAAGAGCTCCAGAAAAAATTCTATCGTCCATCCATCTGGCCCTGGGCTTTTATCTTTTTGAAAACTGCCCAAAACCTCCTTGAGTTCTTCTTCCGAGACTTCCTTCATAAGATCCCTATTGCCTCCCTCATCCACAAATCAAGGAAATAGCAGTGCCATTCTAATTACCTCTTCTATGGATGCATGCGGAGGGGCTTTGAACAAATGCTGAAAGTGGTTAACCCCGCATCTGGCCTTATCTTCAAAATAAACATGAGTACCCTCCTCATCCTGCAGACTCCAAATAGTGTTAGCCACCTTCCTACCTCTGGCATATGCATGAAAAAACTTAGTGTTATCATCCCCGCACTCCAACCAGATGGCCCTGCTCTTAAGTCTCCAAGCTTCCTCCTTTTCTAACAGCAGAGTGTTACGTCTACCCTCCAACCTTGACAATGTCTCCTTGGACTCTTGAGATGAAAAACCACCTCCTTCTCCTTCGTAAATCAGCAGAAGTTCTGCTTCTACATTCTTCAGCTCAACATCGTCTCTGTTTCTCTTTGCTACTGCCCATTCCTTAATTAACACTTTGAGTCTTTTAATGTTGTCTGCGAATTGGATGGCAGCCGATCTACCATTTTCCTCCCTGATAGGGTTCCAATGAGATAGGAAAAGATTTTTGAAAGGCTCATCCTGAAGCCATGACTTATTGAATTTTAAAGGGCTCGAAGGATTGATGGGCCCCTTTTTGATTTCAAGGAAAATGGGAAAATGGTCAGAATGGCCCCCACTGCCCACCCATTGTCTTACTAAGAAGAATCTGTCCACCAGCCGCTCTGCTACCAAGAAACGATCAAGTCGTTTCGCCACTCTAGCATCCCCACTCCGGTTGTTTCTCCATGTTGGTTTTAGCTTAACAGGCTCGATGTCCAGCAACCCTTTCTCCATCAATTTCTGAACAAAATAGCCCGCCATAGAATCCACCTGGGCATGAGGCCCCCAAACCTCATTATGCCTCAACGAGAAATTTAAGTCTCCACCCAGCACAACCATGTCTCCATTCAGAAATGGATTTTGAAAGAGAGAGTCCCAAAAAGGGGCTCTGTTAATATATGGCCCATAGACATTGACCACAGAAAGGGAAATCCCCAACTCTTCAGAAAAAACTTCAATACCCAGCACAGCCTCTGTGCCCAAGGAATTAATCAGTTTAACACAACAATTTTTCCAACCCACCGCCAAGCCCCCAGAACGTCCTCTTGCATCCACAGTCACAAAAGACCACCCAGGTAACCAACTTTCCAGCCTCTCCCGGATCACCTCTCCTTCTCCTATAGTCTCTTGTAGTAAAATCACATTCGGATGTTCAAGAGTAAGCACCCTGATGAAGGCTGATTTCTTACCAGGCCCAGCCAGCCCCCTGCAATTAAAAGACAGGACCTTCATAATCGGCCTTTCTTCTTGGCCTTCTCCACTCTAAGGGCCATTTCAATCAAAATTTGTTTTCCTCCCAAGAGATCCTCCTTGGCTCTGGATTGAGCCTTGAAAATATTTGTCTTTCTACCCCGACCTCTTCTCACCGGCGAAGAATTTTTTCCCAACCCAAGAGAAGGCTTCTGACTAGATCTTAAAAAATATCCTGAATCCACAAAGTCTGATGGGGAGGGGCAGGGCTCCTCTAGGTGAGAGACAGGGTCTGGTTCCAAGTCAATAGTGGGGAATTCAACCATGACAGGAAGGGGGTCTGGGTCAAAAGCAGTAGAATCAAGAGTAGCAAGAGTACCCACCCCTAGGTCGGCATCAGCAATGACATGGTGCACAGGGATAGACAAAGGGATTCCATTCTGTCCCGAGAGGGAAAGCTTCCTCAGTCCTTCTATCCAATCGTACCCAAGAAAGGAGACATTATCCAAAAACAAATTAACATTTGATAGAAGGGGAAGAGTGGATGTACCAGGACCAGAATGATCCCCTGAAGCTAGGCCAAGTGACAGTGGAGAGGCATGAGATGGCGTATCTCTGATTCTTTCATCCACCATAACATTAGGAACATTCAACTCTTCTGAAGACGGGTCGCTACCCAGTTCATTCGCAGAGGTCTAGGCTGATCCAGAGGAAGCTTCAATCTTCTGTGAAGGTCCTTTACACGCAAACCCAGGACCTTTCCTTCTGCTACCATTCAGGGACCACCCTGGTAGAGTGCATTCCGAAACCGAATTCCCATAGACATGACATGGTCTACAGCGAAAGGGAACATTTTCATAATCCAGGATTTATGGGATGATCACCGGTCCCCAGTCCAGATTAATTGATTCTGCCAGACCCTCCCTTAGATTGATATTAACCAAAATCTTGGCTACCTTCTTCTCCTTGGTTTCTACAAAGGAAAGATCTGCCTCCAGGAAAGTCCCAAGAATATCTCCTATCCGTCTGAAGTGATACACATCCCAGAAGTGTAAAGGAAGCGCAGGCAATCTCACCCAAATAGGTAAAACATCCACCCTTTCTTTGCTAGCATCAAACAGAGGGCTCCAAGGTTTCAGAAGGACAGGGGAATGATCAATATGCCAACATTGGGACTGAATCCATCTTAGATCCTCCTCCTTCTCCAGATTGACCGCAAACCAGCCTCTATTCAGTGTCTCCACCACTGGCACGTAACCAAGCTGTGTGCCCCATGACGCCGCAGCCCAATTCTGAATGGTGTTTTTCGCAAAATTTCTTCCCAGGACTCTCCCAACCAAGGTACACTTCACCATCTTCAGCACACTGTCCCAGGCTAGATCCTCATCGACCGCATAGTTCCGGACCAGTTTCTTTTTTATCCAGTTCTTTCGTCTTCTCTTTGATGGACCACTATCCACTCTCCTCCCATCACATTCACCCGGATCTCCTGAACAATCACCAGAAAGGTCCCTTCTTGGCGACGAAAAACCTCTCTGTTTCACTATAGCCAACGACACCCTCCACTCATCCTCCGAAGATTCTCTGCTCGAAACATTTCCTTGCAAAACCTGTCCGGCCTCCCCTTCTGCTAGCACCTGTAAAACTCCCTTCATAGCCTCGTGCCCTTCCTGAATAACAGGTGCCAAAAACCCTAACTTTCGGGTGAAAAAAGCTCCCTTTTCCTTCCAGCTCGAAGATCCCAGCAAAAATTCCGGCCGCTGTGAAAAATACTCCACCTGTGGATCAGCCGTTAACAGCTCCGACAAAAGAACAAGGAAGTCAGATGGGGACGTAACGGCCTCCACTTCCATAAAACTGTCGGATCCCAAAACTTCCTGACCCGGTCTTGGGAAATCCACCAACTGCTCCATACAACTTCCACCTGGCACCTCCCATATGTCATAACTCTCCAACCTGTCACTGGAATAATCTACCACATCCAGATCCTCCATTTTTCCTAGGTTATAAACCGTAACAGTCAATAAACCCTCTGTCAGCTTCAAAACCTGAAACCCCACCTCACCACCGTTCACAGGTTGTAATCCGCCGATTCCAACATCTTTCAACAGGAGTCAACCGCGCAAACCATAGGCAAATACTGTCATGAGATAAGAGAACCACAAGGGCCAGGGTAGAACCCTAGCCAAAGCTAGAGGCCCTGTCCATCCGTACCTGCAATCCAAAACCCTACGCCGTCGCCATCACTGCTACCGAAACCCCCTTATTTTTGTAAATATATGTTACTAACATATAGTATTTTGTTATTATTTGTTATAGTATGATGGTTTTTGAAGTTGACATATGATGATGTAAGCCTTACCCACATGAAAAACTTGACAACATATCTATTGTACTAAGGATGTACTTGGCTACTCTAGGTCCAATTATGCCATTTTTTTGAACATTAGATTTTGGAGATAAAATATTTTCCTTTTTAATATATTTACATTACCCACATACATATATACATATACAAAGTGTTGAAATTATTGATTCCTACTTTTATTATAAATGAATGTGTGATACTTAATCATACAATAGTGTGTTACAATATTGGTCAATGCGATGTAGGATTTCTCTCTTTTTGAATAGTTTCTTCTAAGATCATAGGGTGTTGAAACTAGTTAGATATGGGATATTTTTCCCAGCTACTTTAGCTCCTAAGATAGGGTGTGATTGATACATTCTCTAAACTTGTTGTTAGTGTTCTAAAATAGTGTCTACATTTACATAAAACTTCATGTATTTATATGTGTACTATTGCATTGTTGAATAAATCAATAAAAATAATTTTGGAACGTGGAAACAATGTCTACTCTTTTATTTATGTACATGTTATAGAGTCAATACTGGCTTGACTTTGTCAAGAGAGGGGTTGGCGATCATGGCATTTTGTTTAGCATTGCTAACCTAAAGCATATTGGAGTTGTACTGTGATAATAATTGTAAAAGGAAAATGCTATGGAGGAGAGTAATTCCAAAAAATATAAATATATCGAAATCCAAAAACTAATATCTTATTATGAGGGAAAATTCCTATTTATATAGTTAATTAATACATAAATACCGTATTAATGAAATTCCACAATAACCAAAAATATGTTTAGGCTCAACACACTTTTATTTAATATTAATTGCAATTTCTACCATGTCTTTTCATGGATAACCATTCTTAAGTTGTAGCTAAGCATCCTTGAGTTGTGTGCATTCCTCAGGTTGAAAATGATCTTCTACCTAGACGTCTTCCATGGGACAAATCAATTCCTTCAAGTTTTAAGATGATAGTGTCCCCACTTTCTCAAGGATGAGGGTGAATCTTGACTTGGGATGCATCATGAAAAAACTACTTGGCTTGTGTGAGTAGTTGTCCTTGACATTAAACCAAGTAAGAAATTCTTTTGTTTCCTCATGGAAAAAGTGCAGGCCTCCAACACAGTACCAACATCAAAAGGGAGTTAGAAATTGGGGATGTTGTCAATTGGATGGGATATATAAAACTTCTTATTTTAGGAGTGTAGGCTCATACAACTTTAGGTTGTTTACATTATTGACATTGTGAATTCCAAGCTTCTTCGATAAGTCCATACGATATGCATTCAACTCAATTTGCTAAAGAATGATATATGGTCCATAATGTATAGGTTTCATTTGATGACTCCTTTGTCCCTAGAAATTTTGCTTATCAATATATAACTAGAAACAATCACTAGGTTGAAGCAACAAGATAACTCGGTGTGACCATGACGATATTTCTAGAGATCTTAAGTGTCCTATATAGATATAGTAATCCATGCATGTATTTGATCAATCATTTGTATAAAATAGGTGGCTATGTGTTTCTCCTTCTGCTAGTGTGTAGAAATTGAAGTTAGAATTGTAATTGGTAGTTCATAAGGGGCCATAGGCTGGTAATTGTAATAAGACTCAAAAGATGAATAACTAATGTATGTGTTAACAACCCAGTTGTAGATATGCTAGAGGATATACAAATATGAGTCCCTCTTCTTATTTTTGGTATAAAAAATATGAAAAAAGACACTACACTTTGATTAATGACCTAAGTATTCCCATCCTATTGAGGATGACAGACAATGGAAAAATGAAGAGCTCTGGCAACCTAACGATTGTGACAGTTTTCCAAAGGTGCTAAGAAAATAAGAATGATGATTAGAGACAATGTTAAGGGGTAACAGAAAATGTAACGAAACCTGAGTGAAAAATAGTGTAGTAATATATTCGGTTGCATTGGTTTTTGTGCAGGGATGGATATAGCCATTTTAGAAAAAAAACATACCATAACCAAAATACAATCATGTTTTATGAAAGTTAGTGATAAGACATTGAGAAAATCCCTGGATATGGATTCACATGGACGAGATGATAGAGGCAAGGGATGATAAAACCCATGTTTGTGATTGGTAGGTTTTCTTCTACCACAAAGAGAGAATGAACAAATGAATTGTTCCACCTATCACCGCATATATGGCTTGAAGAAATGATGCCACAAATGATGGAGAGTCTTGAAGATACCAAAGTATGACCAAAGTGAACTCCATAGTTAAAGGCATGGGACTCTTGGATGAGGATCAAGCAATCTAGATGTTGTGGAACACACAACTACTTTATTTTTTAAAGTCATCCATGACACACAAAATATTTCAAAAAAAAATTGATTTATCTTAGTTGGATGGTGAAAATCCTATTATATTGGTCAACAAAAAATATTAGTAGGATATCATTTGTTGCACACTGAATATTCAAAAGTTGCACAACCATGGTAGGGGGGTAGCTTAATAGATATGGCATGTTATTCAAAATACTTTTCTTGTACTTGAGTACCAAATGGAACTACTTAATGTAGGAGGCCCATTTAATATGGATTTGTTCTTGAAGCTTGGATTGGGAATTTAAAAAAATAATAGCGAATGATGGTTAGGATGCAAAATCATTCCCTTACCCAAAATGTAATAGTGCCACTATTTCAACTCCTACACAAGAGCATCAAAATCATTTTCATAGGTAGTGTATTAATTGATATTAGCTTTAGAAAAGGTTTTGAAATGGTAGGCAATAGGGTGGCCTCTCAATTTTTTTTATCAATTTTTTACCACATCGATGGAAAATTGTCAAACATCTATCTTAATCTCAAAAGACTACTAGAAGTATGGAAGATGCAAAACTGAGGCATCACTTTCCCTCATGGGAATTATGAAATATAGAGAACCATAATGAGAGGATATAGGTTGAATATTACCATAGTGCTAAAGGTATTGGATTTGACATTCAATTTCAGTAGCCTCTTGACTGGAAAAGTGGTAAGATGGGGCATTGGGTAAATAAGCGCCCAAGACCAAATCAATGAAGTGCTGAATATTATAGAAAGGGGAAATAATAGATAATGGATGCAATACACACTAGTAGAATAAGAGAAATTTATGACTAAAAAACCTACTAAATTCAACATACAAATGACTAATTTTGGTCAATGGACCATTGGTGTTATATTTGCATCCATACAAGTCACCACTAAATTAATGACTAAAATATTTTAGTCATTTATTGCTTTCTCTAAATTGATCAATTGGTGTATATTTGGTTGTTCATTTAGTCATATATTTAGTTGTTGTAGTATTTTTCAGTCATTTTAACCATTAATTGTGTAGTATATTTTCCATTAGTTGGTAATATATTTAGTCATTTCTATAGTCATTAATTACTATCTATTGGTAAGATATTTAGTCATTAATTTAATGTTTCTTGGTAGCATATTTAGTCATTAACTTTATGTTAATTGGTAGCATATTTAATCATTAATTTTCTATTAATTGGTAGCATATTTAGTCATTAGTTTTATGTTAAATGAGAGCATATTTAATCAATAATATGTTGTCAATTGATAGTACATTGAGTTTCATTTACAGACAATTGGTAGTACATTTAGTCATTAATTTGCACTCACTTGGCAATTTATTTAATCTTTAATGACCAATAATATATTGATATATTGGTTATTGATTTTCACATTCATTTAGATGATCTGTATAATGTATTAGTTACCATATAATTAAAAAAATGAAATCAACAATATACAATATCTATGAATGTAACGTCAAATTAAAATATACAATAATCATAAACATCGACATAAAGCTAAAATACATATACAAAATCCATAAACATTATAATGCAATATATACAATGAACAAAATCATATATATATATATATAATCACAAAAATCAAGGTACAATGCTGCTATAAGTTTCATGGAGTAATATCCAACTCAAATAGTAGATCAAAATCAAAGTACAATTTCATCGTAAGTTTCATGGAGTAATATCCAACTCAAATACGAGATCAAGATCAAATTAGTACAGTCTTATTGTAAGTTTCATAGTGTAACATCCAATTGGTCAAATACCAAGTCAAAATCAAAGTACATTGTTAGTAGTTACTGTAAAGATTCACAGAGTAATATCCAACTCAAAGACCAAATCCTTGATTGACCATTCATGAATGAGACTGCTCTAGGCTTCATGAACTAATATTCATGCAATGAAACTAAAATATACAGTGGGCCAACTAGCTGCAACTATGTAATTTTTTTCAAATGTTTTAAAAGCAACGTTGTAAAGCTTCCTTCCTTCTCTTTCAGACTGAGACATTCATCAACTTTGTCAAAATATGGAAGTGATGTGTCCAAATTTGTAATATTTATGTTTGCAATACCTTCAACTAGTTTAACTCCATGCATCATATAGAATGAATGAATATGTCCAATTCCGGCTTCAACACCCTCGTATAGATCCAACACTCTGACTTTGTTACCTTCTAGGATTTTATCATCTTCATAATCCTACAAAAACAAAAAAATACACATGATTATTTAGAGATATGAAAACTGTTACAACATAAATCGTATTCTAAATTGCATATTATTGAAATAAATTTAATAAACATGTAACTCACTAAACTAGGAATATTCACATTGTTATCAGCACTGGGAAACCCCAACATTGACTGGGCAACCTACAATTCCACATATCCAACATCCATAACTTGTAGATCCATATCCACATCAAGATTTTTAATGCAGTAATCTTTCTATGCTTCGAAACTACAGATGACATGGTCTTTTCCCGCTTTTGTGTCGTTCTACATGTGAAATCACTTGCAAAAAAATTGATAACAATATCACAAAACAACCACATCCAAAAAAAATTGATAACAATATTGCTAAATAACATTTAAGGGAATAAGATTTGAAAATGCAAAAAAAACATACTAGGAATAAGCTTTAAAAATGCAAAAAAACAAGATATTAGGAATAAGCTTTAAAAAAGCAAAAACATTATGTGTACGTTCAACTTTTGGACAATAAGGTGATTAAGAACATAAATTTTAAATCCAATTTTTAGGATTGCAACAACCAACACAAAACTAGATGAACATAACATTTGAAGTTCCACATCCAAGTATGGATATGGAATTTAACACTTACTTGGGTAAGGTTGCAGGGTTAATAGGTAGATTGGTTGCACGTGTTATATATTTTTCTTAGACTTAAAATTTTTGCTAAGGGTCTATTCATTTTCATATGTTGGACTAAAAGTATAAACTTGCTTCCCTATGAATGTAGCACCTATGAATCATGTTTTGATCCATATGTCTATATTTGTTATTTCTTCTACAAATTTTTGGAGGTATACTTATGGGAAATTAAAGGTGTGAAATATTTTTGAAATTAGTTTTTCTATTTTCCGCTTTGCTAATAGGCTTATGAAACATGTATGTCATGCTTTATATGAATTTATGGATAATGTTTTAATTCCCTTATCATGCATTTTTATAGGATGTCCTAATTTCAAGTGGAAGTAAATAAGATATGCAATGGGAAAGTTTAATCCTTGAAAGATATGTTTAGAGAAGACTCCTTATTCTGGAGAAGTCTTCACCTTACTTTAATTGTGAAATTGGTCTTCATTGAAACCAATAAAGAAGGGATAAAATGACTCATCAAGGGTGGAAATAAAAATATCCGAAGGATTTAGTAAGGCCGGCAGTGGCTACATTAAGAGATTGAAGGACTGTATTAGGGGAATTTGAGGATTAGACACTTTGTATATTGAAATGATTTTGCATTTATATCTTGGATTTGACTAGGTACCAGTCATCTCTATCACCATTAAAGCCCATCACACTCTTATTAGTCCCTGCCCGGCTAGCAGGGACTATAGTATTCGGCTTGCCGCCATTTCAATTACTTTGCACAAGAACCAAAGATATTTCAAAGACATTTATCCTAAGTTTTTATTGCAATGTTTTGGAAAACACTTTCTCACCGTTTTTTCAGCCAATTAACAACTTTATATTTATTCAAACTATAAATCACCGTTTTCTTAGCCAATTAGCAACTTCAACTTCTTATTTGGCCTCTTTTCGAGGCTTGGAGCAATGGGGACTTAGTTTTTAACAAAGTTTGTTTTTGAATAGTGGAATTATTGGACCAAAAAGTGTATTGATCAAGTAATGCTAGGATCCTGTTGGCATTAGTTAGCAAACATTTAATGTCTAAATGTATCCTGCAACATCTACATTGCAAAATCTATATCTGCATGCAGTGCACGTGGGCCTATGCATGCTAAGAAACCTGTTGAGGCACACCGCTAACCCTTGTAGCCTCCAGAAGGAATTGAAATTTATTTACAAGCTTTACCTTTGCTTGTGTGTCTGCCTCCCTGCTCTACTTCAATCTTGAAGACAGTGTGCCACCTATTAGGTAAAGTCATCTCTCACAGTCCCAGTCCCGAATACTAGAAGTACTAGAAGTTTTAGTAGAAGAAGCAGGAACATTGCGGTAATTCATAGCATTTTGTTCTCTGTCATGACAGCCTTGTGAAACGAGATTAGCATTAGCAAGTCATCTGGTAGACAGCGATAGAGCATTTCCTTTACCTGGTGAAAGAAAGAAGAACACTGCATCAACATTTAGCAATTGTAAGAATTCTTTAGGTATGCTTCATACACCATGCTGCTTACTGTCTACTTATATATACTTAAAGCTCGAATTAGATCAATTGGAGAACAAAAGTATACATTAAAGCTTGACTTAATTCGTTTATCATTTCATATAAAACCAACTGATATAAAACCAACTGATTCAGTTCATAACTTAGACGTACCAGGGAGATTAGTCCTACCAATAATTTTGCAATTCAAATTTAGATAGCTCTGCTATTAATTATAACAAACCTGTAGCAATTTGACGACGCGTCAATTTTCGAACACTCTGTTTACCAACAAGAACTTCTGGGGATTGTCCAGTGGGAAACAAGGCACGAGCATGGATTGTCCGGTGGGAAACAAGGTGCTAGCATGGATTTCTCTGAACCATTATTTTTATTGTTCTTGCAAGCAGCGCATCGAGATGTGTATCCCTTCGAAGCAGAAGTGTTGCCCATCTGCACAGCATCTCCATTTGTAGCACCTTTGTTTTTGCTCATGAAAAATATAGAATTACTAATGCTTCCTACGAGTATTGCTTACCTTTTACATGATTACAAAAAAATCATTTAATAATTGCTTCTACATAACAGAGATTTATACAGAGATTTATCTGTGTAGGTGAGGGAAAACCCCTATAGATCCTGTGCTGTGTGTGTATATATCCCGCCAAGTGCTCGCATGACCTTCCAACTGAGAAGAATGTGATAGAGGAATGATCCTTAGCTCATGCTCGAATTCAATGAGGATATACAATGTCAATAATCATTATCATAGATTTATACAAGTATTAACTATCACAGATTCATACAACTATTGTTGGTAAAGACAAACCCACAGGCTACTTGAAAGCATAGGACCCATTTCAGACTTCTAAATCGATGACCATGGGTCGTTCCAGTCTCATTTCTCAACTGCCGAGTGCCCCAATTTGTAAGAGTTCCAAACCCTCTACCTGCATAAAATTTTATGTAGCATTAAACAGAGAAAAACAATGCTTACATACCTGCCTATTTTTGCTCTTTTGTTTTTGATAAGTTCCTCAGGTTTATTTCTATTGATGGTTTTCAAAGTCGTCCCAGACATGCCATTTTTCAGCAAGGGATTTAAGGTCCTCCGTGGAATGCCAAGATCGCAACAGGTAAGAAAGATCAAACCCAAACCAGAAAATTTTCTATGGTCCCAGAGTGAAGAAGATAACCACCCTCTGTGTGAATAATTGAAGGGGATACCTCTAATCGGTGCTTTCATATTAAACCATTGGGGCAACTTATATCCTTTCTATTCTGAAAGGCAACCATTTTATTTCTCATTTATTCTTTATCCATTGCTGACTTGTGAAAATATCACCATAGAAGAGTATAAGGAACTATCCACATCTAAGGAACACTTGTGGTGGTAAGAAAAGAGAGTCGTCTCCCTTGCCACATATTCCCTTAGTTCTTCTCCATTTCCAGACTGTATGCTTGTGAAATTCAAACCTCATTTATGTGAACACTCGTGGTGGTAAGAAAATAGAGTCGTCTCCCTTGCCATATATTCCCTTGGTTCTTCTCCATTTCCAGACTGTATGCTTGTGAAATTCAAACCTCATTTATGTGTGATTTATTCATGATTTATTCATTGTGGAGGCGTTCCATTTCCCGGCCATCAATGGAATCAGACAGAGACTTGGGCTCATGGTCGCGTTTTCTGTGCGACACCTCAGTCATTATTAAGGGTGCAATAATGGGTACAGCTCTTCTGAGTGGTAGCTGCGGAGTTATAAACAAAGGTAGGCGCTTTCATTATAACAGGAGGGGGCAGCGTGAAGGGGCCAGAAGGAGGAATCACTGGAGTGTGGTCGAGGTACCATCCATAAGTCTGAAACCGCCCCTACTTCCCAGCGAAGGCCTGCAATGGACAGATGCTTGAGATTTTCTACAGATGCTTCTTGCAAAATGACATTTGGACGTTTGAGATTTTTATGACTTTTCTCTCACTTTGGCTTATCCACGTATCTCAATCTGGTGTATTTTTCAATGAATGTATCGGGCCTCGGTTTGGTTATTTATGAACCATAGTTACAAAATTTATACATTTCATGCAATATGTCCAATGAATATAAAGCACTGAGTTGCTCCTGCTCCTTATGTTCTCCATTCCACCGGTTTCTATTTGATTCGATGCTCCTCAATCTGAGTTTCAATCTGATTTATATTGCACAGCAGCTCTTTATGCGTAAGGCCGTTGAAATTCAAGGTCACTCCACAATAATTGCAATTTTGATTTTAATTTTATTATTGTTGATGTTTAATAATTTTAAATTTATAACACACTATGTCTTTATGTTTATTATTTTAATAAGATCTGAGATTCGTTCTATTTCACGATTTATATCATGATTTAGTGCTTGGTAAAAAATACACCAATCCGCCGGAATCGGGTAGACTATATCTGGTCTAAATCATCATTTCAAGGGTTTAAATCCCAATTTTAATGTTTTTGGATATTAGCGTTTACTACTGCTGCTTCTCTGGGCTGATTATCTGTCCGACCTCGTGCTTCTCTATTGCGCTCGTAAACCTCCTAAGTGTTGGGCCGATAAGCTTTTACCGAACCATGCCGAAAAGCAATTGGAATTTGGTATGATTGGAGGTGTTACCCAGAGTTTGAATTGGCTGTCACATTGATTTTGCAACTCTTTCTTATCATCCGGGTGCTCATAGAGTTTGAAGTCGTAAGTTTGGAATCTCTAATAAATCCTCACTTCTAGTTTACCAAACTCAAATATCAAAGATTTATTTTCACTTCTATTTCACTCAACTAAAAGATCTAGCGATCCCAATAAAGTTATGATATTTACAGTTCTTTGTTTAGATTAAATTCATTTCAGATTAAATTCAATTCGTATTTATCAAATTTTAAATCTAACTTTAAATTTTGTTAAAATTAATAATAATTAATATTTTTATTAATAAAATAAAATTATAATAATTTAATTTATCTAAATATTATGAAATATATATCTACTCAACAACAATTTATCCGACTCAATGGTAAAACACTTCATAAAATTAACTTTTTCTAAATTAATTTTTCTTTTCAAATTAAACACTAAATCATGATTTATCTTACTCCAAATTTTTCATTCATTTTAATAATTTATACTTTATTAAATCTCCTACATGGGCCGGCTTTTTAAATCTCCTGTCTATAGTAGATGTATTGAAGGAAATCTAGTAGCCTTAGAATATCAGCAAATTTGTGAATCTATCAACTTACACTTAGTCACGAAACGTGTCAATCCGGGCTTCCTCTTTAATGGCAGTCCAAACCTATTTATTGTGAGTCAAGATCTCAGTCAAGGCCTACTCTATTGTGATTAAAGGCCTCTTTTTTGTTAGGGCCTATACTCTATAGGTTATATAAAGGCTTAAGAATAACTGGAGCATCCTCATTCCCATCAGCATTCGAACCGGCCTCATACCTGGTATTAAAATAACCTGGGGGCCAGCCTGCTTTTCAAGTAACTCATTCCGTCGTCTAGCCAATGCGCTCTAAAGAAACAAGGTTCAAGGTCCAAGTAGTAATGATTCCAGCGCAAGCTAGAGAAAAGATAGTAGGTATAAGCCCAACAACCATTGAAATGTATGTATTATATTGACATCTGGATGAACCACGCAATATAAAATCAAAGTTTTTGTTGGCTTCTTGCCTTCCATTATAAACATTTATCGTCATTGGACTTCGATTGGGAAAATTATAATTTGTGTAGCTATGTTGCTAACACTTGTGGCATTGATCTCCCATTCCAATATTTTAATAAATTTTGCGTACCTTCTATTTTTTAACAAATTTTTGGTATACTTTAAATTAGACTTCTATCAATTAAACTGCTTGGTACTATTAAATTTAAGTTGTAATTGAACTGCTTGATACTATTAACAATCAGTAGGCAGGGACTTAGTTGCTTTGCAACTTTTCCTTGTTTTATTTATGAAAGGGAAGTAGAAGTGAACTTTTCAATAGTATAGAGTTTTTATACGAGAGTGTAACATAGAACCACCTCTTCCACTTGTCGACGAATTCTCTCTTTTCTTAGTTGTTGGGGTTTGGATATTCGACAACACTTGGTATCACTTCTGAAAATATCTTTTTTCTTGGAACCCATATTTAAATTGACTAAGATTTGTAAGTCACCCCAAAATAGGTTTTCATCTTATGGTGAACCAGTTCCGTTTATACCCATGCCAAAATTTTATTATCTCCACCACCGTCGACCTACTGATCAACTCTAGGAAAACATGAGTTATATTGTTGTGCACAATTTTATATGCGTCTACAAAATGCAGATAGTGAATCAAGTTGCAATATATAGTTAAAAACGTCAACCTATTTGCCAACAATATCCAAAGTCCAAGAAAGTTAACAACATACTTCAAATCTACACTGTCTTTCCCACTATTGCTTCTATATCAAGTCAAAGAAAGTTAACAACATACTTCAAATCTACACTGTCTCTCCCACTATTGCTTCTATATCTGCAGGATTATATATCAATCAAAGGGAAAGGGAATTATTTTAATGAAGAGCATTATACATACATTCAACTATATGGTTAAGAAGGAAAACCATACCTCCTTCCTCAATTTGTTTGTGATAGAATATTTATAAGTAAATTTTCCCGCCAGTACCAAAGATGGTCTGCTATCTTTGAAGGTAAAAATAATCACTACAACCCCATTCGGATATACAGGGATTTCTATGAAAAGAGTGGTTTGTATGTCAGATATATATTAAGGTTTGCAAGCTTTTGATTTGAAAGAAGTTGAAGATGAAAGAGGATAAGAGGATATGACCCTAAAGGGATATTCAAGGCCTTTATAATGGTCAACGCTAGAGATTAATGAGGTATTTGATCAGGATGGAGATGAAGGTGTGGATGATGGGGATGGAGATAAAGGAAATGATAGAGGTGATGATGAATTTACAAGGAGTTAGTTAGTTAGTCCTTTCAACAGTTACATCTTATTCACAACTAGCATTCTATTCAGGGTGACACTTTGGACAGTTTGTTGATACTCATACAAAATTTAAAATCATAATAATACTCATACCCAACTCTAATTTGGACTAAATATAAAAATTACATGTATGAATAATTCCTTAACTGTAACAAAACATGTATCATAGGAAATTTAAGTCCTAATAACTAGTTCCACTGAGAAGCGATAGGAAGGTTTACATACATATGGTGACTCACTTGGAAAAGGATTTTGATCCAAATGAGCATATTAGATCTTGTCCATTCACATATTTTCTCACTCTTTTATTACGAAAGGATCTTCCCTATAGTGGAAAATCCATTGTAAATTTGTAGCTCATGAAGTAGATCACGACCACATGTGACTTGGGAATCCTTTGACCCTTGATATATTTAATCCCCACAGTGAATTAAAAGCCATTGATCTTGGTTTTGAGTTGCACTCATGTTGATGAACTACATGCGATCTATTTTTGCACCACATGCAAGGTTGTTTTGCATTTCTTCCAAGAAATAAGTTTTGTAATAACAATGCCAATTTGTAATTGACCTAAAACTCTAGTGTTATATTACTGCTCTATTACTTGCTTGTATTTTACAATAGTGTACATGCTTATATAGAATGATGATATGCTTGGGTGACTACCCATTACGTTCAATTACAAAGAATTTAGAACGGTTCGAAAGTTCAACCATTACAGATGGCTGGAAGACATAGAGAAAATATTTCGTATTCATGTCGAGATGCTGTAGTCAATGATACAAGTAGAGATGCAGAACCTGTCGAGGTTGTGTCAAGGTTCAGATTGGTCGAAGTCGATGTTGAACTTGTCGAAGTCGAAAAACATGCCAACTACTGGGTGGATCATTCCTCCTTACTTAAGAAACAATGGTGCCCATTGTTTGCTCGTTTAAGTGAGGAAACTTGTTGGTGAGTTTAATAGTAGAGTACCACTTTCCTTATGCTAGGATTTGTCCATCTTTAGCCACTTGAAATAAGGGATGGCGTTTGTTCTTGTATGGCGTATACATCCTACCACGATGGTGTTGCAAGGAAAATGATCATGGACATATGGATGTATGTCTTTAGGTTTTGTTGTGTGCAAGTCGTTCTATTCCAATAATGGTGCATGTTATGGTCAAAGTAGATCCACGTTGAGCACTGGATGTAGACCCAAGCATGAAGGAATGTCGATATGGAAATCATTTTCTCCAATATGCTTAAGGATACTGTATGAACCATATAACAAAGGATTCATATTTTTGTATGGACCAGTAAATCACTCCTTCTTTAGATGTAACCAGACCTAATGCCCAATTTAGAATGAATGAGGAGTACGATGCTGATCGTGTCAGGCCTTGGCTTTTGCATTAGCTCACTCCAACATTTCCTATGCTTGATTATGGATTTTGTATATTTGATCTCTAAACTTCAATTCTTTTTCAACTTGCCGTTGGTTAGGGTTGCTGTCGTTCGATTGTGTCGATGAACTGATCAAATTGATGGGCGCTGAGGGTTGAAATCCATAACAAATTTCCAATGGAATCTTACCCGTAGAACTGTGTTGAGCATGATTGTAACTGTGTTGTATGTCTAGGAGACTTTCATCCCATGTACGACGATGCTTGTGGTTGTACATGCAAATTGGTTGTACTACCAAGTGATTTACAACTTTCATCTGTCCATTTATTTGAGGATGGATATTCATTGACAAAGAAAGTATCATGTCGAGCTATTTCCAGAGAGTCTTCCAAAATGTGTTCATAAATATGGCATCTCTTTCAGAATTCCATAATGTTTCCAAACATGTTTGAAGAAGATCTGATCAGTTTGTTGTGCTGTCATAGTCTTCTTGCATGGAATGAGGAAATTCGTCTTGGAAAATTTGTAGGCTACTACTAAGATCGCGTCATGATGATGTTTGGTAGTAGGATATCCCATCAAGTAGTCCATGGAAGTAGATTCCCATGGTCGATTAGGAATTGAAAAAGGCGTGTAAATTCCATGTCGTCGATTCAACGGTTTAGCAATGGCACAAACCACACATGATCGAATGTACATGTTGACGTGATATTTAAGTGAAGGCCAATAAAAATAATTTTGGAGAATAACAAGAGTCTTTGCTGCTACAAAATATCCTACATTCTTGTTGTAGTGCGCATCCCAAATGAGCTATTGTCAATGCTCACCAGCTAGTACAAAAAGTTGTCCAGGATTGTATAACAAGGTGTCTTTCAGGAAGTAGTCGGTAGTAGACAGAGTGTCGGTCTGAAGCTATCGATAAATTATGGAGAATTCACAATCTACCGAATACAATTGTGGCCAAGTGGTGGTGTTGTAACCCTGCATACTCATCATTGTAGAAAGTAGATTAATGGGTGGTCGGCTAAGACAATCAGCAGCGACATTGGATTTACCTTTTTGATACTTAATTACCAATTGAAATTGTTGCAGCTAATCAATCCACTTAAGTTGTCGAGTTGTTTGTAATTCCCACTGGGACGGGGCGGACTGTAAGGAATTGTGGTTAGTAAGGATGATAGTTCCTTTCCCAAGGATTTAATGTCTCCATTTATTAAGGGCTTGCACAATAGCATGTAGTTCTTTTTCATACGTCGAATACCTTCTAACAGTTTCGTTGAAAGATTTGGAATGAAAAGCGACTGGGTGACCAGATTGAGTGATCACTAATCCTAAAGCATAGTCTGATGTGTCCGTCTCAATCTCAAAAGAATGACACAAATCAGGTAACACAAGTATCGGTGCATTACAAAGCTTGTTTTTGAGTTTCTCAAAATCTTGTTGTTGTGTCGGAGTCCATTTGAAGATAGTTTTCCCATTTCCCTTAGTCAACTGATTCAAAGGCCACGCTATGTGACTAAATCTGAGTATGAACCGTCGATTAAGATTCGCCAAACCAAGAAAAATTCTTAGTTCATGAATGTTATGAGGAATGGGATAATATTCGAGGATCAGTAGTTTTTTTGGGTCGACATTAATGCCTGCATAGTTTATTACGTACTTTAAATATTTGATGTTGTTCATCCTAAATGAGTATTTATCCATGTTCAGATATAGTCGTTGTTGTTGGAGAGTGTTGAAGACTTGTCGAAGCTATATGACATGTTCTTCCCATGATCGACTAAAAACCAAGATATCGTCAAGATAGACAATGACACACTTGTCGATGAAATGTCATAGAAGGTCATCCATGTATCGTATAAAGGTCACAGGTGCATTGGTTAAGTTGAAAGGCATGAGTAACCATTCAAACAATCCTTCCTTTGTTTTGAAAGTAGCTTTCCATACATCGGTGGAATCGATAGGAATATGATGGTATGCCATGTTGAGATCGAGTTTAGAAAGAATTTAGCACCTTTCAGACGGCCGATGACTTCATCTATCCTTGGAAGTGGGTATCTATTCTTTACTAAAATTTTGTTGAGAGCCTAATAGTCGATGCACATGTGCCAAGTCCCGTATTTCTTTGGAATGAGGGTGAATGGACATCCACAAGGAGAGGAACTTGGTCGGATATGACCTTGTTTATTAAATACTGATTTTGTCTGCGATTCTATTCGTTCTCGAGAATGGATCTTCTATAAAAATACACGTTAGGTAATGAAGAATGAGGAACACGTTTAATGGAGTGTTTTATCTGGAAATGTAGAGGTACTCCATTTGGATCTTGAAATACGTTTCGGTATTCCTCAAGAATGTTGTTGATCTGTTATTGTTGTCAGGAATGCATTGGTCGGTGAGTTGACTCGTTGCTGCAGTCTTCCTGGAATGTTAAGTATTTATCATGATTAATGCAAATTTCTGAGCATGGTTGATAAGCTTAATTTGTTTGTTCGGAAGATAGCATTACAACCTTTGGTGTAGGTTCTCGCTGTTAGAAAATAGGACTAGAGAGCAATAACATATATACAGGTAAATCAATAAACAAGATGCAAAACACATTAAAACATTACAGAGAGACACATATATAACGTGGTTCACCCAAACGATGGGCTATGTCCACAAAGAAATTTGCCAGACGTTTTATTACAGTCCAGAAAGATGAAGGGATACACCCTATAGCAAAACCGTTGCACTTCCTCTTCATGCTCTCACAGTCTCTCTTCTAGTACAATACAATACCATATCCAGTCGATTTACAATGCTCTCTTTTATAGGGGAAATACCATGGGAAAAATTCTAGGGTTAACCCAATACCACGGGTCCGCAATACTGTTGGCCAACACACATCCAATTTTTTTTTTTTCGGGGGCGAACCCCCATTTTCTCAGGGGCACTACCCCCAAACCCCCATGACTCGAGGGCACTGCCCCCGAACCCCCATGACTCAAGGGCGTTGCCCCTAAACCCCATTTTTTGGGGTGCTACCTTGAACCCCAAGGCAGGGGGAACGAGTGTACAGTACTCCTGGGTTACAATCACAACTGAATAATATCTCTGGATCTAGAAGATTAGGCTCCACAACCAACAATCTCCCACTTGGAGACTAATCACGAAAACTCCACCGCTACTGCACTTGTTGGACCTTGGACTTGGAAAATTTCTTCTTTTCACCTTCATGCTTTAAAGCCAATAGAAACTAAGCAAGAAATCAGTGTCTCTCTGGTTACTCCCTTTGTCAACATGTCTGCAGGATTCTGGCTAGTCTGAATCTTTTCCAGTTTTTACAATTATTCATCTTGAACATATCTTATGAAGTGGTACTTGATTTCTATATGTTTAGTCCTCGAATGAAAAGCTGAGTTCTTTGCAAGATGAATCGAACTCTGGCTATCACTGTACAGCCTACTATTCTCTTGTTTCTTACCCAATTCTTCCATGAACCTCTGCAACCAAATCATATCCTTACTAGCCTCTATAGCAACAACATACTCTGCTTCCATTGTTGAAAGTGCAACAACTTGTTGCAGTTTTGAAATCCAACTTACTGTTGTTCCAACTACAATGAACACATACCCTATGGTGCTCCTCCTGCTATCTTTATCACCAGACATATCTGCATCAACATATCCCTGTAGAACAGTGTCTGAACCTCCAAAACATAATGCATGAGAAGTGGTTCCTCTCAAATACCTGAGAATCCACTATACTGCTTTCCAATGCTCTTTACCTGGATTATTCATATACCTGCTCACAAGTCCCACTGCATGTGCAATATCTGGTCTTGTGCACACCATGGCATACATCAAGCTCCCAACTACTGATGAATAGGGAATCTTGGACATGTAATATATCTCTTCCTGTGTCTTTGGACACATATTCTTGCTTAGTTTGAAATGGCTTACCAAAGGTGTGTTGACTGGTTTTTCATTCTGCATTCTAAACCTCTGCAACACCTTTTCTATGTACTTACCTTAAGATAATGTCAATTTGTGATTTTTCCTGTCTCTTGTTATTCTCATACCAAGGATTTGCTTTGCAGCGCCCAAATCCTTCATCCCAAATGATTTAGCTAGTTTTCTTTTGAGCACATTTATATCCTGCATGTTAGACTTTGCAACAAGCATGTCATCCACATACAATAACAAGATAATATATCTTTCGTTATCTATCCTCTTGAAATAAACACAGTGGTCAGAATGACATCTATCATAACCTTGTTCTGTCATAAACTTATCAAATTTTAAATACCACTGCCTTGGAGCTTGCTTCAGGCCATACAAGCTCTTCTTTAACCCACAAACCAAATTCTCCTTCCCTTTGACCTCATACCCTTGTGGCTGCTGCATATAAATCTCTTCCTCCAAATCCGTATGGAGAAAGGCTGTTTTTACATCTAATTGTTCAAGATGCAAATCTTCTACCGCCACTATACTTAAAATAGTTCTAATTGAAGTCATTTTAACAACAGGAGAAAATATTTCATCAAAGTCTATACCTTTCTTTTGTGCAAACCCCTTTACAACAAGTCTAGCCTTGTACTGCTTCTTTCCTCCATCTTCTTCCTTCAACCTGTAAACCCATTTATTCTGCAATACCCTTTTTTCTGCAGGCAACTTAACCAGATCCCAAGTCTGGTTTTTTACCAATGAGTCCATCTCCTCATCCATGCCTTGCTCCCACTTCTTTCTAGTTTCTACCTGCATTGCTTCTTCAAAACATTCTGGCTCACAAGAATCAGTCATCAATAAATAATACAGTGAAGGAGAGAATCGTTCAGGGGGTCTACTTAACTTGGTAGACTTTCTTATAGTTACAGGATTTTCAGGTACCTACTGCTGCTCTTGATTTTCTGGTGCTTTTGGAACTTCATTTTTGTTGATTTCATCAAGCACTGTGTACTCTATGTTTTCCTTTTCTTCTTTCTTTCCCTGCAACTGATCTTTGTACATGACCTTTTCATTGAATACTGCATCTCTACTCCTAATGATTTTGCGATTTTTAAGATCCCATAAGTGATAACCAAAATCATCAACCCCGTATCCAATAAAGGTACATTTCTTGGATTTATCCTCAAGCTTTGTTCTATAATCTTTATCAATATGGACAAATGCTTCACAACCAAAAGTTCTCAGAAATGGGTATTTTTCCTGTTTACCTGTCCATGCCTCCTCTAGAATTCCACCATCCAAAGCTCTTGAAGGCCCTCTGTTTATTAAATAAACAACAGTGTTTACAGCATCAGCCCAAAACTGTAAGGGCAACCCTGCATGCAATCTCATACACCTTACACGCTCCATGATCATTCCGTTCATCCTTTCTGACACACCATTTTCTTGGGGTGTTCCAGGGACTATCTTCTCTCTACGAATCCCATTGTGTGAACAGTAACTGTCAAACTCCTTGCTGCAGTACTCGCCTCCATTATCAGATCTGAGACATTTCAACCTTTTTCCTGTCTCATTCTCAGCCAAAGCTTTCCACTTCTTAAAAGTATCAAACACATCATATTTTTGTCTAATGCAATAAACCTAGGTTTTTCTAGTTGCATCATCAATAAAAGTAACATAATAACGAGAGCCACCAAGATATTGTACCTGAGCTGGTCCCCATACATCTGTATGGACAAGCTCTAAATTTTCACTCTTCTTTTGTTTCCCAACCTTGAGAAATCTAACTCTCTTCTGTTTTCCATAAACACAGTTCTCACAAAATTCCAAACTTACCTGCTTCAGATCTGGAAGCAGTTTCCTTGAGTGGAGAATTTGCATCCCCTTCTCACTCATGTGGCCAAGCCTATGATGCCACAATGCTGCACCTGTTTCTGTGGAAGCTACAGAAATAGAATAATCAATATTATGAGGACATAAATATAATGTACCTATCCTATCTCCTTTTGCAATTACCATTGATCCTTTAGTGACCTTCCACCATGTTTTTCCAAATGTAGACAAACAACCGCCATCTCCTAGCTGCCCTATTGAGATCAGATTTCTTTTCATAGTAGGAATGTGCCTTACATCCTTTAGCAACCAGTCATTTCCATTATTTAGATTAATCCGTAACTTACCCTTTCCAACAATTTTACATGGTTCATTATCCCCCAATAACACATGCCCAAAATCACCTTGAACATAATCATAAAAGAATTTCCTATGGGGTGTAGCATGACATGAAGCCCTTGAATCTACTACCCAGTAATCACTAGTATTATCTAATGCAAGAATCAAAGCATCTTGTAACACATCACCTGCTACATTAGCTTCCTGGGTAGTCTCTTGCTGCCTCTCACCTTTCTTCTTTAGTGCTCTGCAGTCTTTCTTTAGATGTCCTTTATTGAAACAGTTCCAGCATTCTATTTTTCTGAATCTGGACTTGGATATTCCCTTTTTAGACTTGCCGCGATTTCCTGGGCTCCTTCCTCTCTCATTTTGTCTCCCTCTACTCTCCATGGTCAATGCATTACCTGATGTCTCATCTGTTCTTTTCCTTCACATTTATTTGCTAAGAATAACACTAATAACATCATCAAACTTAAGAGTGTTTGAACTAGGGACAGAGTTACTTACAGCCATGACCAAGCTATTCCAGCTTTCTGGAAATGAGCAAAAGATTAGAAGAGCCCTAACCTCATCATCAAAGTTCACTTTTACAGAACTTAACTGACTGGTAAGTGTATTAAACTCATTTAAATGGTCCGCAACAGATCCACCTTCCGACATCTTCATATTAAATAAACACTTCATTAAAAATACCTTGTTAGAAGCCGAGGTTTTTTCGTAGAGCTTACTCAATGCGCTCATCACACCCTCTGTTGTTTTTTCTTTCAAAATATTGAAGGCCACCGACGAAGCCAGGCACAGCCGTATTGTTCCTAGTGCCTTTCTGTCAAGAACCTCCCATTCTTCATCCTTCATAGCCACCGTCTGTTTTGCTTTTCCTCCCAACGGTAGGTATAGATCTTTCTGGTACAAATAGTCCTCCATTTGCATCTTCCATAACTGATACATTTGGCCGTTAAATTTCTTGACCCTAAACTTTCCTTCTTCTGCCATTGCTCCCACTTGAACCAGGAACCCTTCTTTCCTGCAAGTTTACCAACCAAATAGACCTTTTGGCTCTGATACCAATTGTTAGAAAACAGGACCGCAGAGCAATAACAGATATATAGTTAAATCAATAAACAAGATGCAAAACACATTAAAACATTACAGGGAGACATAGATATAACGTGGTTCACCCAAACGATGGGCTACGTCCACAAAGAAATTTGCCAGTCCTTTTATTACAGTCCAAAAAAATGAAGGGATACACCTTGCAGCAAAATAGCTGCACTTCCTCTTCACGCTCTCACAGTCTCTCTTCCAGTACAATACAATACCATATCCGGTTGTTTTACAATGCTCTCTTTTATAGGGGAAATACCATGGGAAAAATTCTAGGGTTAACCCAATACCATGGGTCCGCAATACTGTTGGCCAACACACATCCCAATTTTTTTTTTTCGGGGGCTTTGCCCTCGAACCCCCGTTTTCTCGGGGGCACTGCCCCCGAACTCCCATGACTCGAGGGCACTACCCCCGAACCCCTGTGACTCGGGTACATTTCCCTTGAACCCCCTTTTTTAGGGCGCTGCCCCGAACCCCAAGGCAGGGGGAACGAGTGTACAGTAATCTTGGGTTACAATCACAACTGAATAATATCTCTGGATCTAGAAGATTAGGCTCCACAACCAACACTCACTATGATATGCCATACCACTGGTTCTGAATTTCGACGATCACCTTCTACACCCGTGATTGATAACTTCCATGTCGATCCCATAGGAAAGGTTTCAAAAACAAGGCGTTGACTACCAAAATAGGTGCCACGTCACATAATACTTCATATTCAAACGAATTAATGAAGTAGGTGAGTTTGTACTATTGGGTGATCCTTAGTTCTTGTCCATACTTCATCCAACCAATATTGTAAGGATGAGGATGTAGAGTGGTGACAAGACCAAGTTTCTTCATGATATCTTCTGAAAAAAAGTTCTTATGGTGTCAACAATCAAATGCAATGGATTGTTTTGAACCCATATATGTGTATGGAATAGGTGTTATCGTTCCTCCTCATCGATGATATTCGAGGTTGTTAGAGTGGTTGATGTTGATGTCAAAAGGGTCGATGATTTTTGTAACATCCCCGACCCTCCGACCGATGAAGAGGATGCTACCATGCCATTAGCCAACCGGGAAACTAGCCCCATGAACATGTACATACATATAAACTGAAGTAAAATGCTTGGAAGTAAAAACATGCAGAGATGCATAATTGTTTAACATACAGCAGAAGAAAAACCATACATTCAAGCATTCAACATGTTCATCATAATTAACTAAACATCAAATATGATTGCAGAAGTGAAATAGACAAGAATACTTATCTTATAAAGAACTCATCCCGCAACCAGCTATGTCGCTGCAACGTTCCACCCAACCATAGGCCAGTGTGCTCCTTAATCTCTCAGCAACGCTGCCACCCCTGAGCTAGGCATGATTCCCCAAGGAATAAGGAACAAGCAGGCTTACACATAGCCAAGGATACACAAATCAGCCAAGCCAACATAGTTGGGTTTAT
This sequence comes from Pseudotsuga menziesii, assembly GCA_001517045.1. Taxonomy (NCBI): domain Eukaryota; kingdom Viridiplantae; phylum Streptophyta; class Pinopsida; order Pinales; family Pinaceae; genus Pseudotsuga; species Pseudotsuga menziesii. Next base: position 79,949 of record LPNX010760385.1, on the reverse strand, counting down.
CAGGCCATCAAGGAGCTAGGAAAAGCTGAATTCTAAGCTAATGGGCTCATTGAAGAGCTAAGGACACCTACACCAGAACTAGCCTGACTTCTAGGACACCCACACACACCCAACACAAGGAAATTAGTCCCTTCTCTGCTACATAGTCCCTTAGGCCCTGACCTCCCTTCCAGTGCTATTTAGGGGTTGTGGAGAAGAAATCCAAACCTCTAGTTCTATCTGTGTGGATCCCAAACACACCAGGTTTATCAAGCATACTCCAACCTTCATTCCCATTCCAACACAGTCCGAAGACTAACCACTACATACACGCAGCAAAACCAAGCCATTCACAGCTTTGACTAGGGAAATCGATCCCTGAGTCATTCTTGGCCCTATCATGGCCAAAACGACTCAATAATAACCCACAATAGCTCAAAAACATAAATGAGGCCACAACAAATGAAAAATGTGGGGAAAACAACAGCCTTGGTCTCAACAATGAAGCAACGGGGAATACACAACCCAGAGTTGGAAAAAGAAAAGTCAGACTCTCAGCCTAGACAGGGGAACATATACTCAGACCACCAATCGGTAAGAAAAACATATACCCACAATAGAAATCATGAATGGCTCCTTCACAGATGAATCATGGATGACAACAAACGACATTCCCCAGCTCTTTGCGTGAGGAAAAACGATGAAGAATCCTGTGGGTGAGGATGAGCAATTCCTTCCTGTGCATGAGGATAGGAAAGAATGGAGTAATGGGTAGTGGTTTCCCTGTCCATGTGAGGATGAAGAGTCTGCTGGTGGAGTGGGCATGTGGGTAAGGATTGACAGTCTTGCCACCCACCACTTCCAGCAATAACTGCCCAACTAACATCAGGGATTTTAATGTGGTAGTTGACACATGGATTTTCCCCATTGGCTCAAGGTTTAACAATCCCCCCCCCCTTATCCTTAGGAAAATCATGCCCTTTTTATCATGGTTGCATTGACATAGCTGGTTGGGGTTCATTTTAATTAAAGTGCATATTTACATGATGCCAAAACTATGATGTGCCGTATATCACGATATACCATCGGTAACAATTTTAATCGCCGAAACATAACTGAACCAAATCGATGGTGGGGATTTTGCATTTAGCTCCACAGCATGATTAATTACAATATATACATCATATACATTTAATGCAAATGGGGTCAAAACCGGGGTGTTACATTCCCCTCCCCCTTCAATTGCAATGTCCTCAGTGCTTTACAAAATTTGAACAAAATGCTATAGTGGTACTGCCTCAGTGTTCCACAGAATTGAACAAAAATGGATGTGCCAACCACATGGCATCCTCCAGCTCCCACGTAGCCTCTTCAGGTCCATAGTGCTCCCATTGCACCTTTATCTACCCTATGGCTCAGGTCTGGAGCATTGTGACCTTCCTGTCGAGGATGCACATTGGCTCGATTTGGAACTCTCCTTCGAGTTCCACCTGAATCACATCCCAATTTATCACATGGTTAGGATCATGTACATATTTCTTAAGCAAAGAAACATGAAAAACATTATGAGCTCTAGTGCTAGAAGGCAATGCAAGTCTATATGAAACTAGCCCTATTCTTTCAAGCACTTCAAACGGGACACAATATCTTGGTGACAGCTTTGCACAACTTCCAAGCTTCAAGGAACTCTTCTTTTCCCTCACTCTGAGGTAAACATGATCCTAAAAAATGAACTCCCTGTTCACCCTATGCTTATCTGCATAGCTTTTCTATCTGTCGTGTGCTGCTTTCAGATTCTGCCTAATCTTTACAACCTCTTGCTCCATTTCCTTGATCAATTCTGGACCAAGCACAACCTTGTTCACTGGATTATCCCAGGTCACTGGTGTCCTACACCTTCTTCCATACAAAGCTTCATACGGATTCATCGCCAAGGATGCCCACTATCCATTGTTATAAGCAAACTCTACCAAGTGTAAGTAATCTTCCCACTTGGTTGGTTTGTCCATCACATACATGCGAAGCATATCTTCAAGCACTTGATTAACTCTCTGTGTCTGCCCATCTGTCTGAGGGTGGTATGCAGTGCTGAAGTTTAGATTTGTACCTAAATTTTCAAACAACCCCTTCCAAAAATTGGAAGTGAACTTGACATCTCGGTCAGAGACTATTGCCTTCGGAAATCCATGCAATTTGAAAATCTCCTTCATGAAGATCTTTGCAATGTCATCAGTCTTATGCGTAGACTTCACCAGTATAAAGTGTGCTACCTTTTTTAACTTGTCTACCATAACCATGATGGAATCATGCTGTCTCCAAGTCATCGGCAATCCTGTAATAAAATCCATGGAAATAACTTCCCATTTCCATTCTGGAATTGGCAAAGGCTGCAACAAACCTGTTGGGTGTTGATGCTCATCCTTTACCTGTTGACATTTCATGCACCTTGAAATGTATTCAGCCATGTCCTTATTCATTCCTGGCCAAAAGTACTGTTTTCTAGCGGTAGCAATTGTCTTCTGGTATCTTGGGTGACCAGAATATGGAGCTTGATGGATTTCATCCATAACAACTCTCCTCAACTCTGCTACATTTGGAATATAAATTCTGCCTTTATAAGTAAGAATTCCATCTTCTTCCAATTTATATCCCTCGTACCTCTTCTCAAGACTTTGCTGCTGCAATTTTTCTTTTACTTGCTCATACAATTCATCTCCAGCAATACGATTAACAATTTGCTGCCTCAAATATGATTGGCAAATACTAAGAGATGCCACATGCATTTCCTGCATCTTCCTGCTGAGTGCATCAACTACCTTATTCTCTTTTTCCTTTATGTGCTCGATTTCAAAATCAAACTCACATAAAAACTCTAGCCATCTCGCTTGCCTAGCATTCAGAGTAGGATGATCAAATAGATACTTCAGACCACAATGGTCTATCCTTAGTTCGAATCTTCTACCCATCAAGTAATGCCTCCACATCTTGAGGGCATGTACTATGGATGCAAGTTCTATATCATGAGTTGCATAGTTCTTCTCATGCTCCTTCAGCTTTCTCGACTCGTAACATATCATGTGGTTGTCTTGCATAAGGACTCCTCCAAGGCCTTATCCGCATGCATTGGTACACACCACAAAATCTTTCTCTGGATCTGCAACTTTCAATACTGGTGCACTAGTGAGAAGATTTTTCAACTGCTGGAAGCTTTCTTCACATCTCGATGTCCATTCAAACTTTATCCCCTTCTTTTGCAAAGAAGTGATGGCATGTGCAACTTTGGAGAATCCTTCAATGAACCTCCTGTAGTATCCTGCAAGTCCCATAAAAGATCTTACATCTGTCACATTTCTTGGAGTAGGCCAATTCATAATGGCTTCAATCTTTTCAGGGTCCACAGATATACCCTCTTTGGAGATAATGTGACTCAAATACTAAATTCTATCTCTATAGAAGTCACACTTGCTCAGCTTCGCATACAACTGATGGTCCCTGAGCAATTGTAATGTCAATCTCAAATTCTCTTCATGCTCTTCCTAATTCTTAGAATAAATAAGAATGTCATCAAGCAAAACAAGAACAAACTTGTCCAAATACCTGCTGAAGACACTATTCATAAGGCACATAAATGTAGTGGGTGCATTTGTGAGACCAAATGGTACCACCACAAACTCATAATGTCCATATCTTGTTCTGAAAGTTTTCTTATGAATGTCTTCATCCTTGATTCTCACCTGATGGTAACCAGAACTCAAGTCAATCTCGAAAAATACATTTGCTCCTCTCATTTGATCAAAGAGGTCATCAATCCTAGGAAAAGGATATTTATTCTTCACATTAACTTTGTTCAACTGTCTGTAATCAATACACAGCCTGAGTGTACCGTCTTTCTTCTTTACAAACAGAACTGGTGCTCCCCAAGGAGACACACTCGTCTTGATATACTTCTTTTCCAACAACTCTTATAGTTGCATCTTTAGTTCTAGCATCTCTAGTGTACTCATCCTGTAGGGTGTCTTAAACACTGGTGCTGCTCCTGGCACAAGTTCAATTGTGAAATCAATGTCCCTTTTTGGAGGAATCCCTAGAATCTCATCAGGAAACACATCCTTGAATTCTTGTAACACTTGATAGTCCTTCAACCTAGGAGTTCATCCTCTGATGCCTCCAAAATATGAGCTGCATACAACTGGCAAGCCTTCCTACATAACTTCTTCAATTGCATTGCTGAAACCTGCTGTATTGAAATAACCTTTGGAATACCTTTTACCACTACTGGGTTCCCTTCTTCATCCATGCATTCAAAAGTCTTATTATAATAGTCAAGATTCACCATGTGAGCTTCTAACCACTCCATTCCAATGAGTACATCATAGGAACCAAGTGGTAGAACATTCAGATCTACACAAGTGACCAATCCATTCATGACCAATGGACATTTCTCTACCACTTCACTAATCTTTCTCTTAGTTCCAGTGGCTAGCTGAACTAACCAAGATTTTCTATGCTTTACTTTCTTAAAAGCATAAATCTCCACTACTCTAGGGGTAATGTAACTGTGACTAGAACCAGGGTCAATCAAAATAGAAACAGATTGCTCAACAATATTACCTGCAACTTCAACCATAGTTGACTAGTGATCTTCCTGGCTGTCCTCCAGTGCTACATAAATCCTAGGGACTACCCTTGCTACTTGACCCACTATTTCTGCTTCTTGAAGGTTGTAAGCTGGCCTTGCACTCTCAGTCTTGAGTGCACAATTTTTGCGCATGTGGGGTCCTCCACATTTCCAACATTGGAGTGGTCCTCTATTCTGCTATGGATCTCTAGGCTTTTCTCCTATCACTCCAACTGGCTTACTTGCAGATTGGGATGGCTGCTTCTGCTGATTCTTGAAGTTAGAAGGTTTGAAAGCTTTCCTTCTTTGGTGAAACTTCTCATTCCTCTTGTCCTTCCATGCCTTATGGTAATCAGGTTTACCTTTGCTTTGCTCATACCAATACTTAGCCTTCCTTATTGCTTCTTCAAGAGTTCTAGGTTCATAAAACTCAATTCTGTCTTTGTAAGACTAAGGTAATCCACTCAGAAAATGCTGGACCTTCACTTTTTCATCATTGATGTACCTGACATACCTCAACAATTCCAAGAACTTATTTGCATACTCTTCCATGGTCTGCTGTCCCAATCTCAGCTCATGGAACTCCTTAATCTTGTCATCATAATACTTGTCAGAAAGGTATTTTTGCTTGAAATACTTCTTGAACTATTTCCACTTAAGCTTCCTTTCACTGATCTTCTTTACTTGCTTGAAGTGCTCCCACCAAATGGATGCCCTTCCATTCATATTGAATATGGAAACTCTTGCCTTCATGTTTCCCGAATAATCCTGAATTTGGAAGTACTTCTTTATCCCAAGAAGCCAAGCTTCAACCTATTGTCCAGTCTTTACCTCACCATCAAATGTAGGAGGTTTAGCCTTCTTAAATTCATCCTGAGAGTGATACCTATGGTGTCTCTTTCTCTTTTCCTTATGAGAAGAAGAGCTTAATCCCCACTGGATTCTTCTGAGTCAGATGATCTACTAGAAGTCCTTCTTCTTCTCCTAGTACTACTCTTACTACCTTCTGGTTTTACTATACCCTGTCCAGAGTCTATCTTTCTTTGCAAGTCTATCAAACTCTGCAACATAGCAGCATTCAATTGATTCTGCTCTTCCTGGGCTTTAATAAAGCTTCTCATGGTGGCTGCAATATCTGACGGTATCTCTTGGAATCTCCTTCCATTAGACTCTATGTCATCATTTCTATTATGGACATTTTCTCCCATGGCATCTCGTGCACGCTCGTAGGAATTCCGAGCATCATATCCGTCATGGGTTCTCATGGCTGAACCACAACTTACTTTACCAAATTGCACTACCTGGAATACTGCACTTGAAGGTGTCTATGATTCTGCAAACATGTTAGTAACACAATTGTTAGCCGCATAAAATTTACAAATGAGAATTACTTACCTTCTCCTGGAAAAATCATAAAATTACAATTTTGTCTAAACACATAATTTTCTTCCTTTTCAGCCTTAAAAACCACAAAAAATTGCTGAAAATCCTACTGAAAAACTCAAAATTTTCCTTTGTTAAATCGGGTCTCTTCCCAACTAATCTTCCGATGTATCGGGTCCTTAGTTGACTAAGCTTCCGACGTATCAGGTCGCTAGTTGAATAAGCTTCTGACACTTCGGTGGTTTGATCTTCATCTTTCATCCGACGCTCATCGGTGATCTAATCAACTAAATTTTTCTGACGTATTGGCGGACCGATCCTCTAACTTTCTTCAATGTGTCGGCGGACCAATCATTTAATTTTCTTTGACGTATCGACGGACCGATCATCTAATTTTCTCCAATGCTTCCTGCGCTTCGAAAAAATTTCTTCCTTCGTCCGCCACCGCTGCGGCTGCTCAATCCGCTAAATTCCTCCGACGTTTCGACGTTCTTCAAGAGATCCAGGCCGACACCTCGGCTCCGCTTCAGCGATCAACTTCCGACGATTTTCATACTTAGAAAAATTTTTGGCGAAAATTTCTTTTTGGATCCCCTTTGTGTTTTCTCCTCCGCGTCGTCGAAAGTCCTTCATCCTTTCCCTACCAACGTATCAGCTCTCTCATCCTCTCCCTTCCGCTGCTGTTGCGGTGCCTTCATTCTTTTCCAGCCGAAGGTTTCGGCAGTCTTTAGACTTCCTCCTCGGGCGGCATCGGGGGTCCTTCCGTCTAAATGGGACGACGTTTCGGCGGTCTTCAGCTAAAGACTTCCGACACTTCTCAACACTTCAAAAAAATTTCAAAAAAAATATTTTTTTATCTTCTTCTTCTTGCCACCGCCGTGTCAGCTACTTTTCGACGAGCCTTGCTGAAACCTCGGCTCTGTCTTCATCTTTTCTACTCCGCCGGCATCGAAATTCCTTCTATCTAAATGTGTCGACGTTTCGGCAGTCTTCAACTGATTTGAGCGATGTTTCAGTGGTTCTTAGCTGATCTGAGCCGACGTTTCAGCGATCTTCAGCTGATGCCCTCCAATGATCTCGACACTTAGAAAAATTTTCAAAAATTTCCCTCCCCGGTTCCTTCATCGGCTGTGTCTCGGCTTAGCCCAGTCGAGATCGTCGGCTTCTCTCCATCGAAGCCCTTGGCTCCTTGCCGCTGAAACCACCGACAAAACTCCAACTTGACAAATCTTGAGAATTTTCATTCCACGGTTTCCTCGTCGGGTGGACTTCTGTCTAGGTTATCGAATGCATCGGAGGAGCTTCCGGCTAAGTCCTCTGATGTATTGGGTGGTCTTCAGCCTAAGCCTTCCGACGTTTCCAACACTTAGGAAATTTTTGTTGAAATTTCCTGTCATTCTCAGATTTTCCTGCTGGGCAGAGGGAAACCTGCCTCTATCACTGATTCTTCATGGCCCATAGAGGCCCATGCTGCAACATGAGCTCTGAAACCAGTCTGTAACATCCCCGACCCTCCAACCGGCGAATAGGATGCTACCATGCCATTAGCCAACAGGGAAACTAGCCCCATGAACATGTAAATACATATAAACTGAAGTAAAATGATTGGAAGTAAAAACATGCAGAGATGCATAATTGTTTAACATACAGCACAGGCAAAACCATACATTCAAGCATTCAACATGTTCATCATAATTCATTAAACATCAAATATGATTGCAGAAGTGAAATAGACAAGACTACTTATCTTATAAAGAACTTGTCCCGCAACCAGCTACGTCACTGCAATGTTCCACCCAACCATAGGCCAGCGTGTTCCTTAATATCTTAGCAATGCTGCCACCCCTGAGATGGGCATGATTCCCCAAGGAATAAGGAACAAGCAGGCTTACACATAGCCAAGGATACACAAATAAGCCAAGCCAACACAGTTGGGTTTATCAAGCCATCAAGAGCTGGGAAAAGATGAATGCTAAGCTGGTGGGCTCATTGAAGAGCTAAGGACACCTACACCAGAACTAGCCTGACTTCTAGGACACCCACACACACCCAACACAAGGAAATTAGTCCCTTTTCTGCTACATAGTCCCTTAGGCGTTGACCTCCCTTCCAGTGCTATTTAGGGGTTGTGGAGAAGAAAGCCATCCCTCTAGCTCTGTCTGTGTGGCTCCCAAACACACCAGGTTTATCAAGCATACTCCAACCTTCATTCCCATTCCAACACAGTCCGAAGACCAACCATTACATACACGCAGCAAAACCAAGACATTCACAACTTTGACTAGGGAAATCGATCCTTGAGTCGTTCTTGGCCCTATCGTGGCCAAAACGACTCAATAATAACCCACAGTAGCTCAAAAACGTAAATGAGGCCACAACAAATGAAAAACATGGGGAAAACAATAGCCCCAGTCTCAACAATGAAGCAACGGGGAATACACAACCCGGAGTTGGAAAAAGGAAAGTCAGATTCTCAGCCTGGACAGGGGAACATATACTCAGACCACCAATCGGTAAGAAAAACATACACCCATAGCAGAAATCAGGAATGGATCCTTCACAGAGTAATCCAGGATGACAACAAACAACATTCCCCAGCTCTCTGCATGAGAAAAAACGATGAAGAATCCTGTGCGTGAGGATGAGAAATTCTTGCCTGTGCCTGAGGATAGGCAAGAATGGAGTAATGGGTAGTGGTTTCCCTGCCCACGTGAGGATGAAGAGTCTTCTGGTGGAGTGGGCATGTGGGCAAGGACTGACAGTCCTACCACCCACCACTTCCAGCAATAACTGCCCAACTAACATCAGGGCTTTTAATGTGGTAGTTGACACATGGCTTTTCCCCATTGGCTCAAGGTTTAACAATCCCCCCCGCTTATCCTTAGGAAAATCATGCCCTTTTTATCATGGTTGCATTGACATAGCTGGTTGGGGTTCATTTTAATTAAAGTGCATATTTACATGATGCCAAAACTGTGATGTGTCGTATATCACGATATACCATTGGCAACGATTTTAATCGCCGAAACATAACTGAACCAAATCGATGGTGGGGATTTTGCCTTTAGCTCCACACCACGATTAATTACAATATACACATCATATACATTTAATGCAAATGGGGTCAAAATCGGGGTGTTACACTTTTGGTTCATATTCTACCAGGATTTTATCAGACAATTCAGATGTCGACAATTTTGCCAAAAAATGTCTTCCGAGCTTTGCATGTGGACGTATAATGCCATGATGAATTGTGATAATCACACCATTTCTCGGCAAGGGGTTGCTTGCTATTTTCACTTTTTTCTTTCTAAGATTTTTCTTGTGATAGTCTGGATTTGGCGGAGTCGATTGAGAAGGGTGTCTTGAATTGTCGAAGTTGGCTGGTGACTTCTTGTCAGATGTTGGACTTGTTGGCTTGGTCACAAAACGCTCTTTTTCCTTTTTGTTTAGCTTCAAGCTTGTTGGTGTAGTGGAATGCATCTAAAAGCATACTGACAGTTAGAAACTCCATCTCTTGCTGAATGTATGGGGATAATATTTTGATGTACTTTAGGACACATAATTTATATTCTTCTTAGACGTTAAGTTTAGCCATGAGTCAATAGAACTCGTCGGGATAACTCTGCATAGACCGGTAATTCCATTTCCTTTGTTGTTTCGACTTCTTATACTGTTGTTCAATGTACTTGGGCGGGTAGAAATGCTTTTGGGTGTACTTGAAAAATTTATCCCATGTGTTTATGGAGTCTCCTTCTTGCCCAATATTTTTCAACAGATTCTCCCACAACAGTGCACAGAGGTTGACATCTTTAAGGATGCAATGGTTATCTTTTCATCTTTCGATATTTTATTCACATAGTAATAGTATTATATTTGTTGTACCCAATTGTCTACAGATTCCGCGTCAATATTTCCTTCAAGATTCAATATGTCCAGATTCATTTGCACATTGAATGGACTAATTTTGTTGGAGTACGATCTCATCAAGGATCCTCCAGATGTATAAAGCAAATTGTGTGAGAATCTTGTTGAACTGGGAAAACATTTTGGTTCGCTATCGATCTAGTTCCTTCTCTATGAGTTGCTCTGTTTCGTTAGTAGTGGGTGCATCCACAGAGGTGGGTTACAATTTTTGGAAAGATGAATTCAGAAAAAAACAAAAAAACGTACCTCGATCGAGCTTTTATTAAACCCTCGATTGAGGTCTTAACAACTCGATTGAGGGTTTATTAGAACCTCGATCGAGCTTTTATTACACGCTCGATCGAGCTTCTGATAAACCCTCGGTCAAAGGTTCAAGAAATCGATCGAGGGTTAAATAAACGCTCGATCGAGGGTTAAACAACACCTCGATTGAGCATCTTTAACCGCCTATAAATAGGAAACAAACCCGTAATGTTATTCACTTCGTCTGTTGAATATGGGTCACAGAGTAATTGGGTTAAATATGTGATTAATCATATCTATTACTCCAATCAATCACATCTATAACACCAATTAATCCACAACTAATATTTAACATAAAATCTAGGGGAAACCCGTCGCCCCCAATAGTACTCCATTCCAGTTTTATTTTGTGTTTTGGAGTAGTTTAATGAACATTAAAAAACTTTTAACAATAAATTTCTCAAACCCTTGACCCCATGGCGGTTTGTAAAATGACGAAAGGTCTATTGGTAGAATAAGCTGGCAATGTCATGGTTGTTTTTTTGTTTAATTTTCTAACAGATTTATTATTCACAAAGTTGGCTGAATCTGAATCAAATGATGTTGAAATTCTTTGCATCCCAGAATCTCGATGGAGGGTTTATTAGGACCTCGATCGAGGTTTGAAAAACCCTCAATTGAGGCTTTAATAAAACCTCGATCGAGGTATTTAAATAGCTCGATCGAGTTGTTGACCTCGATTAAGGACCTGGAAAACATAGAATTATCCCTCTTACAAGAAAATCAATGTTTCTCTGTGTCTTCTAGGGGTGTAAACCCTGCCATTCATGGCACACAACTGAGTGAAGTTCATATCGATAGATTCATCATCGAATCCTATATCCATTGAGGTATCATGCATGCGTTTTGGCATTCATATGGGTTTTTTGTTTTAATTAGCTCTAAAACTTACACTTAGAAAACCTGACAACAAATTCGAAGCAGCTCAAAGAAAAATCCGCGGGGTAAAAAATAGACATCTAAAAATTTCGTAAAAATGCACAGGCTACACATAGATGCGTCCTCTTCAAAAGGGTATCTTTGGTTTCTCAATTTTTCAAAACAGTGAAAAAAACGTTGGGATGGATACACGTGTATAAAATGATGCTGAAATTAGATTTGGT